>JABMCL010003594.1:125000-157500 GCA_018857735.1 Alviniconcha marisindica | reverse complement strand
CTCGTCAATCAGACAGACGTTGGAACTGATTCAAAGGCAGGCTCGGGGCAAACTTCTTAGAGACTTGGTGGAGCGTATATGGGCTTTTCTGAGTGCATAGAGACCACCTTGGACAGAGCTGGATGGACAGCTTTGGTTAACGGGACTGGGAGGAATGGCCTTGACTAACCAAACCTTGGCCGGCGAACAGCTTGGATTGACCAGACTTTAATGAACAACGTTGATTAGACAGACTTGGACTGATGAACACGTTTGCTTGCCTAGACAGATGCTACTGAGTCTGCGTATCCAAACCGGAACCCCACCGGCGCACAACATTCTTTCAGCTGGACTTCATGTTTTGTCAACATTTGTTTTGACTGTTTCCTAGTATTTGTTGTTTGTTTCTTTATTTGCTCTCTCTCTCTCTCTCTCTCTCTCTCTCTCTCTCTCTCTCTCTCTCTCTCTCTCTCTCTCTCTCTCTCTCTCTCTCTATCTCTCTCTCTCTCTCTGTGTGTGTGTGTGTGTGTGTGTGTGTGTAATTAGTCAACTAGATTCGTGTGTGTCTGTGTGTATAATTCGGAACTGGATTTCTGTGTGTGGGTGTGCGTGCGTGAGTGCGTGCGCGCGTGCGCGCGCGAGCGTTTCGTAATCTGGAGTGGACATTGCCATCGGATTTCACTGGGATCCACCGCGTAACGCATCGTCCTGTCAAAGCAGTCTGCACAAAGCAGTCTGCACAAAGCAGTCTGCACAAAGCAGTCTGCACAAAGCTGGCTGCAGCTCGGAGGCACTGAAAAGACCCAAGCAAACAACACACACCTCAAACACCGTAATTGGCACGCGCTCGGGGGGCGAACGGCCCGAGACTGCCGGGCCGGGAACAACTCCACCGAAACTCCTAGCAGGAGGGTTAGCTATAAGACATCAGTATTGATTTCTCGTCTTCCGACCCGACCCCCCCACCCCTCTTCCCACCTTCTCTTTCTACCCTCCCCTTCCGCACCTTCTCCCCCCCCCCCCCCTCCCTACCTTCCCTTTCTACCCTCCCTTCCGCACCCTCTCCCCCCCCCCCCTTCCCACCTTCCCTTTCTACCCTCCCCTCCCCCTCTCCCCCCCCCCCCACCTTCCCTTTCTCCCTTCCCTCCGCACCCACTCCCCCCCCCCCTCCCCACCTTCCCTTTCTACCCTCCCCTTCCGCACCCACTCCCCCCCCTCCCCACCTTCCCTTTCTCCCTCCCTTCCGCACCCTCTCCCCCCCCCCCCTCCCCACCTTCCCTTTCTCCCTCCCCTCCGTACCCTCCCCCCCCCCCCCCATACCCTCGCCCCGCCCCTAAGCGCTATTCCCACCCCGCCTTTCACCCGTCCACCCCAACGCCTTGGCGGCTGACATCGCGAAGGGCAAGGAGCTGAGATATTATCTATCGCTTCATTAGTTCCCCTCCCTGACCCCTCCCCCCCCCCCCCCCCCCCTCCTCGCTTGCCACCCCGGGCCAGCCTGTGTGAATATTGTATACTTTCTCTGGGGCCGTCACACGTCTGATTACGGGACACCAGTTCTCCTTGCTTTCTTTGCTCTTCTTCCTACCTCCCCTCCTTTCTTCTTTTGTTTTTGTGTTCGTTCTTTGGGTGGTGGTGGGGGGGGGGGGGGGGGGGGGGTGCGTGTGGCTGTTTTTGTTTTTGTCTTTTTCTGATTTTCGGTTGTTGTTGTTTTTGGTTGTGTGCGTGCGTGCGTGCGTGCGTGCGTGCGTGCGTGCGTGTGTGTGTGTGTGTGTGTCTGTCTGTCTGTCTGTCTGTCTGTCTGTCTGTCTGTCTGTCTGTCTGTCTTGTTTGTTTTGTTTTGTTTTTCTGTTGCTGTTGTTTGTTTTTGCGTGTGTGTTTTTTCCTCTCTTCTTGCTCTCCATTGGTTTGATACAAATTGTTGAAAGGGTTTATGCAGTTTCTGTATTTTCATTTCTTCTGGGTCTCACGAAATATCTCTCTTGTAATAGTTTCACCAATTTTTGGAAACAGAAAGGTATTTTTGTGGAAGTGCGTCGGTTTGTCATTTCCTTCCGTAGAGCAACAGTTGGAGGGTGGGGTGGGTATTCATTGCTTGTTTTAGTGACTGACTGATTGATTCATGTACAGTTCATTGACTGATGGACTGGTCGATTGACTAGTTAGTTGACTGGTTGGATGCTTAGTTGAATGACATGATTGATTTGATTCACTGGGTCGCAGAATTAATCAGGGACTGACAGGTGGGTTGATTCATTGATTTACCGACTGGCTGACTGACTGATTGATAGACTTCTTAAATGTTATGAAATGGCTAATTGATCAGTTCATTGATTGATTAGCTGATTGATTGATTGACGTGTGTGACCCAGCCTGACGGAGGATAACAAGAGATCCTGCACATGTTCCTAAGGGAGAAGCTCGTCTGGCAGTAACAGACTGATTGAATGATTGACGTGTCTCTGGCAGCCATACATTGATTGAATGATTGACGTGTCTCTGGCAGCCATTGATTGATTGAATGATTGACGTGTCTCTGGCAGCCATTGACTGATTGATTGACGTATCTCTGGAATCCATTGATTGAATGATTGACGTGTCTCTGGCAGCCATTGATTGATTGAATGATTGACGTGTCTCTGGCAGCCATTGATTGATTGAATGATTGACGTGTCTCTGGCAGCCATTGACTGGTTGATTGACGTATCTCTGGAATCCATTGATTGAATGATTGACGTGTCTCTGGCATCCATTCATTGATTGAATGATTGACCTGTCACTGGCAGCCATTGACTGATTGAATGATTGATGTTTCTCTGGCAGCCATTAATTGATTGAATTATTGATGTTTCTCTGGCAGCCATTGATTGAATGATTGACGTGTCTCTAGCATCCATTAATTGATTGAATGATTGACGTTTCTCTGGCAGCCATTGATTGAATGATTGACGTGTCTCTAGCATCCATTAATTGATTGAATGATTGATGTTTCTCTGGCAGCCATTGATTGAATGATTGACGTGTCTCTAGCATCCATTAATTGATTGAATGATTGACGTTTCTCTGGCAGCCACTGATTGAATGATTGACGTGTCTCTAGCATCCATTGATTGATTGAATGATTGATGTTTCTCTGGCAGCCATTGATTGAATGATTGACGTGTCCCTAGCATCCATTAATTGATTGAATGATTGGCGTTTCTCTGGCAGCCACTGATTGAATGATTGACGTGTGTGCAGTGCCCAGCCCCACGGGGGACGACAAGAGCTTCCTGTACATGTTCCTAAGGGAGAAGCTCGTCTGGCAGTAATTGACTGATTGAATGATTGACTTGTCTCTGGCAGCCATTGACTGATTGATTGACGTATCTCTGGAATCCATTGATTGAATGATTGACGTGTCTCTGGCATCCATTCATTGATTGAATGATTGACCTGTCACTGGCAGCCATTGATTGATTGAATGATTGATGTTTCTCTGGCAGCCATTGATTGAATGATTGACCTGTCACTGGCAGCCATTGATTGAATGATTGACGTGTCTCTAGCATCCATTAATTGATTGAATGATTGACGTGTCTTTGGCAGCCACTGATTGAATGATTGACGTGTCTCTAGCATCCATTGATTGATTGAATGATTGATGTTTCTCTGGCAGCCATTGATTGAATGATTGACGTGTCCCTAGCATCCATTAATTGATTGAATGATTGGCGTTTCTCTGGCAGCCACTGATTGAATGATTGACGTGTGTGCAGTGCCCAGCCCCACGGGGGACGACAAGAGCTTCCTGTACATGTTCCTGAGGGAGCAGCCCATCTGGCAGTCGCTGCGCTTCTGGAACGCCGCCTTCTTTGACGCCGTGCAGTGCGAGCGCTCCCGCCGACCCATGCCCACCAAGTGAGTCCCGCCGGTCTCGCCCCTTGTGGCTCCTTTAACCTAGTCCTCGCCACACCCCTCGCTGCATCTTTAAGTTAGTCCTCGCCACACCCCTCGCTGCTCTTTTAACCTAGCCCTCGCCACACCCCTCGCTGCTCCTTTAACCTAGCCCTCGCCACACCCGTCACTGCTCCTTTAACCAAGTCCTCGTCACACGCCTCGCTGCTCCTTTAACCTAGTCTCCGTCACACCCCTCGTTGCTCCTTTAACCTAGACTCCGTCACACCCCTCGCTGCACCTTTAACCCGTCATCGCCACACCCCGCGCTGCTCCTTTAACCTAGCCCCGCCATACCCCTCACTGCTCCTTTAACCCGTCCTAGTCACACCCTCTCTGCTCCTTTAACCTAGTCCTCGCCACACCCCTCGCTGCTCATTTAACCGAGCCCCGCCACATCCCTCGCTGCTCCTTTAGCCTAGCCCTCGCCACACTCCTCGCTGCTCCTTTAAGCCGTCCTCGTCGCACCCCTCGCTGCACCTTTAACCCGTCCTCGCCACACCCCTCGCTTCTCCTTTAACCTAGTCATCGTCACACCCCTCGCTGCTCCTTTAACCTAGTCATCGTCACACCCCTTGCTGCTCCTTTAACCTAGTCATCGTCACACCCCTTGCTGCTCCTTTAACCTAGTCATCGTCACACTCCGCGCTGCTCCTTTCGAGGTCTGTGTTTAATGCTGGTCACAAAACAGGCAGACGCTGACTAAACCTGGCTTTTGCAATGCACAGTGAGAGACCGTGTTGGTTTAAACCTGGCTTTTGCGGGGCACAGTGAGAGACCGTGTAGGTTTAAACCTGGCTTTTGCGGGGCACAGTGAGAGACCGTGTGGTTTAAACCTGGCTTTTGCGGGGCACAGCGAGAGACCGTGTTGGTTTAAACCTGGCTTTTGCGGGGCAAAGCGAGAGACCGTGTTGGTTTAAACCTGGCTTTTGCGGGGCACAGCGAGAGACCGTGTTGGTTTAAACCTGGCTTTTGCGGGGCACAGCGAGAGACCGTGTAGGTTTAAACCTGGTTTTGCGGGGCACAGCGAGAGACCGTGTTGGTTTAAACCTGGCTTTTGCAGTGAGAGACCGTGTTGGTTTAAACCTGGCTTTTGCGGGGCACAGCGAGAGACCGTGTTGGTTTAAACCTGGCTTTTGCAGTGAGAGACCGTGTTGGTTTAAACCTGGCTTTTGCGGGGCACAGCGAGAGACCGTGTTGGTTTAAACCTGGCTTTTGCGGGGCACATCGAGAGACCGTGTTGGTTTAAACCTGGCTTTTGCGGGGCACAGCGAGAGACCGTGTTGGTTTAAACCTGGCTTTTGCAGTGAGAGACCGTGTTGGTTTAAACCTGGCTTTTGCAGTGAGAGACCGTGTTGGTTTAAACCTGGCTTTTGCGGGGCACAGCGAGAGACCGTGTTGGTTTAAACCTGGCTTTTGCAGTGAGAGACCGTGTTGGTTTAAACCTGGCTTTTGCGGGGCACAGCGAGAGACCGTGTTGGTTTAAACCTGGCTTTTGCGGGGCACATCGAGAGACCGTGTTGGTTTAAACCTGGCTTTTGCGGGGCACAGCGAGAGACCGTGTTGGTTTAAACCTGGCTTTTGCAGTGAGAGACCGTGTTGGTTTAAACCTGGCTTTTGCAGTGAGAGACCGTGTTGGTTTAAACCTGGCTTTTGCGGGGCACAGCGAGAGACCGTGTTGGTTTAAACCTGGCTTTTGCAGTGAGAGACCGTGTTGGTTTAAACCTGGCTTTTGCGGGGCACAGCGAGAGACCGTGTTGGTTTAAACCTGGCTTTTGCGGGGCACATCGAGAGACCGTGTTGGTTTAAACCTGGCTTTTGCGGGGCACAGCGAGAGACCGTGTTGGTTTAAACCTGGCTTTTGCGGGGCACAGCGAGAGACCGTGTTGGTTTAAACCTGGCTTTTGCAGTGAGAGACCGTGTTGGTTTAAACCTGGCTTTTGCGGGGCACAGCGAGAGACCGTGTTGGTTTAAACCTGGCTTTTGCGGGGCACATCGAGAGACCGTGTTGGTTTAAACCTGGCTTTTGCGGGGCACAGCGAGAGACCGTGTTGGTTTAAACCTGGCTTTTGCAGTGCACAGTGAGAGACCGTGTTGGTTTAAACCTGGCTTTTGCAGTGAGAGACCGTGTTGGTTTAAACCTGCCTTTCGGTTAAAAACCGCATAGTTTTAGTTTTATTCACGAGAGCATATATTAATGGGCAGCCCAAGTAGTTCTTGGGGCGTCAGACGAGTAAACTTATAACTTCTACGGACGCTCGTTTTCAGCCATGTGTCTAGACAGCAATGCCCTCGCTGACCATTTGTCGCTAATGTTTTCACCGACCACTCAGTCGGTCTTCTCCTTCGTCTTCTTCTGTTCTCATTAATCTTTCGTAATGACGTTCCTGGCCCTCCGTCACGTCCACGCCGACCCCATCGTGACGTCCTGTCATACGCCAGTCCTTGGTTGCAGCTCACCAGAGTTCTGTGTCCTCGCTGACCATTTGTAATGTGCTCACTGACCTCTCATGGTGTTCGCCCTGATCAACCCTTTGTAATGTGCTCACTGACCTATCACAGTATCAGTCCTGACTGACCATTTGTAATGTCCCCACTGACCTATCACAGTGTCAGTCCTGCTTGACCCTTTGTAGTGTCCTCACTGACCTATCACCTGACCCGTTGTGGTCTCTCACTGACCTCTCGTGGTGTCCGCCCTGACTGACACTTTGTAATGTCCACACTGACCTATCACCGCACCCGTTGTGGTCTCTCACTGACCTCTCGCGGTACCCGCCCTGACACTTTGTAATGTCCACACTGACCTATCACCGCACCCGTTGTGGTCTCTCACTGACCTCTCGCGGTACCCGCCCTGACACTTTGTAATGTCCACACTGACCTATCACCTGACCCGTTGTGGTCTCTCACTGACCTCTCGCGGTACCCGCCCTGACACTTTGTAATGTCCACACTGACCTATCACCGCACCCGTTGTGGTCTCTCACTGACCTCTCACGGTGTCCGCCCTGACTGACACTTTGTAATGTCCAAGCTATCAGTCCTTGACTGCAGCTCGCCAGAGCTCGGTGTCCTCTCTGATCTTTTGATCATTTGTAATGTCCTCTCTGACCTTATGACCTTTTGCAATGTTCTCATTGACCTCTCATGATGTCAGTTCTGATCGACCTTTTGTAATGTCCTCACTGACCTATCAGGGTCATGATGTCAGCCCTGACTGACCCTTCAGTTGTAATGTCCAAGCTCTCAGTCCTTGGCTGCAGCTGGCCAGATGTTAGCAGCGTCCTGGCCTACCCGATGACCCTTTCTAATAGCTCACTGGCCTCTCGTGGTCAGTGTCAGCCCCACCTGACCACTCAGTTGTAATGTCCTTGGCTGCAGCTGGCCGGATTTCCAACTCAGATTCTGTTCATTTTGCTGAAGTTGAAAGGTTCAGTAACTGTTGAAGGGACAGTTCCCTTGACTTGAATGTAAAGAAAACAAAGGAAATGCTGATTGATTTTAGAAAAGCTCCAACCGTTATTCCAGATCTCTTTATTGATGGCGTGGAAGTTGCAAGAATGACTGAGTACAAATATCTAGGAATAGTCTTAGACAACGAGCTGAATTTGAACAAAAACACTGACTTTATTCGCAAAAGATGTCAGCCAAGAATATTTTGTCTTCAGATGCTAAGATCTCTTAAATGTCAGTGCTGCTGTTTTACGCACGTTCTACCGGAGTTGTATTGAATCAGTTTTAACATTTTCGTTGCTGTGCTGGTTTGGAGGCTTGAAAGTTAAAGGCAAAAAGCAAAAATTTCCTGAATAAAGTGGTGAATGTGTGTGGCAAGGTTGTGGGTGAAAGACAAGAACAATTAAGCCAGTTGTATGAACGACGTGTGGTACGGAAGGCTAGGGTGATTGTAGATGACAACAGCCATGTTCTTGCTAAACATTATGAACTTCTTCCATCTGGCAGACGATTTCGCCTACCTAAATCTAATAGCAGTGTCCTCGCCTACCCTATGACCCTTTCTAATATGTCAGCGACCGCTCATGGTCAGTGTCGGCCCCGACTGACCACTCAGTCGTAATGTCCCTGGCTGCAGCTGGCCGGATATTAGCAGCGTCCTGGCCTACCCGATGACCCTTTCTAATATCTCACTGACCTCTCATGGTCATTGTCGGCCCCGACTGACCACTCAGTCGTAATGTCCTTGGCTGCAGCTGGCCGGATATTAGCAGCGTCCTCGGCTACCCTATGACCCTTTCTGATATCTCATTGACTTCTCATGGTGTCAGCCTTGACTGTTGTAATGTCCTTGGCTGCAGCTGGCCGGATATGAGCAGCGTCCTGGCTGACCGCTGGGGGACGGGGTGTCCCAAACTCCAAGCACTGGTTTACGACATCCTTCCTTCAACCACTGCCGTCTTTAGTTAGCCATGGGGTCCAGAAAACTGTCAGCCAACGAGCAGTTTTTTGTTGGTGCTCAAACAGTAATACGTTTGTTATAAACAACTCAGATAAAACAAGGCGGGTCATTTATAGCCGCCAACAAAGTTTACACCGGCACAAATAAATCCACAATCGTTTGAATCGAGACGGAACTCTTGTTGTTTTTTTACCCGGGGTGGATGCGTCTCATGTTTATGTGCGTGCTTGGGCGCTAGGCTGCTTCCACAGTCTTATCAGTACCCGAACCTTTCGGAGGGCGCTGACCGAGTCGCTGGACAGCTGCGCGGAGATAAAGAGTGTCCCTTCAGTGGCGTAACTAAATCTGGCAGAGTTTGGAGGAAGGTGCCGGAAAGCGATGCTCGGAGTGTGGGGGTGTCCCTGGCTGACCGCTGGGTGACGGGGTGTCCCTGGCTGACCTGCTGGGTAACGGGGTGTCCCTGGCTGACCGCTGGGTGACGGGGTGTCCCTGGCTGACCGCTGGGTGACGGGGTGTCCCTGGCTGACCGCTGGGTGACGGGGTGTCCCTGGCCTTGTTGTGGTACCCTCTCTTCTGTGTCCTTCCTAGCTGTTGCACTGCAGCCCTCACGTCAGTCGGTCGCTCCAAGCCAGACGCTTGCCGCATAATCCGTTTTTCTGTGGTCGGAATATATCACTACCGGCTGATGTCTTCACCCCCCCCCTTGCTCCTCCCCCCCCTGCCCCCCAGCCATCTCCTTCCACCCCCCCCCCCCACCCCCACCCCCACTCCCACGAACTCGTCTCCTCTCCTCTTCGGCCCACGGTTCCCCGCTGTTGCTCAGTCTCGATCTGCACCCTTTCCCCGCCCGTCTCGTCAGTGTTGATCAGCTGTGTTGTGTTGTGTAGAACTGGGAGGCAGCTTTTTTCTTTTCTTTTTTCTTTAGTATAATAGAACACGACTGTCAATGTGCGATTCGTAGTCCTGAGGTGACCCTGTGCGGTTGACGGGACGTAAAAATGCAGAACTAATTCTCCCTCCACCCCCCCAACTCTCTCATCGTTCTTGCCTGCCGCTTCCAGTACTGCGTTTCGTCTACTTGTCCCCCCCCCCCCTCCCTGTTTCCGGTCTCCGAGGCCTCTCTTTCCGTCCCTCACTGTCACTGCTCTCCCTTCTTCCCTAGTCTTCCTCTTCCACTGTCCTTTTCCCCTCCACCCTCTCTCTGTCTTTTTGTGTCTACCTGTCTGCCTGTCTGTCTGTCTGTCTGTCTGTCTGTCTGTGTCTGTCTGTCTGTCTCTCTCCTCCCCCCCCCCCCCCCTTTCTCCCTCACCCTGCCACTTCCCCCTCTCTCCCTCTCTCTCCCTCTCTCTCCCTTCCCCCACCTTCCCTTCAGTCTCTCCCCCAATCTCTCCTTCTCCCTCTCCCTCCCTCCCCCTCTCTTCTCCCCCCTTCTCTCCTTTCTCCTCTCTCTCCCTCTTTTTGTGTGTGTGTGTGTGTGTGTGTGTGTGTGTGTGCCGTTCGGTGTTAGCACAGTGCAGCTTACATTAATTGTCGGTCAGAAACCTCGTCAGACCCCCATCCAGCTTACGGCCGAGGCTCGGAAGGGGCTGCTGGCCGGGTCACCGTGACCCGCAGGGTCGACTCCTGCCCCGCAGTGAAGTGGTTGGCGCTCAGCCGGCGTCTGTTGCTGAATGAGCCACCTTCATTTGTTTCAGACCTGTTCAGTCCTCTTCTTCTTTTATTTAAGAGCCGGTCTCCCTGAGCGTAATTGGCTCTGGCCCTTAATTAAAATTGACCATGCATGTGAGAGAGAGAGAGAGAGCGAGAGCGAGAAAAAATCTCCCTGATTTCATCACCTCTGCAAAGTCAAGCGAGAAAGGAAGACACTGAAAAAATAAAGAGGAAAAAAGGAAGGAAAGAGCTCGAAGACACTTCGAGTCGTACGGCGACTGAATTCATCTCCTCCGCCGGCAAAGTCAATCCGGGAAGGAAGGAAGGAAGGAAGGCAGAAAAGAAAGAAGAAGAAAAAAAGAAAGAGAGAGAGACTGAGAGAGAAGAAGAAGAAGAAGAAAAAGAAGGAGTTTGACACGGCTCAAAGACTCTTCGAGTAGTATGGCGGCTGACTGAATTTATATCCGCGGTAAAGTCCAGAAAGTAAAGAAGCAAGACAGCAAAGAAAACTAAAAGGGGAAAAAAAGGGATAAAAGAGTCACACGAAACAGCTCAAAAACTTTCCAAGTCGAGTCGTATGGTGGCTACTGAATTTATCTCCTCCGCAAAGTCAAGGAAGGAAGGAAGGAAGAGGAAAGACCAAAGAAAAGAAAGAGGCACGCCATAAAGTCTCTTTGAGCCGCCTACGACCGGAAGTCAAAAAATAGTCTCGGTACGTCCACGTCCCTGCGACTGGCTGGACTGAGTTGTTTATTTGTGGTCGAGACTTCAGGGAGAGCTGATCCATTTCAGTTCTTCCGCTATCACTGTGTGGTGTTTTATTTTCATCTGTAAGCATTACTTCCTTCACGAAGTGGTGCGTGCGTGCGTGTGTGTGCGAGTGTGTGTGTGTCAGTGTGTGTGTGTGTGTGTGTGTGTGTGTGTGTGTGTGTGTGTGTGTGTGTATGCGCGTGCGTGCGTGCGTGCATGCGAGTGTGCGCGCGCGTGTGTGCCTCATATAAATACGCGCGCAATACTGTTTTTGTTTTGTTTTGTTTTTAATAACAAGGTGCTTTATTGAGATTTTCACTTCGTTAGGAGACTACCCTTGCTCTTTCGTCAGTGTTAACGCAAAGAGATGACGTTAATTCCTCAATATTTATGACTCTACCCACTTCCACCCCCCACCCCCACCCCCCCACCCCCACCCCCCACCCCCCACAAACCCCAGTCTCCCTTTTCGGATCAATACAGGCACGTTAATTATCTTTAAGCCAGCTCACGGTGTGGAGGTTGGGCATAAAACATGTCAGGTTTGTTTTGTTGGCGTTCGGCCTTGCCAGAAGACAAAAAATAAAATAAAAATCGAAATTCACCCAGCGTAGGTTGGGTGAGAAGGTGGCGTGTAGTGTTGTTGTTTGCTGGTTCTCACCTAAACACGCTGGGTGAGAATATGACGTGTAGTGTTATTTGCTGGTTCTCACCTAAACACGCTGGGTTAGAAGGTGACGTGTAGTGTTGTTGTTTGCTGGTTCTCACCTAAACACGCTGGGTGAGAATATGACGTGTAGTGTTATTTGCTGGTTCTCACCTAAACACGCTGGGTTAGAAGGTGACGTGTAGTGTTGTTGTTTGCTGGTTCTCACCTAAACACGCTGGGTGAGAAGGTGACGTGTAGTGTTGTTGTTTGCTGGTTCTCACCTAAACACGCTGGGTTAGAAGGTGGCGTGTAGTGTTGTTGTTTGCTGGTTCTCACCTAAACACGCTGGGTGAGAAGGTGACGTGTAGTGTTGTTGTTTGCTGGTTCTCACCTAAACACGCTGGGTGAGAAGGTGACGTGTAGTGTTGTTGTTTGCTGGTTCTCACCTAAACACGCTGGGTGAGAAGGTGGCGTGTAGTGTTGTTGTTTGCTGGTTCTCACCTAAACACGCTGGGTGAGAAGGTGGGTGTAGTGTTGTTGTTTGCTGGTTCTCACCTAAACACGCTGGGTGAGAAGGTGAGTGTGTAGTGTTGTTGTTTGCTGGTTCTCACCTAAATACGACTGGTGAGAAGTGGCGTGTAGTTTTGTTGTTTGCTGGTTCCTCATCTAAGTTCGCTGGGTGAGAAGGTGCTGTGTGTGTTGTTGTTTGCTGGTTCTCACCTAATACATGCAACTAGGGTGAGATGATTGTGTTGTGTCAGTGCTTCTCGTCTAGCGTTGCGTGGTGTGTGCTGTGTTGTGTGTTGCGTGCCTCATCTGTTATGGATGGTGGTGTGTGTGTGTGTGGGGGTGTGTGTGTGTGTGTGTGTGGTGTGTGTGTGTGTGTGTGTGTGTGTGTGTGTGCGTGTGTGTGTGTGGGGTGTGGGTGTGGGGGGGGGGTGCAGTGTCTGTGTGGATGGGTGGATGTGGGGTGTCAGAGAGACGGACGGACGGATGGACAGACAGAGAGACAGACAACAGACAAACAGGCAGAGAGAGAGAGTGAGAGAGAGAGAGTGTGTCTGTTTTCAGGAGAAACTAAATGTCGACCAGTGAGAAACGATTATGTAGCAAATGCTGTCTTTCCGCTGTTCCAGTTCAGCGGCCAATGACACGATGACGGATGATCGCAACTTCCAGGAAAACATCACCTTCGGGCAATTAGGGTAAGGCCGGTCAACACTGTTGTCTGCCTTCGTCCTCTTGTCTCCCGCCTTCTCGCCCTCACCCCCCCCCCCCCCCCCCCCGCCCCCCCCCCCCCCCCCCCATCCCCACCCTACTCCACCCAACCCGTCACATACATTGACCCAGTTCCTCTTCTTTGTTTATTTCTTTCCTCTTCATCTTCCGTTGGTTTTAACGACCCTCGTTTTTAAGTTATTTGTACATCTTCTGGTTCTTGCTGCTGTTTTCAGCAGGTGATGATTGGTTGACTGATGAAAATGATGATGCTTGATAATTATGATTGATTGCTTGATTGATCAATAAAATAAAATAAATGCCTGGTAATTATTGTAACAAGCACAAAACACCCACCCCACCGGCCACCCACCCACCCTTTACTTACCCCCAGTTGTACCTCACTACCTCCCCCCCCCCACCCCCTCACCCCCCAAGTCAAAGGAAGGGGTGGGGGGTAATGGGGAGGGAGGGGGGGGGAAGAGAGATAATGCCTCTGTAGTTCAGACTATCCGTCTGAATTGAGGATCAAGAGGCTGGTGCACACGGAATGAAATAACAGAAATGGTGAATAGTTTTTTATTAGCCTGCAACAGCCTGCAACAGCCTGAAACAGCCTGAAACAGAAGGAGTCCCAGAGCGTCTGTGCCGAATCAACGGACGAAGGGAGTTCATTGCTGAACGCTCGAAAAACGTCACCCAGACACGGCCACAAAGACCTCAGTCGCCTACGCTAACACTTACCTGGCATGCGAGTAAACACAAGGCGCATAAACTCCACCAGTTTTGTTGCTGTGTTTGTGTGATGTCTTTCGAGCGCAAATTAACTCCTTTGTTTGTTGATCTTAGCTGGCAAGAAAAGAGTGATTTCTTTGCTTTTGCGTTTTGCGGGGCTAGGAGACAAAGAGAAAAGCGGTTATTCGAAAAGGGCCTTTCTATGCAACAGGCGGTTATGCGAAAAGGGCGGTTATATGAAATGGGCGGTTATGCGAAAAGGACGGTTATATGAAATGGGCAGTTATACACAACGGGGGGGGGGGGGGGGGGGGGGGGCGGGGGGGTACAAAAAGGGCGGTTATATGAAATGGGCGGTTGTTATATGAAAAGGGCGGTTATACAAAAGCGTGGATAGGGTGGATATATCAAAAGGGCAGTTATACAAAGAGGGTGGTTAGGGCGGTTATACAAAAAGGGTAGTTAAACGAAAAGGGCAGTTAGATGAAACTGGCAGTTATATGAAAAGGGTGGTTAGGGCGGTTATATGAAATGGGCTGTTATAGATTCGGGCAGTTAGGGCGGTTATATGAAAAGGGTGGTTATACAAAAAGGGCTGTTGGGGCGGTTACACGAAAAGGGCGGTTAGGGCAGTTGTACGAAAAGGGCGGTTATACAAAAAGAGCAGTTATACGAAAAGGGCAGTTACTGTAGATACGAATAGTTCCATGGTCCCAGACTGCGAGTCCTTATGGGTGTGTTTTTGACGGGAAGTTGTGTATGTAGACCTTACTACGTGTTGCATGGTGTACACGTGCGGTTATGCGAATAGTTCCATGCATGGACCTATTTAGATAGGTCCATGGTTCCATGATCCCAGACTGCGAGTCCTTATGGGTGTGCTTTTGACAGTAAGTTGTGTTTGTAGACCTTACATGTTGCATGGTGTACGTGTGTGCCTTGCAGGACGTTTTCCTGCAACATGAGGGCGTTCGGCTTGAGTCGGGAGCTGTGCATGGAGTTTCTGCGGAAACAGTCAACTATTGCCAACCTCAGTGATGGTTTGTAATGTTTCTCCACAGTACTCTCTCTCTCTCTCTCTCTCTCTCTCTCTCTCTCTCTCTCTCTCTCTCTCTCTCTCTCTCTCTCTCTCTCTCTCTCTCTCTGTGCGCGCGCGCCCATGAGTATGTGTGTGTGTTTGTTTGATATTGCATGAATGAATGAATGAATGAGTGTGTGTGTGTGTGTGTGTGTGTGTGTGTGTGTGTGTGTGTGTGTGTGTGTGTGTGTGTGTGTGTGTGTGTGTGTGTTTGATATTGCTGTGTGTGATGATGATGTGTTGTGTGTGTGTGTGTGTGTGTGTGTGTGTGTGTGTGTGTGTGTGTGTGTGTGTGTGTGTTTGTGTGTGTGTGTGTGTGTGTGTGTGTGTGTGTGAGTGAATGTGGTGTGTGTGTGTGTGTGTGTGTGTGTGAGAGAGAGAGAGAGAGAGAGAGAGAGAGAGAGAGAGAGAGAGAGAGAGTAAGTGTGCGCGCGCGCCCACGTGCATGCACACACAGCACATTTTCCTTTTTCAGCCTAGTTTCACTTCAATGAATATGCCGATGTACTGATCACGAAAAAGTTGATGTATTTACTCACTTGTTCAGTACGTGCTTTGGCTTGAGGTTAATTGTTATTCAGTTTGAGTAACTGTTGCAAATTTGCATTACGCACACATGTTGTAAAATTACATGTGCTCATGAACAAAATTAATTTGTACGTCCTGGCAGCGTTTCACACAAAAATAGAATCAATACACAAGGGAGTTAATTAGCACTCGAACTATGTAACCCGAGTACAACAACAAAGACTCGAGTCACCTAGTCAGAAACTACATAAACCTGATCGCCTTTGCTGATCAGTCGTTCCATGCTTGTGTGTTTGTGCACAAGAACAAGAAAGTTTATATGTTTTTAACCCTTAGCCTCTTTCACAAAGAACATAAAAAAGCAAACCCATTACACTGCACTGTATATTTTTGAAGGTGCTTTTTATGATGACATATTTACTTATCACACACACTTACACACACACACACATACTTACACACACACACACACACACACACACACACACACACACACACACACACAAACACACACACACACACACACACACACACACACACACACACACACACACACACACTACACACACACACACACACACACACACACACACACACACACACACACAACACACACACACACACACACACACACTACACACCACACACACACACAACACACACACACACACACACACACCACACACACACACACACACACACACACACACACACACAACACCACACACACACACACACACACACACACACACACACACACACACACACACACACACACACAACACACACACACACAACACCCACACACACAACACACACACAACTATGTGCTACTATTCCAAATCAGTCAGTTGCCTGTCTCATTTTCCCTGCCTTGATAATAATAATATATATATATATACAATCTGCTGCAAACGGCATAGATTAGTTGTTTTCATAACTGAATGGTAAGAAACTCTATCATGTTTCTTATATCGTGTGTGTGTCGTGTGTGTGTGTGTGTGTGTGTGTGTGTGTTGTGTGTGTGTGTGTGTGTGTGTGTGTGTGTGTGTGTGTGTGTATGTGTGTGTGTGCAGAACAAGTGAAGCTGTTGCGTGACAACGTGGATAAGATGAAGGACTAGCTGTGCAGTCACAGCGAAGCAACGCCGCCAGTCTCTGTATCGATGTAATCACCGGTTGCTGCTGCTGCTGCTGCTGAATCTGACTCTGGTGTGTCTGTCTGTCTGTCTGTGAGTGGGGAAGTTAGATGTAAGCCTAGTTACGAGGAACCGGCGTCCTGACTGATAGTGAGTTCATGAACTCTTTCATGTCAGTTCCGGCATAGTGAGTTCATGAACTCTTTCATGTCCCTTCCGGCGTAGTGAGTTCATGAACTCTTTCACGTCCCTTCCGGCGTAGTGAGTTCATGAACTCTTTCATGTCACTTCCGGCGTAGTGAGTTCATGAACTCTTTCACGTCCCTTCCGGCGTAGTGAGTTCATGAACTCTTTCACGTCACTTCCGGCGTAGTGAGTTCATGAACTCTTTCATGTCAGTTCCGGCGTAGTTAGTTCATGAACTCTTTCATGTCAGGTCCGGTGTAGTTAGTTCATGAACTTTCGTGTCAGTTCCAGCGTAGTTAGTTCATGAACTCTTTCATGTCAGTTCCGGCGTAGTTAGTTCATGAACTCTTTCATGTCAGGTCCGGTGTAGTTAGTTCATGAACTTTCGTGTCAGTTCCAGCGTAGTTAGTTCATGAACTCTTTCATGTCAGTTTTGGCATAGTTTAGGAGTGAGCGTCTCAAGCTCTGTCGGACCAGCTTTTCATATCAACAGTGGTAATTAGGAACTCCTGCACTTTAGCTGATCTTGTTCTTATTTTTCTGTTGATTTTTTTTTTTTTTCCTTCTTTTTTTTTTTTGGATTTTTTAAAAATGTTTTTTTGTTTTGTTTTTTAGTGAACTGTTGTTTTGTTTGGCGTTGTAGTGGTATCGGCCATAGTGTTTGCTCATTTCTATTTCAATTGCCTTGCATCGCTATCACAATTCATTTACATGTGCTAAAATTAATGGCTGTGCTTTAATTGTCCTGAGGTGACCCTGTGTAGTTGACAGGATGTTAAAATCCAATTACTCACTACCTGAAGACTGTTCTTGTGTGTGAGTGAGTGTGTGTGTGGAATGGAAAACATGAAGACCTACCCCAAATTTGAAGAGGGGGTGGGGGGAAGGAAGGTATGAATTAAACAATCTCTTTACCATTAAAAAAAAAAAAGTCAGGAAATCTGCAATAGAACAGCAATGTCCATGGTAGCACAATCAGCAGAATAAAGTCTGCGAACAAAACTTTCGATAGATCGTGTTCAGAGCGACGTGGAGTTGAACCAACAATCAGTAAATAGAGAAAGTCATGCTAATTAGACATGGAAGAGCTCTGTATATATGACATACCAGGAGTCCAATAGACACTCCAAAAAAAATGTTCAGGAAATGGGTGAGTTTTCAGAAGTCTGCAGGAGGCCACTGAGGAATCTAGTTCCCCAATTGTTGGTGGTAATATGACATCCCAGAGCTTGGGGGCCGAATCAGAGAAGGCTCTGAAACCATGGACTAAGGAGAAAAAGAAGACGTAGATCTAGTGTACTTTGTTGCGAATGAGATGTGAGTTTGCACTGCATTCTGTCGCGTCTAGAACCGAACCACCCGGTTGCGAATGAGATGTAAGTTTGCGCTGCATTCCATTGCATCCAGAACCGAACCACCCAAGTCTAGTATACTTTGTTGCAAATGAGATGTGCGTTTGCACTGCATTCTGTCGCATCCAGAACCAAACAACCCAAGTCACCTGGCGCTTTAAGTGCAAGCGTCTTGCTGTAAGTGCAAGTATCTAGTCAGGTTCCATAACCTGCCATCAGAAGTAGATGTAGCTTGCTTTGTGAGGTAGTTCAGTTAGTGCGGGTTGCTGTTGTGGGTGTTATAAAACGTTTGGCCCAGCCCTTGTACTTCTGTCTGGGCTTATTCTTCTAACATGTACAGGCACATGCTTCTAAATATAATCACATGAATGTACTGTCAGCAGAGCACAGTAAGACACTGGTGTATATACATTCCTGGACAATATGTTCATGTTGTGATGATGAAGATGTCTAAATCTAATGTGATAACGAGTTTGTTTTTGCCTGAGAGTAGAAAGAGACAAGTAGAGTCTGCGGTGCAGTTCTTGTTGTTGCAGTTGACGGACGCATTGGGCCATCTCTTGGTGATTTGAGTCATGCATGTACATTTCAAGAGGAGGACACTGAATCTGGATAATATGTGATTGTAGATTTGCCTAGATCTGATTCGGTCAGTTGTTTTCCCCAAATCAGAATATTTGTTCATTTATTGATGTGGCTTTTCAACATGACTCATTTTAGCAAGACTTTGGTCTTTCATTTTGTTGTGTGATGAACTATCTAGATCGTGTTTGTTTACACACTTGTTGTTTAGCTGATATTCTCCCTAAATTGGTCACCATTCTCATTTATTGCTTTACAACAGGGTTCACTTGCATGGACCACTTCACTGTTTAAGTTCCTAACATATGTCAAAATAAGTGCATGTGCAATAAACAATGTTTTCTTTTTCACTTTTTATGTGCCAGTTGACTGTAAATTACCTAAATAGCAGGCCAAAAATATGCTGTTGTCTTTGTCTAACCAAATCTACAATGAGGAAATTACTTTCCCATGTGTGCATTTGCATTTGTGTTCACATTACCTGTCTTTAGCGTGGTATTTCAAAACTGGGGTCTCATCTTTATGATGCTTTCAACAAGTCTGTTTTGCTCAAGGCTGCTTTAACTCAGCAAAACTGTGATTTCATTTACTTTATAAAAGGATTCAGGTTAAAGATAGACTCCACAGTAAATACTGTGGAGTTGGCACAAGGGTGTGGTGATTTGTCCATCAGTTCAGTTGTAAATGTTTTCAGCTCCAGTCATCTTTGTGGAATAAGAAATTCATCTTTTTGGAAGCGGTTACAGTTTCATCATCAGCATAATTATCCTGATTGTATGTTTTTAAAATCCTTAATCCAGCTAGAATTGACTCCGACTCAGTGGTGCAAAACATACACATGCCTATCCTCTCCAAAAATTCAACATATGTATTTTTGAACGGACTTGTGGCATCATGGGGTTCATGTTGTGTGTATTCTGTGATGCGGCTGAGATTTTTTGGAGGAGACGGTATCACATGCATGCACACACACACACACACACACACATGCATGCACACACACACGCACACACATATACAAATACACACACACGCACACACACATGCACACACACACACGCAAACACACACATGCACACACACATGCATGCACCACCCCAACCACACCCCACTCCCACCAGACACATGCACACTCACATTTATGCACACACACACACACATGCACGCACGCACGCACGCTCGCGCGCGCGCGCGCGCGCACACACACTCATGTGATAAAATATGTGATCAGTCAGAAGGTCACATTCAGTAACTGGCAGGGGTTTAAATGATACAGTGCCATGTTGGTTGTTTTGTTACTCTGATTCACTCTCCTCTACGGCATTTGCTACTTTAAATGTATCCTAACTGCATTGATTTTGCTGCTTGTATATAGCTTGGAACACTTGCGTGTGTACCCAAACTGCAGTATGGTAGGGAAGAAAACCATGTGTGGGGAATGGATCATCTCATTCTGCTTCAGTTTGTTGAGATACCAGCCACAGGCATTACTCCTTTGTCATTTTTTCCTTCTCTCTCTCTCTCTCTCTCTCTCTCTGACTCAGTCTCTGTCTCTGTCTGTCTGTCTCTCTCTCTGAGAGTTGAAAGGTGCCAATTCAGTGGTGGTCATTCCACAAGATTTTGTTTGGCACCTACCAGCCACATTTTAGTTTTTTGTTTGTTTGTTTGTTAAAGGATTGAAGATGTTTGTATGCTGTATTTTATACACATGCACTTCCAACTTTAGAGCAGGATTAACATCCTTGTTTTTTCTCAAAGGCTATGCTTAATTTTTACAATCTTTTTTTAAAATATTTGTTTGTTGATGCAGTGGACTTGTTTTTTGCCTCAGTGCTTTGGGACGTGGACATTGAGATTGTACTTGTTTTGTGCCTCAGCACTTGGGGACATGGACACTGAGATTGTACATGTGGATAGTAAAGTCTTGCAGGGTGCGATATTGTACATGTGGATAGTAAAGTCTTGCAGGGTGTGATATTGTACATGTGGATAGTAAAGTCTTGCAGGGTGCGATATTGTTTCAGTTGTCCGGTTTCAGTTTCTGATCTTATCAGAAATACAAGTTCTATATCTCATGAAAAGAAAAAAAAGATTGCAGTTTAAATGGTATACTGATATACATGTAAATAACACATGTAAAAACCGTAAGCTTCTTCCGTTCACCCTGAGGCTGAACCTGATGAAAGTAATTCAACCGTGACAGTTTGGGTAGTGACAAAATACTCACGCTGATGATGTATGCCTATAAAACGTTTTGTGTTGCAGACAGTGTGAAAAGGAGCATAACTGTGCTGCTCATTGTCCAACTTGTAGTGTGAAGCACAGTCTAACACCTCATACATGATTTAATGTGATCACGGTTTCTCTGGTCTCTTAATCCTTCTCAGTTGTCCTGATGTTAGCATTTGGTTCTCTGCGTAAATAGACATTTATATATATATATATATATATAGTAATGAGCATTTGGTTCTCTGTGTAAATAGACGTTTATATATATATATAAATATAGTAATGCATAATTTTTATTGCTTCTCGCATCCATCACCTTTCAGAGGTGGGTTGCATTTTTCTCCTGGTAGTAGAGGTTCCTGTATGAGTGCTGCCAAGAACATGCATTATCAGCTTGCTACTCTTCTCCCCTTCCATTTGTCATCAGGTTCTCCTAGCTTGGCGTGAGATGGTCTTGAAATGGAACAGAACCTCAAAAAGATCTGATATATTACATACATTCTCTCTCTCTCTCTCTCTCTCTCTCTAAATCTGTGTGTCCTCAACATAATTATTGTGTATCATTGTATCCTTAGTTGATAGCAGTTTCCTACATGGGCAAGGGCAGGATGTAAAAAGACCTCGTCTTCTCTGCTACCCTTGTAAAATAAAGTTTATTCATTCTTTCTCTCTCTCTCTCTCTCTCTCTCTCTCTCTCTCTCTCTCTGTCTCTCTCTCTGTCTCTCTCTCCCTCTCTCTCTCTCTCTCTCCCTCCCTCTCTCTCTCTCTCTGTGTTAACTCTTTCTGTCTGGAATCTTTCTTCCAAATAGCTGAAGCTCAGTATAAAGGGGCAATAGTGAAGACCTTTCTCAAAGATGTGACAAAGATCAGCAGTAAAGACACATCTTCTTTGACAAAGATCAGCAGTAAAGACACATCTTCTTTGACAAAGAACAGCTATTGAGACATGTCTTAATCTTTGACAAAGATCAGCCATAGAGACACGTCTTCTTTGACAAAGATTGGCTGTAAAGACATGTCTTCTTTGATAAATATCAGCCATAAAGACGCGTCTTCTTTGACAAAGATCAGCAGTAAAGACATGGCTTCTTTGACAAAGATCAGCTATTGAGACATGTCTTAATCTTTGACAAAGATCAGCCATAGAGACACGTCTTCTTTGACAAAGATCGGCTGTAAAGACATGTCTTCTTTGAAGGATCAGCCATAAAGACCCATCTTCACTGACAAAGTCAGAACAGTCAGAATAATGTGAATTAAACCCACTTTGTTTTCCATCTTGTTTCTGTTTATTTAATTTCTAATAGTTGCCGTTCAAACATATTTTGCTGATAGGCTTGCATTCGACTGGATCACAGGCAACAGACTCTGAAACAAGTCATCTTTGTGTGTGGTGCTTGTACTAGTCCACTGTAGGCAAGAGGCTTGCCGTCACTACCTCTGAAACACTGGCCAAACAACAGCTGTTAACTACAGCAGTAAACGGGTTAACTTTCCTCTGGGGCAGTGCAGATGTAGAATAACCATGCAACCAATCAACATGAGCTAGGGCTGGGCTTCCTGAGTAATGTGCTACGCTTAAACAGTCTTAAGACCAACGGCCTTGAAGGAACTAGACTTCTCAGTTCCAGAAAAGATGCACGCACGCACGCACACACACACACACACACACAAAATGGTATTATTTTTTAACATTTTATTTTACAGTATTTTTCTGCAGCATTTAAAAAATATATATATGTATATCTTTCAGTTAATTTTACTAGAATTGTTTTTTTGTTTTTTTTAATAGTAAGCTAAAAAAATAAATTTAAAAAATGGCATGGGTTTAGACCAATCAGTCAGTGCAATATTTTCTGGAACACTGCAATATGTCATTAAAAGTTTAGTCTTTTATAGCGGTTTTTGGCTCCATGTTTCATTGAATTGTTGACGTTTTATCATAAAATGTATTGAATTTTTGCGTAAATGATGAGCCAGAAGGCAAATTTCTCCACACAGAGACAACAAAGTTGTATTGTCTACAGAGATAAACACTGCAGATTCTTTTGAGGGTGAAAGTCTGCTCAAGACGTAGTGATTATAAAGTTTGCAAACAAGGGAGTTGATTAGTGCTCGAAAGACGTCACACAAACACAAAACCAAAGACTTGAGGAATTAAGTACCTTGTATTTACTCACATGCCAGGTGAGAGTTACTGCAGGCGACTCAGGTCTTTGGTCTCACGTTTCTGTGGCGTCTTTTGAACGCTACCTCGTTTGTTGATTCTGCACAGGCACTCTGGGCCTCGTTCTGTTCAAGATTGTGGTCATAAAGTCTCATTGTTACACACTGTTTGTGTTCTGTTTGTGTTCATACTCGTTTGCGATGAATTTCTGTTGGGATGAAAGAAGTAATTTTGATGGTTTGGGCCGTCTTGTCTTTGTGGAGGGGTTCCACTGCGTCTTTACCCCACAAACGGCATCTTATTCTGCAGTTTGACTGTCACTTGTTTGCATTACCTTCTTGTTGTTTGTTCATCTGGGTTTGTGTCTCATTCTGCAGTCCTTTGTGTTCCCAGTTTATGTACCAAGATTTATGCATCTTACTCCATTCTACAGTCCTTTTCATTATAGTTTTGTATTGATGTCATTCTACTTAATTTGTGGATGTTTTGCATTTATTTCTTATCAACTCTCTCTCTCTCTCTCTCTTTCCAAAATAAAAGACAGTTATGTTCAAAGACAGTTATTTCAGAGATTTTTTTAGCAGTTATTCTACTTAATTTGTGGATGTTTTGCATTTATTTCTTATCAAATCTCTCTCTCTCTCTCTCTCTTTCCAAAATAAAAGACAGTTATGCTCAAAGACAGTTATTTCAGAGATTTTTTTTAGCAGTTAAAATACTTACTATCATTTTGTTTTTAAACTTCAATGCCACAATAATATACATACTCTACTCCATATTTTTATTAAAAGGTAGAAAAAGCTTCTGTTTGGTTGAGGGGGAAAAGTCCCGAGAATGTGCAAAAAAGAATTAAAAGGTTTTGTATGGTGAATGATGACATCATAGTCATGGTACTGTAGCCCCTACAGCTGCGTTGATCATTACACAATACACCTTTGTTACACCCTGAATAGCCTTGAAGTCACTGAACACTGCAAAGGTGTGTATTCATGGGTGGGCAGGAAAGAAATGTAGCACACACCAAACCCCCACCCCCATCCCACCAGCTGTGTGGGTGGACTTTGAAGGTTTAGCATAGAAAAGACACACTTTCGAACAGAAAGCACACATACAGAACTGTTACCTGTTCTGAATGAACAAAATGTGTTTGGCAGACTTTGCATCAGTGTACATACCAGCTTCATTTCTATCTTAGAAAATTTAGCTTTGAAACATTTCACTAAAAGCAGTTTGTTTTCAAGCAAAAATGGCACCAGTGTTCATTCCATTTTACCTTCCAGACCTTTGAGACCACCGGTTGCGTCACTAACTGCCGTAAAACATTTGGCATTTAAATGTTCATTCCATTTTGACCGTTGTAGCTTTCAGTTGCACAGCTTACTGCAGTTTTATCTCCCGCAGTTCTGAGAGGAATGGAATCGCATGAAAGCAAAAGTGCAGGAATGTCACTGTTACTAGCGTGGCTTTGGTCATGAGAAGATACACGTGCTGGGGCTCTGGATAACTGTCGTGTAATCTCTTTCCTCTCTTAATTGTGGAAAACAAAAATACAATCATGGTAGACATCCTTTGCCAAGGTAAGTTTGTCCATAATTTTGTTAATTTGTTAACCTGAATTGTCATTGATGTACATTCCATTTTGACGCCTGGAGTTTGTTTGTTTTTGTAAAGTTTACAAGTTGGATCACTTTTCTTTCGCAGTAATGTTTACGGTGTGTACCATAACCTTCATTTGAAACAGCATCACGCGTTAGATGTGATGCTGGGTGTTTGTTTCAGTGACTTCCTTTACCAGTTCACAATTTATTAGTGATGTTAGTGGTACCAAAAAAAAAAAAAAACACTGTTAAAATAATTATAGGATGTACAGTAGCTGGGTGCTTTACATTTTACAACTACGTCTACTACAGTAGTTGCCTTCGCCATTAGTAGTGGACTTTGTTCTGATTCACTGTAGAAGTAAACCAGTGTGAATTATATCAGCCTTTATGGTGCATGTAGTGATGCCAGTAATGTCGTGACCACAGGAAGAGGTATTATCAGCCATGAGTCTGAGACCATAGTGATGTGCTTGTATGGTGGTTGTTTGAAGACCGTCTTGTCACCTGCTTGGTGAAGCGTGTTCCTGTGGTCGAAGGAGTGTTCATCTACAGCAAGGTTTTGTTGCCACATGTATAACTTGCGGGTGAATAAAGTAGTGCAGAATGCTCTATGTGTTCTTTCTTTGTGTGGTTGGGTGGGTGCATTTGTGGGAGTGTGCTTGTAGGTTGTATCTGTGTGTGTGTGTGTGTGTACACCTGCTTGTCCGTGTGTGTGTGTGTGTGTGTGTGTGTGTGTGTGTGTGTGTATGTGCATGTGTATTTATGTATGCATGTATTTGATCTCTGTGTGAGGGTGTGAAGTTGTCAGCTTGTGTAACACATGACTGACTGCAATGAACTGCCAGTGTAAAGTTGTCAGCTTGTGTAACACATGACTGACTGCAATGAACTGCCAGTGTAAAGTTGTCAGCTTGTGTAACACATGACTGACCGCAATAAACTGCTGGGGTAAAGTTGTCAGCTTGCGTAACACATGACTGACTGCAATGGACAGCTGGTGTGAAGTTGTCATCTTGCATAAGGCATGACTGACCGCAATAAACTGCTGGTGTGAACTGAAGTTGTCAGCTTGCATAATGCATGACTGACTGCAATGAACTGCCAGTGTAAAGTTGTCAGCTTGCGTAACATGACTGACCGCAATGAACTGCTGGTGTGAACTGAAGTTGTCAGCTTGCATAATGCATGACTGACTGCAATGAACTGCCAGTGTAAAGTTGTCAGCTTGCGTAACATGACTGACCGCAATGAACTGCTGGTGTGAACTGAAGTTGTCAGCTTGCATAATGCATGACTGACTGCAATGAACTGCCAGTGTAAAGTTGTCAGCTTGCGTAACATGACTGACCGCAATGAACTGCTGGTGTGAACTGAAATTGTCAGCTTGCATAATGCATGACTGACTGCAATGAACTGCCAGTGTAAAGTTGTCAGCTTGCGTAACATGACTGACCGCAATGAACTGCTGGTGTGAACTGAAGTTGTCAGCTTGCATAATGCATGACTGACTGCAATGAACTGCCAGTGTAAAGTTGTCAGCTTGCGTAACATGACTGACCGCAATGAACTGCTGGTGTGAACTGAAGTTGTCAGCTTGCATAATGCATGACTGACTGCAATGAACTGCCAGTGTAAAGTTGTCAGCTTGCAGAGTTTCATGTTCTCAAGAACACCAGGCATGCGTAATTTATTCTCAGGCGGCAACTTTAATTAATCAACACATTGCAAATGCTAAATCCAAATGAAGACAGAATCATGCACTGAAATACACAACCTTTAAGTTTAACACTCAAACTGTAACGCTTATGTACAGAGGGAAAATACATCTCACCTGTGATAAGGACAAAAATGTGCATCAGAGTTGTCACAACAAGCATTCTCTTGGTTACTTCTACATAAACCTGTAAATTCTGTACATACATGGATGCAGCCAAACGTCTCTGTCAACTATACACATTCAGGCAGCATAACATCCATCACAGCCCAAAAGAAACATTGAAAAAAACAGACTCATGCTTGTTCTACTCACAGTCAAACAAAAGCGAAAAAGGTGTATCACATACATATGAAGTGCTGCACCATCAGGGTTAGAACGAAGCTAGGTAAACTGGCTCTTTGGCCATTCACAACTTTCCTGACCCACGACACTGAATAAAGAATCGCCTTGAATGATGGGTTGAACGAGTCTTCCGGTTTTATGAGTGGTGCAACCGTGAAAACTGCCGAAAGAGAAAGTGTGAAGCGACCCTGTACAACACCGCTCAACTCACTCCACCAAGGCCAAGCACGGCAGTGTCTCTGCATCGAGACATGGCGGGTGAAAAACGTTGAGAATAGATACACACTTACCACTGCAACTGCCCCAACACAGATTGCCGTGGTGAGCAGCCACAATGATGTGGCAGAAATGAGGTCTGCTCTGATTAAATATATGTGTTTTTGTGTGTTTTTAAATTTGTATGTATGTATGTTTATGAGTGTGCAACTGACATGTTGAAACAGCGTTTGGGTCTGTGGGGAAAATCAGAAAAAAAATCAACGTTTAGTGCTTGCATCAGAATACTGACTATTATATCATTTTCAGTTTAGTTTGGAATAATACACGGCAAGAGTGACTACAAACATTTTGTCTTAAATCAAAAGCAATAAGCATCATGATTACCATGTCATACATTGGGAATATTTCAAGCAGACTCAGTGTGTCAAATGACCGTGGTCCGTACCAACACATTCACGTGCACAATCTCTGTCTTTCAATATGTGACAGGTGGCTGCTCTTACATTGAACAAGAGTGCACTTTCATAACCTTTTCTTCTTTTTCTGACCCTTCAACCATGTCTACATAGCCAACGAAACCAAGGAACAAATACACAATTACACACGTTCTTTCTTCAGAACTCTCTGGAAAGCTTGCCCTGTGATTTTAATTGGTCTATATTCTTTTTTTTTCTTCTTCTTTTTTTTTGGGGGGGGGTGGGGGGGGAGGAACAAACATTCCTGTTCCGAGGGTATGAAAAGACTACTTCTACTCTTCCTGGTACCATGCCAAATTTGGGCGACTGTGTTTACATGCCTTATTGGAGACTGCTTTGCTCAGAGCATGAGTAGCTGTAACGAAAAGAATGAAGAGCAGTTTGTTTGTTTGTTTTAAACAATAAAGAAAATACAACATAACGAGTTACCCCCCCTCCCCCCACCCCCCTCCAGCCCCCCCTTCCCACCCCAAAAAGAAAACTAACACACAGAAGGAACTAAAACAATAAAAACTGACAATGACAAAAACAACAACAAAAACTGAAGAGGCCAAAGATTCAAATAAAATAAAAATCACTAGCCAGTGAAGAAAACAAAAGCCAAAACATAACTGTCCACAAAAAAAATAAAAAAAATAAAAAATGAGATCAACAACAGTAAAAAAAAAAAACGGTTAAACAAACGAATATTGCATCATTCAACAAACGAATTATTCTGTAATTTAAACATGAAGAAATTCAGCACACATTGTGCAGTGTATAATAAATCAGTTCCACATCTGTGCTTCAAATTGACTTATTTGCAAGCAACAACAAAATGAAATACTAATGATCGCTGCAAAATGGACAAGCTTTATGCGTTACAATTTCATTTATGCTGTACATGGAATTACAGTACATGCTGTACATAGACTGTATTTGTTGACTTGGTCATTTGACTCTACACTGCTTCCCTCATGCTTTTTGGACCGGGGATGGCTCAGTGGTTGAGTGCCAGACTCATGTTTGAAAGGTCATGGGTTTGACTCTCCGCAGAAGTGGTGGGATAATTTTCTTCTGTGCTGACTCTTATTTCAGAACTAGTTATCACACCTTACATAGATTCAGTTAAACACAGCAGAATTACCATCGAACACTCCACAGACAGCAGTCAACTGAAGTGACCTACACAAGCTCTTCATACTGTCCAAGTAAACATGCTGGATCCAATTCAGAAGCGTTTTGGTTATGGCCAGCATGCAGCCAGGATTGGGCCGGTTCACATATGCCAGATCTGACTTCCCACATCTGATTCGGTTCCATTCTTCCAAAGAAGGCCCGGATCGGATCTGGATGGCCTGGTCAGGTTTTGGCCAACTGCATCTGGTCCAGAAGCAAACCAATGTGCAAGTATCATTCAGCCTGGTTCTGATAGAACACAACCGGCCTGTTACCAGTTTCCCACTTTCAGACTCTGTTGCATCCTTCCACAGACAGCCTTGATCATATTGTGCAAAACAGCCCAGTCTGATTTGGTTGTGGCTGACTGTCAGGTCTGGGTTAAACAGATCTGGTCCAGAAGCAAGTCTGTGTGCAAGAATCATTGAGTCCGCTTCTAGCCAAAGCTTCTGAGCCAATCCGGATCGGACGTAAATTGGATGTGGCATGTTTACTGGGGTGGTGCTCAACTTCTGTACATACAACGTATGCCCCTCATCAAACTTTCACTGCAGTTTCACTCACAAAACCAGTTGTCTAATGAATCCTTCTAAGCAAGCTCCCTAAGCAAAATACCACCTGCCACACAAACACAATACAACTTATCCATTGTACAAACCTGCTGGGAAAGTGAGGGCAATGTACTCATTGTGCCCATGCTATTTCAGCAATGCACTGCACTGCACACCTGAATGTATATTCAGCTAAACAGGGGCACGTAATTGCCAGGACTATATCACATCACACCAAACACTACTGCCTTCTTGCTGCTAGAGATAAATTCTTACAGATTAATTTTCTGGGCATAGAATATCTCATTCATAGTCACACACAATCTACACATTTTTTTCAGTGTGGTGGTGGGGGGGGGGGGGGGCATCCTCTTTTCCCTTTTTTTCTTCTTTTTTTGTTGTTGCTGTTGTCTGTTTTGTTTCATTCCTTGTTTATCCTCCTCTCTTTTTCTGTGGGATGGGGGCCTTGGAAAGACTCAACAACCACAACAACAACTACCAAAATTTATAAAATAATTATGTGATCCATATACTAAGAAAAGTCTCAAATCTCACATCTTTTGTTCCTTCTTTTTTCCCTCACTCATTTCCTACTGCAGTTATGCTTCATTCTGAACACTTTTAAACTAATTAAATTGTACACAGGGCTGGAAATGAGTGACAAAATGAACAAGTGTCTCTTGCAAAGAAAGCATTGGAGAAACAATTCCAGCCATTTGACACAACAGACATTGCTGACATAGGACTGCTACTTTCCTACGCGGAAAAAGTCGATTTTTCTCTCCTTTTTAAAAAGAACATGCTTTGGCACTTGATAACCCAAGCGTGATGAAGCGTGTCACACTGGTGATGTAATGCGCATATATATCATTCACAAACTGCACTGCACACAAATACACTGTTGTTCATTGCGGATCAGGGCACAGGACGCAGCCAGTTGCCAGGCAAAACAACCATACATCCTCCTGGGATCAAGATGCCTCTTCTGGCTTCACCGATTGATATCACCTAGTTTCATTGGTGGTGGTGGTGTGTTTTTTTGGAGGGGGGAGAGGGGTGAGGGGTTGTTACTTAGGGCTTGAAATTTCCAAATCATGCTCTGATTCATCCAGACTTTAGCCCTTCACATTCATCTTATCATATTTTGTAAAACATTTGCTTTGTCTGTGCTCTTTCTTGGCAAAAATCGCCCGGATACAACCGTAATGGTTGACTGGGTGTCAAAATTAAAGTGACTTACTCTTTGCAAAAAGGCCAGCCTCTCAAAACTGGAATCCCGACAGTTCAAGTTCAATGTTGCTTTACGTCCACAGAGACCATAAGGAATAATACACATTATTAGTTAGGGGAGCCCAGGATGGCTACCTCAGCTTTCACACACCTCCTGAGCTCTGCAATCCTGATGGGTTGAGGCCGGGGTAAATCACGCTTCTGCTTTAGGTCTGGCTGTCCAGTGTTCTGGAGCAGCATACATATATATATATATATATCTCTCTCTCTCTCTCTCTCTATATATATATACTCAAAAGGCACCCCCTTCTTTTCCCATGTGCTCAGGAACAAAAAAGCAACAGAATTCAGATTTTTGGCACCTCACATTTATTTACGTATTTTCATTTGATAAGGTATGTACCTTGCGCTGTGCCTCACTTTTAAATCCCCCTGACAAAATTCGATTTCCTTTTGGGTTTTTTCCAAGAACAGGGAGACATTAAAGAATATTTTATCACCTCTTTTCCAAACTAACTGTAATCATATTGCTGAAAAGCTGTAATATATAAAAAATAAATAAAAAGGTTCTGACTAATCAAAACCAAATCCGAGCACAAAGCAGACTCCCTCCAACATCGCTCTCCAGTCTCAAGGGAGACTACTGGCTATGTTCATTACTGCGAAAATCTCTTTGTTGAGAAATTTCACTTTTCCAATCTTTTGTCATTCCCCTTTCCCCCCAGGAAACCCAGCCAACTGTAACATCCCTCTACTGAAAGCCCAGCCAACTGTAACATCCCTCTACTGAAAGCCCAGCCAACTGTAACATCCCTCTACTGAAAGCCCAGCTAACTGTAACCCCCTCTAACCTTCTGTAACACCAACTCAGCCTAACTGTAACCCCCCCCCCCCCCCCCCCCACCTTTGGAAACCAAGCTGTGTCCCCCACCCCCTACCCCACCCACGCTACCCCTCAAAACCCAGATAATTGTAACACCCTCCTTTCAAAACCCAGCTAACTGTAATAACCACCACCACTTTGAACACCCATCTAACTGTACCCCCCACCCCCTTGAATATCAAGCTAACTGTAGCATCCCTATGCTTTGAAAACCCAACTATCTGTAATATCTCCCACTGAAACCTTGTAACCCAGCTAACTTCACCCCCCTTCCCTCCCCCCCCCAAGAAAAAAGAAAAAAAGATGGAAAAAAAAGAGAGCCCAGCTACTACAAGACGCTACCACATTCCTTTCCGCTGTCGGACGCATTTCATTTCTGAAAATGTGCGACCCCACGGACAGCAACAGCCTATGCTGCAGTGCACCACAGAGTTCTGCGCTCTCGCCAGATGGAAAGTCTCTCTCTTTCCTCAGTGCAGCAGGCATTCAAGTCCTAGCCTCCCCCCACCACCACCCCCCCCCCCCCCCCCCCCCCCCACACACGCACACCCCAGCCCCTCAAAACCAGCCGTATCTGCTGGTCCGCTTCTCTTCCTCCTTATACTCGTGCTCAGTCTCTAGGTACATGTCTCGGTCGTAGCCTTCGCGGAGGTCCGCCTCTGCCGCCCGCGCGACGAGGGACTGCGGGGTGATGGGAAGGCAGCGCAAGGCCGCCGCCAGGGGCAGCACGTGCAGTTTGCCGTTGGACTCGTTGAGGAGGCCGAAAGACTTGAGGATGTGAATGCCTTCGGAGGAGTCAAACTCCAGCCCCGTGACCCCCGTCTTGTTTTCAACCCACTCCTCCACTCGGGATTCCAGTGCGTAGGCCGTCAGACCTCCTGGGGAAACGCACAAAAATGCAATGGGCGTTTGAAGACTAAAGATGAAACAAAGGAGGAAAATGCTCTGACGCTTCAATATCATATATATATATATACACCTTAGACACAGAGAGAGAGAGAGAGAGAGAGAGAGAGAGAGAGAGAGAGAGAGAGAGAGAAGGAGGGAGAGAGAGAGAAGGCAAATCACAATTAAACTGATATTTTTCAAACTATCTTGTGACATTTCAAACAGCCTTAAAGTCACCAAAACCAGTATGAAAATGGAACAGACAGACATGTCACACAGTTTCAAATAATTATCTCACCGAAACAACACTGGAGATAAATGCCAAGATTAATGTTCTTGCTGAGGTAGGAGTTGCAAGAATTATCTCCCTTAAATGAAAGCAAAGTTACTGAGAACATTATATATATTATATACACTGCACACTCATATTCATTGCATACATGTATAATATATAATAGCATATGATTATGCGGTGTTTTATCCCAAAATTCAAAAGCTTCAGGCATGTGTCCTACTGTGAAGGAAATCAATAGGACATTAATTTAGAATCAATGGGTCAATTTAGAAATCAATGGGTCATGATGACAGAAAATATAGTGGTTAACTATACAACATTTTGTTATTGTTGTTGTTTTGTTTAGGATACTGCAGCTAAGGAGAACATGTCACACACACACACACACACACACACACACACACACACACACACACACATCCACACCCACGCACGCACACACACACACACACACACACACACACACACACACACACACAGGCACAGTCACACACACACACACACACACACATCCACACCCACGCACACACACACACACACAGGCAC
>JABMCL010003594.1:82500-120000 GCA_018857735.1 Alviniconcha marisindica | reverse complement strand
ACTCCACCAGAGGTACATCCTCTGTTTATACTCAGCTATAAATCCTGTGTGGAGGGTTTGACTCCTGGTTGTGGCAGGGTTAGGAACATTAGAAGACGTACCTCTGGTGGAGTTTATGTACCTTGTATTACATGCATGCCATGTGAGACTGAGAGTTATTGTAGGAACCTGAGGTCTTTGCTTTTGTGCTTGTGTGACGTCTTTTAAGCATTAATTAACTCAGTTGTGTGTTGATTCTGCACGACTACTCTGGGACAAGGAACAGCAACAACAAAAAATATATATATATATAAATCACCTGTACAGCTCTTTAGGGTCAGCAATCTCTATCAACTCTTTTTCTTTTTTCTTAGTAGTGGTAGGGCTTAAGACCTTGCCATCCTCTATCCTGAAAGTTGCCGAAGCAGCAGCTGTGCGAACAACTTGCAGGACATGCCGCCGATGACGCAGCAGCTGCATGTGGCACAAGCACTGCCTGGCACCACCAAGCAATGTCTGAAATGGTCAGTCACAACGTCTTGCATTATAAATATAATTCATATGAAACACATACAATATATATATATATATATATATATATATATATATATATATATAAATCTGAAATTCTAAGTCAAAGTTCAGCAGTCTTCAAAGTGTTGACATTGACTGTGTCAAGCAACACAATTCTGAATGCAAACTTAAAATACAGAAGTGTGCAAGCAAACAAATTAATTTGTTAAATTATCAAATAAGCATTATTATTAATAATATTAATAATATTATCATCATTTTTTATTTTTTTTAAATTCCTTTGGGTTTTATTCATTTAACTTCTGTGTAATTGTAAATTCACCAAAAATATCAAAGGGGACCCCCTGTGAAACTTACTAATTACTGCTGCAAGTGCAACACCCCGAGAGTCTGACTCTGACCTCGTAAATGTCAACAGTTCCCTTGGTTTATTTTAACCACAAAAAAAAAAAAAAAAAAAATACACGATAACCATCTACGTGCAAAGTGACACAAGTGACAGCAACAACACCCTCTAAAAACATACCTGAATCAATGTGGTGCTACAACAATAAGTGCACAAAGCGAACAACAAACTGAACATCTAATAATAGTAATACAATCGCGTTTAAACAACACAAACGGTGATAGTAAAAGTCGCACAAATCGTCAAGAACGCTTCAATAACAACTGTTTCGGCAGTTAAAAATACAAGGGTGTGTCACTCCAAAACTGCTGCAAAAGAACAATCGAACACAGGCAGTCAGATTTATCAATCAAAAATCTGCACAAAGCGCAGACTACCTTACCTTGGAGGACACGCATCGCACCACATAAGGCCCAAGGATCCCGGCCTCTCTGAAAAAGGAGGCAGCCATCTTCGCCGTCGGTCGACAACTCTTCAGCAATGAAAACCACAAATGCTGCTTCACATGTCCTTCACCTTTCTGTTTGTTTCCCGCGAGTTACAACTGTGCTAGATTTTACATAGAAAAAAATTAAGACGAATAAGAAAAATCCATGGATCCAGCAGAAGCTGAATTCTTAGCCGAGAAGGAGAGCATTAAGATCGTTCCAAATTTCACACTGGAAGAGATTTACATGATCGGTGTAAGTTGTGAATTTTGTTATAAATGAATTTTGACGATCAATCTTTCTGGAAAGTCGAAGACTGTTGGAGTTCGTATTTTTATTTCTAAAATATTTATTGTAAATTTCGAGAGTTGATGGAAACCTAACGTGCGCATTATCATCAGGTCTCAAAACACACCCACAGTATTGCACGAGTTTAATATGACACTGGCATAAGTTATTCACCACATCGATTGTTTGGAGGAGAGGGCAGGCGCGGAAAGAGGAAGCGCTAGACGATCTTCCTTGAAACAATGAAAGGATGAGAGAGGGCCATCGTCAGTCAGACGAACAGTAGGACTGTTTCATTGGCAACGTTTGGGAAACTTTAGAGACGGGGTGGAACACATATATGGGTGTTATTTTTTTCCGAGCGCATAGGTGCCATGTTGAAGTGAACGGAATTTCTTTTAACTGAACTGGCTAGTAGTGATAAAAAATAAAATATATATATATATATATATTTTTTTATTTTTTTTAAATATTTTTTTTAAGCCAGCAGCTCAGATTGTAGTCAGTGTTGGTTCATTGAACAAATTTATGCGTGGGGGCTGCAAATACCACGCTAGGTCACACCTATTTGTTCTTGTGTGACTGAGTTAGTGAGTATATTATATATTATAATAATACGAAACTACATGTATAATATACACATGTATGACTGTGATTGCTTTGTTGACTGTTTCCTTTCAGGGAGATCTGGGTCCTTTCAGCCCCGGCTTACCCACCTCAGTTCCCTTGTGGATGGCCTGCAGTCTCAAGCAAAGACAGAAATGCAGGATTTTGGCCCCCGAGTGGATGGATGTTGGTGAGTAAACTGCCGTACTAATGTATTATCAGTATACATTATACATGCCAGTGCATGTGTTTGTGTGTATCTGCATCATGTTTGTGTGTGCATGTGCATGCACACATGGCATGTGTGTCGCTGTGTGTTTGAGAAAGATGGACACTGGTTCTTCATACATTTTCTCAAGCGACTTCATCATTAAGTTTTTTACTGGTCATGAATGAGTAGGTGGAGGAGATTAAAATGATCAGTTCTCCTTTCTGAGGATTTTAGTATTTTTACTCTGAAAGTGAAATGTTTCTTTTGCTATTATTACTATATATATTAGTATCGGTATTTATTATAATATCAAATTTATAAAAGTTCTTTTTCAGTCCACCCAATAATGTGTGTTGCTTTTTTAAACTAAATCAGTAAGTGGAGAGCAATGACAATGTAAAACCAAAAAATCTTTGATGGGGGGGGGGGGGGTATACATATAATTTATATTCTTTTTCCTCTTTGATGAAACTTGTATTTAGGGGGCTAGATCCTTTAGTTAAAGACAGTGGCTGTTCCAAGATGCTTGCTTGGTTAACTGGTAATGCCTCTTCAAATAAATGTAGTAATTAATATATATATAATAATAAAATTTACAAATTATGATATATAGGGTAATAGGATTAATTAGCATACAGATACACACTTGATTTCAACTTCAGTTTCAAGATGGGGACAGCTTTGGAATTGGAGAGAAAAGGGGATGAGCTGTTCATTATTCATATAACTTGTAATGGTAACGGTACTAAGTTTGGATTAATATGGTAATAATTTTTTGAAAAGTTATGAAGATCTTACAAAGGTATTATTCTACTAAGTTTCGGTAAATTGGTAATAATTTCTTGAAAAGTTTATCCAAGACAAGTTGTTTTAATAATATTATTCAAGAGTAATATATATTTATATATAAATCATAAGAAATAAGATTACAGTTGCACCAAATGAATCTGAAGTTAGCATTGATGGATCTGAAGGGTTGACCAGCAGCCATGGGCTAGTTTACAGAAGAGGCTTCCACATCACTGTCAGTCACTCAGTGTCAGCCGTTATAATCTGATATTTTTCTTTTTTTCTTTCTGTCTCTTTCTTTGAAAAGTAGTCCTGATAATGATATAACCCTATGTGGTTGATCTGTGACTGGGCTCAAAGCATCATTTAACTAACTGGGCTCAAAGTCAAAGCATCAAATTACTAACTCTGTCTTTCTTTCATTTTTCTTGTTTCTTTTGTGTGTGATACAGTGTGACTGGGCTCAAACTAGTCAAAGCATCAAACTAATTAAATCCATCTTTCTTTCATTATTCTTGTTTCTTAAAAAAGAAATATATATATATAAAAATCTCCTTTATCCTTTTTCATCCAGAAAAGCTCAGTGAGAAGAAACAAGAAGAGATGGAGTCCAAGTTTTTCACGCCTATGCCCAGCAGACATTACCTGGAGGTGTCTCAGCTATTGCTACAGTGGTATGTATAGACTATAAATAATAATAGTAATGTACATTTATCATTGATGCGCTCATCAATGCCCTGAGTGCTCACATACATGTTAACCTAAATGCACTATTCTATACACACATAGAAGACAGTCCTACCAAAACAATTTACATAAGGCATTATATGGACACACACATGCATGTGCGTGCACACACACACACACACACACACAACTGTATAGATCTCTATAAAAAAAATTAAAAAAATGTTTTTCAATCTTGTAGTTGTACAGTAGTGGGACTGAAACTAAAGTTAAAACATGCAAAAAGATTGTACTTATTTCTTAAGTGGTATTTTTATCTGTGATTATACTGAAGTGGTATTTTTTGTCTGTCTGTCTTCTCACTCTGTCTGAGTTCAAAACAAAAGCTCAAGACTTCCATGTTTGTACAGGCCTTTATGGCTTTACACAGACCTAGGTAGACCGTTTGTGCGAACACAGATTTTGTGTATGTCTGTACAGTTGTATTATCGCTATTAATTAATACATTGTATTATATATTTATATATATATATATTCTGTGCACAAATGATGGGGACTGAGATCCAGAAAGGACCACAGTTAAGATGGGGACCAGTGTGAGCCATTTGAAAGTTTCATTTATTGTGAGGGGCAAAGTCCATAATTATGGACAGTGTCCATAAACCACAACTTTTGTAGTTTTGAAGACTATCTATTGTAAGAGAGCCAAAGTGGACTCGGACCGATTCATGAGCTGGTCTGGTCTAGCAGTAAGGTGTTAGGCTCGTAAGCAAAAGGACAGGTCTGAGTTTGATTCTGCTTCAGCTCCCCTTTCTCCTCAAAAAGGTTGTGGTTTGTGGACGCTGTCTTATGACTTTGTCCCTCACAATTAATGAAACATTAAAATGGTTCTCATCCCCACCCATCTTAATGCAGGAGTTATTCTGGTGGTGACAGCGTACCATCCCCACCCCACCCCTGCTCCCGGTCCCGAATAAATCTTACGGTTTCTGCAGACATTAAACACCAGGTTGACTTACTTACTCAAACCAACATCTATCCGCTTACCAGCCTGGTGTCAGGGCGCTAGGCCAAAGCAGCTCACAACAGTGGGATGCTGAAGAATCACCTGTCCTTTTTTTAATCCTCAGTGCCACAGACGATATTCCCAGAGCGGATGAGGTCAAGACGCTTATCAAGGACATCTGGGACCTGCGAATGGCAAAGCTGAGGAGCAGTATTGACGTCTTTGTGAAGAGTGATGCCACCTATGCAAAGGTGCGTATCGCAATTGTGTATAGCTCTGTATTTTTGTAGGGTTTTATCAGCCACACTAAAACAGTGAGGTCACAGCTCCGTTGCGGTGTAATTGTTCCTTGTTCACTGTGGAATTCCAGACAACTGATGTTTTTGGGTGATTTTCAAGCTGAAATGTGGGATAGAGTGCAAAATGGGGAAAGGGTGTCTAAAAACATAAAACAGTGTCAGTGACGCTGACGACTTGTAAAATTGATATTAAACGACCGGTAGTTTCAATCACAAAGTATTTTACTGCAAAGAGCAGTCTTTTCACCTGTTGAAGTTATTTTATACTTCAAATTCAGATCCAAGAAGGCTAGTTCCTTTACAGTGGTTTTGTTTAGTTTTATTTATTAGTATCAGTGGTCTTACATTGTTATAACAGGGGTTCCACTGTCCTCCCTTTTGTGTGCCTGGTGCATTTTAGGCTTCTTGCATTTTTTGGCTTCAGTATTAATAAATTATGCGTTTTTCATTTAGTCCATGAAACAAAAGATTATTTCCCTTGGACCATGTACACATTTTCTAAAATAATGTTGTCCCTTGATTTGCCTGTCTTCTGAACACAGCGTTAACTTTTTTGCAATACGTCGAGTCTATGCTCGCAGCTGTTGATGTTACCGTTGGTGACGTGTGCAGCCAACACAGACACAACGACTGCTGTGTATAAACAGTTCTTGCTAAAAGAGCATTGGATGTTTGATTTTTTTTTAAAGCAATATATGTTTGAATTTAAAAAAATTGTTATTGTTACCTTAAACTAGATAAAGTATGGACTGCACTTTTCTCTTTGTACAAATAGACCTGTACAAATTACCCCCAGGCAATAACTAGTATGAAGTTCATGAAGTTTTCAGACTTGTACACATCTGCCATGAAGGGAGGTAAGCAAATCTTAACCCTTTCCTGGCCATTAACAAAACATCATGTGATGTCCTTAGCAAATCCCTTCTGCTTTGCTTAAAGGATGTCATATGATGGTGATGCTTGAAGTCCCATGATGCTTGAAGTCCCACTGTTTGTGCATGCTAAGATGTGGCAGAGATTAAAAATGTGTGTTTCTGGCTGGCTTCGCCTCGTTGTAAGACAATATCGGTTAACTTGGCCTCTTTTTAAGACTGTATTGGTCGGCTTGGCCTCTTTTCAAGGTAATACTGGAGAGAAGCTGCAGCAGCACCAGAAATGTTTTGGCAGAGAAAGGGTTAAGTTGATAATTTGTTCAGCTTCTTTCCACGACCCCAGTCAGTAATTTTAACCCTTACCTTTCTCCATGGTGCTAGCTGAACCACTTGACCCTGATGGAGATCAACACGGTGAGGCCATTCCTGACCAGCGCCCTGGATCTTATGCACGTCCTGCGCTCCAACCTGACTGCAGGGGGACTGCCTGCTTTAGACTGACCAGCAATGTGTGTGCAAGATGCAAATGGACTGACCAACACTGTCTGTGTGTGAGATGCAAGGGGGACTGCTTTTTGTCGAGACTGACCAGCAGTGTGTGTGTGTGAGATGCAAGCGGGACTGCTTTTTGTCAAGACTGACCAGCAGTGTGTGTGTGTGAGATGCAAGGGGGACTGCTTTTTGTCAGGACCGACCAGCAGTGTGTGTGTGAGATGCCAGGGGACTGACCAGCAGTGTGTGTGTGTGTGTGTGTGTGTGTGCGAGATGCAAGGGGACTGACAATCAGTATCTTGGTGAGTGAGATGCTAGGGAATTGCTCTCTCAAGACTGACCAGCAGTGTGTGTGTGAGATGCCAGGGGACTGACCAGCAGTGTGTGTGTGTGTGTGTGCGAGATGCAAGGGGACTGACCATCAGTATCTTGGTGAGTGAGATGCTAGGGAATTGCTCTCTCAAGACTGACCAGCAGTGTGTGTGAGATGCAAGGGGACTGCTTTCTTGGGACTGACCAGCAGTGTCTGTCTTGAGATGCAAGGGAGCTGCTTTCTCTGGACTGACCAGTGTTTTTGTGTGTGCAAGAAAGAAGGGGACTGCTTTCTCGGGACTGACCAGCAGTGTCTGTCTTGAGCTGCAAGGGAGCTGCTTTCTCAGGACTGACCAGCAATGTCTGTGCATGCGTGAGATGCAAGGGGACTGCTTTCTCTGGACTGACCAGTGTTTCTGTGCATGCAAGAAAGAAGGGGACTGCTTTCTCTGGACTGACCAGCAGTGTCTCTGTGCATGTGTGAGATGCAAGGGGACCGCCTTTTGGGGACTGACCAGCAGTGTGTGAGATGGGACGTGTGAAAAGCAGTGTCTTTGTCCAGACATGCTTCCTTCTAAAGAAAACCCTGCAGGCTGCCCAAGAGCCATTGTACTATGTGGAAAGTACACTGATTGTATTGTTTTCTAAAAGAAAAGAAAACAAACTGCATGCGACTGTGTGGTTTTCTTAAACAATATTCAAGCACTGTAGGCCTGTGCAGTTTCAAAGGGCAAGTTCAAACAGTGTTGTTTACTTTGCACGTCTAAGTGGGCTAATGGTGAGAGGTCAGTTGTAACTTGCACAGCTAGTGAGTGTCATTTTGAAATTTGTTACACATGTGGTGTATAAAAAAAAGACTACTTAAACTTCCCGTTTCACTGTTGATGTACAGACTGTTTCAAATCATGTTCAAATACTGGCCTGCACATGCAGTAATAAATAAATAAAGTTTTTTTGTGGCCTCCAGTTTTCTTTCACACAGTGAGAGTGGGGTATTGTACCAGGCCCATTGTGTACCAATCTCATAGTGTACTCAGGCCCAGTGTACCAGTTCCAGGGTGCAGGTTACATACTGTTATATCAGGCCAATTGTGAACTAGTCTCATAGTGTAACACATTGTGACCCCATCTCATAGAGTACCAGGCCCATTGTGAACCAGTCTCACAGCATAACAGTTAAACACTAACAGGCCCATTGTGAACCAGTCTCATATTGTACCAGGCCCATTGTGAACCAGTCTCATAGTGTAACACATTGTGAACCAATCTCAGGTGTACAGGCCCATTGTGAACCAGTCTCATAGTGTAACACATTGTGAACCAATCTCAGGTGTACAGGCCCATTGTGAACCAGTCTCATAGTGTAACACATTGTGAACCAATCTCATAGTGTACCAGGCCCATTGTGAACCAGTCTCATAGTGTAACACTAACAGGCCCATTGTGAACCAGTTTCATATTGTACCAGGCCCATTGTGAACCAGTCTCATATTGTAACAGGCCCATTGTGAACCAGTCTCATATTGTAACAGGCCCATTGTGAATCAAGTCTCATATTGAAACAGGCCCATTGCAAACCAGTCTCATATTGTAACAGGCCCATTGTGAACCAGTCTCATATTGTAACAGGCCCATTGCAAACCAATCTCACAGTGTGAAAGGCCCATTGCGAACCAGTCTCATATTGTAACAGGCCCATTGTGAACCAATATCACAGTGTAACAGGCCCATTGCTAAACCAGTCTCATGCTGTAACCGGCCCATTGTGAACCAATTTCACAATGTACCACTTCCAGGCCCATTGATCCAAGGTTTGGGTTACACAATGAAGACACGGCCCATTGTGTTCCAGTCCCAGGTTTAGATTTTGGCCATGGACTGGTACAGGTAGGCACAACTGCATGTATGTTTCATTGAATCATTATGTGACACAGAATAATAGGGAACTTATAGAGTGCTTTCAGATCTCAAAGCGCTTTACAACTTAAAGAAGAAAAAACAATACAGATATAATGCACAAATACCCATAATTATACGAATCAATAGTATACAAGCGTACAAAACATACAAAAATTAATAAACATCTTTATCCAAAGCATGGGGGAAAAACACGCACACAAATTGCGCTCACACACACACACAGGATCGCACGCACACAATGCCAATAAAAAAAGTATACAAAGCACGCACACAATGGCATGCACACACACACAGGTGGGGGGGTAAAGACTAATTTGAAAGCAAGGACTGTGACAGAGAGAGAGAGAGATTTGTGCCGCAGAAAAGCTACTACTGGTCAAAATACTGTTTGAAGATAACATAACATGAACATCACATGACATCAACAAAAGAACTTCAGTAAATTTCATCAATAATTTATTGCATCGTTTTGAGAGAGAATTTTTTTTTACAAAACGAGAAATGTACATCAAGAGTGAAAACGGCGCATTGCTACTTTCTACCATAAAAAAGAAAAAGAAGACAACAAAAACATGATTAGACTGATTTTCTTTCTTTGTGAAATGTAGCACAGGATTTTTGTTATTTTCTTGATGGACATAAAATAGCATGGTGATCTGCTTTATGGTGACTTTTCAGGAGAATAACGTGAACAGAATAGCCTAGTGTAAATTCACTTGATATGGTGTTACGACTCCTGCATGATTCATTGATTGTTCATGTAACAACCTATGAGAAACATATATACCGGTGAATGGGAAAACAAAGAAAACATCCAAAACGATCACAAGTTGCACGACACAAGTTCATAAATAAATTCAATGAACCAAAAATAAATTGCACATCAACAACTTTGAGCCAAAGTGCTGCACATTCAGTGATTCAAAAGAGAAATCCCCATCCCACCCCCAAACGTTACAACCAAGAAGTACATACATTGATAACTCGTAGATTCAAATTTTAAGGAAAGAAAAAAAGGCACAATGCCGTGCACAGAAGATAAAAGAAAGTGCCCAAGGTTCAAAATGCAGAACCCAATGGCTGGTTTTTTTTCTCTAACTTCCGTTATCAATCGAGCATGAGTCCTCTGAATCTGCCAACCATTTTGAGTAGCCTTAGGGCCTACGGTCTGCAAGCTCCTAAAAAACTAAAAAAACTATTTCAGTGACCTTGCCTAATGGCATTTGCCAGAGTACTGTGGATGTTGTCCACTCATGAGCAACAACACATACCCAGTAAGTGCCGAGGAACTCGAGGTACTACAATCTGCGGGCACAAAACCAAGCCATCAAACCATCAACTGCAAAGGAGAGAGAGGTGCATACATTTTTTTTTTAAGCAGTTGCTTATCATCCTGGAAAGGAGATGGGGCCACTGTCACTCAGTCAGACCAATACTGGAATTATTTCAAAGGCAACACTGGAAAAACATATGTGAACACTTTCTGCACTGATAAAGCACCCCTATGAACAAATAATAGCTGTGAACACTTTCTGCACTGCTGCAGGACCCCTATGAAAAACAGCTATGAACAATTCCTGTGCACAAACAGCTGTGAATGATTCCTGCACTGACAAAATGGCCCTCTGAACAAACAGCTATGAGCAATTCCTGCACCAGTAAACGACCCCCAAAGGCAAAGAGCTGTGCACACTTCCTGCGCTGTCAAACTACTGTTAGCTTGCATCCAAAACATAAAATTCAACTTTTAGCACCAAGTACAAAAGCTGATTCCAAAGACCAACAAGAGCAAAACTTTAAAAAGTCGCACAATTATTTTAAAAGAAAACTATTCATAAAATCCTACGTTCAATGTCTATGCGCACAAACGGATAAAAATCCTGGGCGTTAAAATGTACTGGTAAAAATATGTTCATCTCTCCCTCTCAGTCCATGATACATGGCATTTTGTCAGTCTCTCTGCCTGTGTGTGTGTGTGTGTGTGTGTGTGTGTGTGTGTGTGTGTGCATCAACATGCATTCTCCTGATGGCGTAGCAGAGATCTATCACTCTTGAAACAAATTTCAAAAAACAGCTCTGTAAGTAACTGTGATGCATTGTATTATACAACAAATTACAGTTAGGGAAATAAACTTCCTGGTTCACTACTAAATAACTAATGCCATATGCTCTCTTTGCGCAAGAAATGCTGCAACGGTGACACTTCATAGAAACGGCTGATGGTTGTCTGGTGTCGTTGTTACCATTCCTTTTACATTTCAACAGCTGATGCTCTGATGCTCATCAGTTTCTAGTGTCTGAGTACTAGTGACCACTCTTTTAATTCAAACAAATGAAAGACGATGTCCAACATGCTTCAGTTTTGTCTAACCATTCCTTCAATTCAGAGAAACAGCAAAGCTTAATTTAAACTTGAAGCCAAAGACGCTATCTTTCGAACAAATGAAAGATGATGTCCTACGTGCTTCAGTTTCATGTTACCGTTCCTCCAATTCAGAGAAACAGCAAACGTTGATTCAAACTTTACGCCAAAGAAACTGTTCACACCGTCTCAGGTGCCTAACACCCATTATTTTTGGGTTAACCTTCTTTAAACCAAAGAAGCGTCTGACAGACTGCCCAACACCTGTCTGGCTACAGTGCTCCGAGCATACCGATGAGTAGTTGATGTGTCAGGTACATTTGCTGCCTTGCTTCAAGGCTACACAGCCCAACAGATTATGTTGTTGCAGCGTTCCCCAGCTGAACACTTGGGGGGGAGGGGGGGGGGTGCTGGTATACAACTGTACATTGACAAATGCATTCCACAGAGAGAGAGGATTGTGTATGTGAGACTATTTCATTACCCCACCACATGTCATCTTCAGAGGATCATAGATTAATGATTTAATGACTGCACTTCCGTTCAAAACGTATGTCAACAGTTTGCTTTCAACAAAGTTAAAGATTTCCCAGTAAACAGGGGGGGGCTGCAACTTGGCACAGTAACTGAGTAAGACAGAATGAAATTTTTGCCTTAAAATTAAACGTACATTTATACTGCTCTGCCACAACTCTTGTTAGATCCCCAAAATATGCAATTCTTTGTCAATGGTAATTGAAGAGAGCTTAAAACTGAAGACATTGGTGGTGGGGCTGGGACTTTGAGAAGTACAACATCACTTCCTGGCATGCCAGAGGAAAATCTCTCTGATGCTGATGCTCTAAATTGCCCTCAGATTAATATCATCCCTGTGTAGAACCCTATGCTATCACTATCACAACAGACACCGGAACACCAAGCAAAGCGGAACAGGAACAGGGCTGATGCACCTTGTGGTAGTATTATGCTGTATATATAAAATAAAATAAAAGGGCTTGTTTTTTTCCCTCCTTTCTGGCTCATTCATATACATATATATATCAATATGCATCATTTATACTAAAAAAAATCAACAAAAGTTGTGAAAGTGCATTAACACTCTTAGTACAAAGTTTGTAAATTTGATGCGAGTGAACAAGAGAAGTGACATGACTTTATCAGTTTGTTCTTTCTCTCTTTGCGTGAGTGCGCACGAGTGTGTATGTGCTGTATTAGGCGACACATAAACCCAAATTGTTTACATCAAAAATACAAAATATTCATCTAAATTTGAGTGATATCCTAATTTTGCAGCAGACCCAAATGAACACGTAACCCTTAAAAATATTTTTTTTAACGTGTAAATAGGAAGAGAAAAACTCCTCCCCAAAAAACAAAGATAATACAAACCTCTAACTAAATTTTACCAACCTCTAACTGAATTCCGAGAGTTTCTTATTTGGCTCTGCAGTAAAGAAGCTCACTGGTTATGCAATAAATAATCTGACTGGTTATTCCTTCACTTGATTTGAAGTGGCCATAAGCCCCGACGCATTAAAACTACAAGAGTTGCTCGTGTGCATGATTTAAAAATTCAAAATACAAGTCGTGACAATTACAGTAAAATGCCTGAGGCACAGAAGTGTGGCGCAAAAAAGCAAACCCATTCAATGGATCTGAACAACACTTTCAAGTTTCGCTGACAAACAAAACACTCAGGAACCATCATAAACAGTAAACATGCGCAGGGAAAATTTCCAACAAGAGACAGTGAAGGCGAAGGTTGGTGATAAGTACACATCAAGATCCTTTCTTTTTGTCTTTTCTTTTTTTAAATCATATTTAAAATAACATCCATTGGGCTGGGGGGGGGGGGTTATTATGTATCATGAACAAAACACTGCTGAATGCACAATTACTTTACACTTAAATGTCACAGATCGTATCAACTGTCTGCAGCCATGTATGTATATAATATATATATATGGCAGTTGAAGTTCAACACACCAGGAGTTTGAAGGTCCATGACCAGTATGACCCAGGGCTGTTTGTTGATCTTAGTTCAGTACAGACCACAATCCACAGAAACAGCACATGACGGCACTTCAAGTCATCCGTGCCTCAGACTGCTAAACAACCGAGCTGAAACGCACCTCAGGTCCTTGGCGCACGCAGACTGCCGAGCTGCCAAGCTCGCACGGCCCTTGAAGTCCAGGAACCTCAAGGCAAGCAAAAAAAACCACCATCCGTGCAGATCTGAATAAATAACCAAACATCCTTTCCACGCGGCATGAGCACTCGCTTGTGGACAACTCCACAGGATCTGTGTGGCCCAGTTCACTGCAGCTTACTTGTAGTACACAACACACTGTCATGTGACTTTGATCAATGTTGCTTGCAGAGAGGAGACGTACATCTGGAGACCCAAGGCTTGTTCAGGAAGGGGTAGGAGTTGGGGGGTGCACACGAAACAACAAAATCCCATCGTCACAGATGACAGGATGAACTAGGTAGGCCACGTGACAGTTCACAAAGAAATGACACTATCCCACATCCACAGAGGATCGTATCAACTAGGCAGTCAGTGCTGCAAAACGACAGTGATGTCTTGGTTCACAGTTTCCTCTCACAAGCATATAGATAGATAGATATATATAATATGTATAGCCACTCTCCTTGAGCGGCATATTCACTGCTGAGCACAGGTCATCATCAACAACATCGCACAACTTTCAAACACCACAAGTGCTGAGATCGTGAGTGGGTCCAAAAGCAGGTCCTATCATCTCTGAAAGCTGAGGCACTTTTTCAAACTGCCTATCGCATGCTCCAACCGTTCGCGCTCTGCCGTTTTCCTCTGCGCTTCCTCTTCCAGCATCTGTGAACAAATTGTTTAAAAAAATAAAAAATGTTGAGGTTTCAAGTTACCAGAAGGAACCTGCTCAATGAAAGAGACCATATGGTCAGAATGTTCTTTTTATGAAGCCCTAGGCTAAACAGGTTTAGAAAATAAAAATGTCACTACATTCCGAACCAACAAACAAGGGAGCTAACTAGCACTCAAAAGCTGTTAAACAAATAAACAAAGACCAACTTTATGTCAGCAACATTTCAACTGTGTTGACTGGTGATGCAAGATATTACAAACCACCCCCCCAAGCCAAATGAAAAGAAGAAGAGAAAACGAGAGAAAAAAAAATCGATTTCTCAGACGATACTTCCCCTTCAATTCTGTGACTTGCAGAATGGAGTTCTGACAGCTGGTCAGGGTGAATGTATGACAGCTGTCAGCAGAACCAGGGCCTAGTCTCCCTTTAAAAGTGCACCAGTAATAAAACTGTGCTGGCTGTGTTTGTCAGCAGAACCAGGGCCTAGTCTCCCTTTAAGAGTGCACCAGTAATAAGGTGTGCTGGCTGTGTTTACCTGCAAGCGGCTACTGAGAGTCTCTGCAGCTTTGTTCATTTCCATGTTTTCTGCGTGAAGCTGGCGACACCTCTCAATCAGCATCCTTCTCTCTGCTAGTTGCTCTGCAAACAATACCAAGGCATCATTAAAATGAGGGCAATAACCAAAATGTCCAGATTATGAAATTTTAAAAGCAGCAGCCTTAGATGTATGCACATGCAGCTATCATTATTGTAAGCAGCAGCCTAAGATGTATGTCAATGTAGTTATTGTTACCGTAATAATAATAAGCTAATGAAATTGTTAGTATGCAGAATTCTGATACTTATGCTCTTAAAAATACCACAGAGTTAAATGAATAAATCCCTGTCAAACCCGGCACAAAACTACTATTCACGTGATCTGTGCAGTACTTTCATAATAATTAGAGCAAAAATAGCTTACCATTAAAGTGCTCTTTCTCACAAGAGCTCATAGTGCTTTACAATTATTCACAACGTTTACAAGACAAAACACTCAAGTGCCACAGACACAGAGTCCAGCACATATAACCTGTTCATCACACTAACACCACGAGCAGAGCTCAGCAGCTGTGTGAAAGTTGAGGTGGCCGTCCTGCGCTAACAAGCCTACGGTTTCTGTGGACGTTAAGCAACACTCAACAACAACATAACACCACACATTTCTATGCAGTCACCTGTTCTGTGTCGGTTGTAGGACTCCAGAACCCCCTCAATACCGGGCCAGGGAAAGATGGGGTGAGTGGCCTCCCCTGACGACGTGGCAGCGGAGGAAGGGAGCATGTGGTTGATGGAGGAGTGATGCTTGGCGATGGCATCTGGAGCTCTGTGATTGGCGTGACCTGCACAGCACAGCAATAAGTCTCAGCCCATTTATAATAATAATAATGTCCATTTATCATGCGCTCATCAACGCCCTGAGCACTCACATGATACATATTAACCTAATTATTAATCCTTCTGGCCTCACCACCAGAGGTAGCTGGCAGCACATCCTTGACAAAGCATTCACTGTGGAGCTCCTGTTCTAAAAGCTAGCACGATCTGAACGCACACCTGTGTCTGTGCTTGCACACTCACGCATGCACACACACTCACGCATGCAGAAAGACATACTGAATGATAATGGCCTAAACATACACACACACACACTCACAGTACATGACATACCCATTTTCTGTGACTGTTCCTTCTGCCGTGTCGACTGCAGCACAGACTCGTGAAACTGCTCTGCAAACTCTCGACTCAGATGACGATCTCGCCCCTCCGAGAATATCACAGGCCGACTTCCATCTGCTGCGCTGCTGCTGCCGGCTTTGCCAAGGGTGTGGTTAATGAGCTGGTTCTTCTCCTGTTCTTGCCTCGCTGCCGCAAGGTGGCGCTCCTGCAGCTGCCCCAGCGTGATGCGCAAAGGTTCGATCGTCACATCTAAAGAACTGCCCGATACAGGGGCCAGGTCCTCAAACTTCCTCTTGTTGTTGGAGGCTTTTTTGTTCAAGGCCTTCAACAGCTCTGTAGGCAAGAGGGGAAACAGCGATGAAAAGAGACACGCAGAACAGAAACAGTGCTACCGTTAACCACATGTACAATGTTTAGAGGGTCAGTCCGTTAGTTCCTGGACTTTCATGTCCTGGCAGCTCCACAGGGGCACCTCAGGACAATTTACTCATTCACTGTAGCTCAGTATCAGGTCAAAACACATGTCGCTAAAACACTAGTAAAAAAGACGCCTCACACTTCTACTGTACATACAACCCAAGTGATAGCGGACGCAGGCAAAACCAGGCCCAAACAGCCAATAAGTAGCACATCCGGTCAGACATGGCACCTGAGCTTGGTTCTTGAAATCCCAGAAGGTAGCAGTGCAATTTCAAATGGGTCACAACCATGACTGACTGTACCATAAACTTTCGTGGGGGGTGGTGAGGGGGGGGGGGGGGGGGGGTTGATCGCATGTGCATGAGAACAAATACAAACCGTTATAAAGCCTCGTTTTTACCCTCGGCTCTGTCAGTTTTTAATGAAAATTATACCAGTCATTAACTGAGTGTGGACATGTGTCAAGACATCTGTTGAGGATGATAACTTTCTAACGGAGGGTTGGGGATGTGTGAACCTAATGATTTTTATTCGAGTTTTTACATTTTGGTTTGACACAGAGAAAGCATTATTCCAGGTAATTTTGGGTTTGCTGTTACTAAGTATTAGTGTATGCAGATTGAGAGAAAGGGGGTATGTCTAAGAGTGTGTATGTGCGTGTGGTTCATGACTTAGAATTATTGAGATATGTTCTTCGTTGTGCGATCGAACAACAGCTTTAATTTCCCACTGGGATTAATAAAGTATATTGTTATTGTTGTTGTTATTGTTATGTCTGTGTCCGTGTCCATAAACGAAACAGTGTACACTGACGTCTGTAGCGGACTATCTAGTACCTTGCTGCTCCCACTCCAGCCTGCGCCTGATTTTTGCTTTCCTCTTCTCCTCTCGTCTCCGTCGGCTGTCCTCGCAGGCTTGACGCACTATCTCCATAGCTGCCCACACATCAATGGTGCTGGTTAGCTCACCAAAACATAAACACAGCAACATCCACCTGTCTGATGCACTATCTCCATGGCTGCCCACGCATCAATGGTGCTGGTTAGCTCACCAAAACATAAACACAGCAACATCCACCTGTCTGATGCACTATCTCCATGGCTGCCCACGCATCAATGGTGCTGGTTAGCTCACCAAAACATAAACAGAGCAACATCCACCTGTCTGACGCACTATCTCCATGGCTGCCCACGCATCAATGGTGCTGGTTAGCTCACCAAAACATAAACACAGCAACATCCACCTCTGGGAACGTTTACCCCTCAATCCTGCCAATAGACATTATCTGGATTATTACCAGAAGAAACTTCGTTAGTGACAACATACACATAGAGACTACTGTGAGAGACAGAGACCAAGAGACAGACAGTATCTACAGAGAGAGAACTACAAGTGAACACACCTACACACAGAGATAATGGGTGGGGGTGGGGGTGGGGGTGGAGGAACTCAAACTTGAAAACTTTAATACTCAAGGGTACTCATTTGGACCTATTGAACAGCCAGTCCTTCATATACTGTATGCAACAAAAGTGTGTGTGTGTATGTGTGTGAGACAGAGACAGAGACAGACAAGGTCAGACTGGGAAAAGCTGGTACGGAGACCAGACAAGCTATCCGGCAGACCCAAGGGGAAAAAGTCATAGCCAGGGAGACACCTCATCGCAATAATTATTAATGCAAAACAAACACTGACAAAACATGAATAAAATACTTTAATACAACCTAGTCAACACAGCTGAACAGAATTCACCTTGCTTGCACTCCGGTGGGACCGGCCTCAATCCCAGCACAGCGAAGAACTTGCAAGCCTCCACAAAGTTCTCTCCATGACACGGTACTGCTGCAGAAGAACAGGACGCCTCAGGAGACAGGCGTGAATCTGCAGGAGTGATGTCCCCTGTGTCCGCGTCATCCACTTCAATGGGACTGACGCTGCGCTCTCTCATCAGTTTACGGCGCTTACGGAAGCCTTCTTGTTGCAAATCTGCACACAAATTATCACCATTTAGTATTTACCGTTTTCTCATAGCACTAATCTCTGCTCTCAACCAGGTTGACTGCTCCACGTTGTTTTTGTTAAAAACATTTTTTTAGTGTATGCAGTTATTTTTAATGCTTTCATAATCCACCGAATTCGGACACAGACTAAAAGCTCTTTCAGGTGTGTATCATGTATGTGATGTTTTTTCATGTGCATACACTCAGGGGACCTCAGGTCTCATGTGAAGGACTTCTGTAGACTGCACAGAATCTGACTGGAGAAATCTTGGGGCTGGCGCAAAGCCTACCACATAACAGTCACCCATCCATTTGGTGACCACGCTCGATCGTGCTAGACTTGGCTCCCATCTCCCCTTATTTTACAAAACACCATCAACACTTGTAACAGCACAACCTACAAATCTGTTCTGAAAAAATGATGCTGGATAGCCTCCCTGTCACATAGTTTGCAGGAAGAATTGATTGTCGCTTTCTCTCTCATGAATGTGATGTTTTTTCATGTGCATACACTCAGGGGACCTCAGGTCTCATGTGAAGGACTTCTGTAGAGTGCACAGAATCTGACTCTGGAGAAATCTTGGGGCTGGCGCAAAGCCTACCACATAACAGTCACCCATCCATTTGGTGACCACGCTCGATCGTGCTAGACTTGGCTCCCATCTCCCCTTATTTTACAAAACACCATCAACACTTGTAACAGCACAACCTACAAATCTGTTCTGAAAAAATGATGCTGGATAGCCTCCCTGTCACATAGTTTGCAGGAAGAATTGATTGTCGCTTTCTCTCACTTGCATGCACACTCAGATCTTCAAACACACACACACACTGTCTCTCACACACACGACACACTGTCACACACACACACACACACACACACACTGTTACACACTCTCTGTGTGTCTCTCACACATATTCATATCTTCAAAGTTGTTAATATCAGCAATGACACTTATTTGACTTTGTACATCATGCAGTAGGTATGACAGCCAGAGACCACTGCAGCCATCCCCAGGGGCAAAACCCCCTGACCAGAACAGCTCCAGCCTAGTTTAGAAACAAAATCTCTTCAGCTCCAACGTAAATGAATGATGCAAGAAAGAGATGGAAGCTTCAGCCACAGAGGCTGGCAAGGCGTTGCGGACAGGGGAACGGCCCGGACACTCACCTTTCTTTCTCTGCAGGGTGGTCAGCCCCAGCCTGTCGAAGAGCGCCACCTTGCAGGGCGTCAACATCAGGTCGGCCGCCACCAGACTGCCCACCACCGTCAGCCGATCCCGCTTCCTGTCCATCTCCTCCTCCAGCTCGCACTCCTCCTCGCTCTCGCTGTTGTACGACCCCTCCGCCCGCGCCTCGCGAAGCAAACGCTCACGGGCGTCCAGTCGACTCACCACCACCGCCGGAGCGACCGCGGCGACGGAGGGAAGGGAGGCGAGAGACGGCAGCTGGGGAGCCAGAGAGGCGAGGCCATTCTCTTCCACGTCGGCGGTGGCTGCGGCGGAGACTGCTTTGGAGGACGAGGTGGAGCCCTCCACAACGGCGGCTGTTGATGACGAGGCCTCCCTGGACGCGCACTCTCGGGCCAGGCTCTTGAAGTCAAATTTCTCGATGCGGTGGTTGATGAAGTTGGAGTTGAGGATCTTGGCCTCCGGTGTGCTGCCAAAGACCCGCACGCTGGCCGGCACGGCAGGCGACACCTCCTTGGCCGAGCCGGCACTCACGTGATTGCACTTCCCACTGCTGCTCACTTTTGGTGGCGGCACAAGCACGGTGCTCTGGCTTTTGTCATTGTGACTGACGACACTCGCGCTGCTTGTGGGCCCATCCTTCTCGAAAGGGCGGAAAATTGCTGTGTCGGAGCTCCCCTTGGAAGAGGATCTGTGGGGGGAGACGAGTGGGGGTGGCTGCCCCTTGCTCTGTTCTTGCTCGCTATGGGGTGCAGGGTGGTGGTGGTGATGGTGGTGGTGGGAGTGGCGGGACGACTCTAAAGACGTTCGCTCCACCTTGGGCAGGCTATGGTTTTCGTACTGCACACAAAGCAACGTGGCATCACTGCATACCATATCCTTGAAGAAAATCACTGCAACCAGCAACACCCGTATGCATTCACTATTTGTTCTACCCTGTGTGCATTGTCATCAGAGGCAATCACCCTGAAAGATGAGCTCTTCCAACGCCAGTGTGAAATGGCAACCAGCTGTATGCGTGTTACATGAAACAATCTTACAAAACCCAATAGCTGGCAACTGTACCAAGATGCTACCAGTTTAACCCCATATCTGCCAACTGTATGCTGAGATGGCACACCACATTAACCTCCTGTCTGCCAACTGTACTTTGAGATAGTACGGCATTGCCCCCTGTCTAGCACCTATACCTTGAGATGGCACCACATTAACCCCCAATCTGCCAACTGTACCATGAGATGGCACCACATTAACTCCCCGTCTGCCAACTATACCATGAGATGGCACCACATTAACCCCCAGTCTACCACCTGTACCTTGAGATGGCACCACATTAACCCCCTGTCTGCCAACTGTACCATGAGATGGTACCGCATTAACCCCCTGTCTGCCAACTGTACCATGAGATGGCACCGCATTAACCCCCTGTCTGTCAACAGTACCATGAGATGGCACTGCATTAACCCCCTGTCTGCCAACAGTACCATGAGATGGCACCGCATTAACCCCCTGTCTGCCAACTGTACCATGAGATGGCAAAGCATTAACCCCCTGTCTGCCAACTGTACCTTGAGATGGTACCACATTAACCCAAATCTGCAAAATGTATCACAAGATGGTACCACATTAATCCCCTGTCTGCCAACTGTACCATGAGATGGCACTGCATTAACCCCCTGTCTGCCAACTGTACCATGAGATGGCACCACATTAATCCCCTGTCTGCCAACTGTACCATGAGATGGCACCACATTAATCCCCTGCCTGCCAACTGTACCAAGAGATGGCACTGCATTAACCCCCTGTCTGCCAACTGTATCTTGAGACGGTACCACATTAACCCCCATCTGCAAAACGTATCACAAGATGGTACCACATTAACCCCCTGTCTGCCAACTGTACCCTGAGATGGTACCACTACCACCCTGCGACCAACAGTACCTTGGGCTGGTAGTGGTTGCGATGCGAGGGGGACGAGTGGTGATTCTTTACATGGCTGCCTTCCGACGTGCGGCTCCGTGGGCGAGAATGGTCAGCATCCCTCGGCGTTCCCTGGCTGATGGAACCGCTCCTGCCTGCACGGACAAAACCAGCTGATGCTGATTCAAGGAAAACAAGTTTAGCAAATCCTCTTGAAGACCTTGCAGGAACGCATGCGCACACACACATACATACACACACACACACATGCACACACATACACACCACCTATAATAATAATAGTAATGGACACTTCGCACACCTAACCTGTGGTGGCTCTAAGAGCTCACAAATTCTTTTTACGCATATTTTTGGACAACAAAGATTTCTTATTATTGTCAGTATTTGTGCCAGTCATCTGACAAGAGCACTGACAATGCACCGTGTTAGTGGCACAAGCTGTGGCTTACCTGGAAAATTTTATTGTGTCTGCGTCAGTTATCTGGCTGTTTTATCAATGCTTGAGAGAAAAAAAATCTGAAACAAGGATGCCTGCTAGCATTCTAAAACAAGATCCCAAAACATCAAAGTTTAAAAGGAATGCTAATTTAATATGACAGTACAAAACATACGCAAATCTGGGGGGTAAGCCACAACTGAAACCACACCACAACTGAAACAGGATAATCACATTTTCATTTTTCACCATTTAACTGTTGTCTAACTGTTGTTTTGCTGCTTGAAAAAGGGGCTTACCCTGGAAATTTGCATGTCTTGTATTGGGAAATTTGCAGGTCTTGGATCATCATATTAAATCTGCGTTCCTTTTAATCTTTTAAGTGTTTAGTACTCGAGACGGTAAATTAAACAAAAACAAAAAAGACACGACAACACTCAATGCGTGCCTCACCTTCATCACTTCTGTGCGAAGAATGGCTCTGATGATGTGCCTGTTGAGGGGGTTGATGATGTGAACGACTGTCCCTCTGTCCTTCTCTGTCACTGAGGTAACGGGAGGGCACTGTCAGAATGTCCCGCCGGTCCCCATGCTCCGAGCTGCGCTGCTTCTCGCGCTCAGCTTCACGTAACCTCTCTCGCTTGACCAGTTCCGCTTCGCGCTCTCTTTCTCTTTCCCGCTCCTTCTCTCGTTTCTCCTTCTCTCTTTCCTTCTCTCGCTCCAACTCTCTCACTCGTTCATCCTCAGATTTTGATCTGTTAAGAGAGAGAGAGAAAAAAAGTGTGTACTGAAATGGGTTTGACAAGAAAATGATAATGACATACTTTCTGCTGCCAGGTAACTGAGGTGATCCAATAATTTTGGGCATTATGTACACTGAAAATATGCCCCCCCCCCCCCCCCCCCTCTTTTTTGCCTATAAAAAAATAAAATAAAATAAAAAGCACCAAAATGTGCACAAGAAGTATTTGCAGAAGCAAAATTATTTGTCCTGCAACGAACTGCATCTGAAAAGAGTTTATCATTTTATGTGAGATGGGTTTGATGGTGTTGGTAGGCCTAGGTTTCCCTAACGGGCCAGGTAAAACTAACAAATATTCCCCTGGTAGCCTCACCCTGGTATACAAGTCCACCCAACTTTCTCTGCGAGGCCTGAACACTGGCAATATCCACTTTTAGCCCCGCTGGTTTGCGGTCCTCAAATGGTATGAGAATGTGTGTGTGTGTGTGTGTGTGTGGACGGAATGAATTGAACGTATACACTACGCTGGCATATCCACGTATCAGTTCATCCCGTACTATACACAAGCACGCGTGCACACGCATCCTCAAACCATTTGAGGACAGCGAACCGACGGGGCTAAAAGTGGATATTGCCGAACAACCAAGAGCTGATGTGCCAGCCGCAGCTGACGCACTCACCTGTCTGCGGAAACCTGCGAGGTGCGAGCATCCAGAGCCTGTGCGCTGCTGGGGGACAGGTAGGGGTACTGGTGCAGGAGCTCCGCAGGGTAGCGGGCGCCGGCGGACAGCAACGGGTGCATGCTGGGGTGGGGGACCAGTCCCCCGGGGAAGGGGAGGAAGGGGGCCGCCTGCATCAGCCGCAGCCTCTCCATCAGGGGGTCCTCGTATCTGAAACACACGCATATACATTACAGATCTACGCAAACTTGCACAGCCATGTCCTGGCAATGCTGCAGGTGAGATGAGGGAATTCAGCCCACTGTAAAAACTGGTACCTGAGAGGCACTGCCAGGTCATTGCTAATGCAAAGGATAAAAACTCATACCCAAGAGGCACAGCCAGGTAATTGCTAATGCACAGGATAAAAACTCATACCTGAGAGGCACAGCCAGGTAATAGCTACTGCACAGGATAAAAACTTGTACCTCAGAGGCACAGCCAGGTAATGGATAACGCACAGGATAAAAATTCATACCTGAGAGGCACAGCCAGGTAATGGATAATGCACAGGATAAAAACTTGTACCTGAGACAGAGAGGCAGTCAGGTAACTGCTACTGCACAGGATAACACCATACAAACACTGTAAACTGGTGCATGGTTGTACGGTGTACTCAGAACCTGTGCCATCACGGCACGGCAGCAGCTTCACGTGCATCAGCTATGTAGCAGCTTAATAGTGCTGTAAGTAACCACTTCAGTGTATATCCAAAAAATGTGCTAGAAAAAGTAACAGTCACTTGCTCAGAACTGCATACCACAAGAGGGCACTAAGCCTGCTCGAATGCGGAGAACAGCGCTACATAAAAGCGATAAAAAAAAAAACACTGCAACTGAGGTGCACAAACCCCAACTTTCACCATTCAGTAACAACTGTGCTTTGGAGATGGAGGAGGCAAGCATTGTAAAAAGCAACAGGGACACACTTGCAGTTACTCAGCTGTATGATTTCTGCTTGAAGCTGAACTCTGTAGTGTAACAGGGTCTCCATGGAAATGAATTTAAAAAAATGAATGGAACAGCCTCAGTTTATTTTATCTCATTTCTTCAGAATGAACTCACAAGGGAGTTAATCAGTGCTCGAACCATGTAACACAAGTACAACAACAAAGACCTGAGTCACCTACGGTAACTCTCACCCAGCATAAGTGTACATACAAGGTACATAAAACTCCACCAGACGTACATCCTCAATCCTTATTTCTTCATTTATTTACCGCATGACAAATTTGAAACCACGCCAGAGGCTCTGTGAAAGTTGAAAATTCACTCCCACCCAAAAAAAAATTCTTCTAAATTATGGAGAGAGAGAGAGGGAAAAAATGGAAATTAGATCCAAGCTATTTCAGGGTGGATCGAAAAGGGCAGTGAGCCCTCTCCTTTCTCAAAAGGCAAGTCAGAGACCTGCAGAATGCAGCGAAAGTTGGCACAAACCTCAAGGCGGCCGCAGACTGGAAGGCATGGTGCTGGAGGAATGCTGGGTGATACGCAGCGTAGGCAGGGTCAAGGGCGTAGGGGGGCAGAGCAGCCGCAGCAGCCGCGGCAGCCCGGTGAAGGTCATCTTCAGGACGGTACGGGTGGAACCCTCTTGACAAGCCCTCTTCCCGGGACGTTCCCGCGCTGGTGTGAGGCGGACCCCTGCGCAAAGCCCACTCACGTCTGACTAAGATCTCCTAATGCTAAAGGTGGGCATGGATGAAACCTCCGAAGACAGATCATCCTCCGAGAGATCCCCCCTCCCCCACCCCCCCCTCCCAATGACATTCAGTAATACTGAACTCCTTTTATGAAAAAGCACAAAATATGGCTGTAATCACTGATAAAACTTTAAAAGACCACCACTCTCATTAACCCCCCCCCCCCCCCCCCCCCAGACAGTCGTACTGAACTTACAGAAAATGGCTGTAATCTCTGATGAAAGACCACCACACTTATTAGGGCAACCTCTTACACACACACACTCATCAGGCCCCCCCACCCCCAGCCCCCATTTTTTGTTTTGTTTGTTCCTTTCTAAGATTGCATCCAGAGAAACAGCAGTGAAAGTCAACAATTTTCTTCTCTCTATGCCACAGCTAAACATGGCTGAAATTTCTGATGAAACACCATCCTCCTCTCACCCCCCCCCCCCCCCCCCCCAAAAAACAGACTGGCACGCTTAAAACTACAGGTTCCATTATCTGGGTCCCCAAGGGGCAGTAACATTAATTTGTTAAACACGTCAGTTATTTCCCTTGTTACATGCGCTTCACAGAAGCCCAAATTCCATTTCACTCACAGTCTTGTGGGCGTCTGAGAGCTGTCCTTTGCGGAGCCACGATCGTCATCTCTGGAGTGAGAGGAGTGGGGGCGCTGATCGCGCTCGTGCTTCGCGTTGTAGTGGTCATAAGAAGAGGCGGTGCTGTGGGCTGAAGGGACTCGGTCGTTACTCTGCAGCACAGAAACGATAAAACTTTAGAAAAAAAATAATGACCATTAGTATCACCCATGATTGAAAACACACACACACACGCCCCCCACCCCTGTTTTTTTGCTAGTGCAAGCTTCCACTCATCCATAGGGATGCTTTTACTGACAAACGCATTTTACACCTCATCCACACTTCTTGTCTTCCCCTTTAAAAGTGCCGGAACACTGATATATATTATATAATATATATATCCCAACAGCTAGAAAGAATAGTAGATCATTCAAGCAATTTGCAAAAACAATAACCTATTAAAATGATACAGCAGGCAGCACAACCTGAATCAAAGACAGCATTTTCAGGAAATGGCAGCCACCAGTAGTTTACAAAAGGAATGGTAAACTAATGTCCTTCTGTTCACAAGAATAAAAACAGGGAGGTGGGCCTGGGCTCTCATTCTCTATCCTATTATACTCCCATCCCTAATAAACCATATGGTTTCTGTGATTGTAAAGCACCACAAAAGATAGAAAGACGCTGTCAAACAGTGAAACACTCAAGAAAGAAAAAATCTTGAAATGGCACTACACTTTTCTGTGGCAATGCCTCAGAAATGACCCCCTCCAAATTTGATACAAAATAAAATTTCAAAAACAGAAGAACACCTTTACCTGTCTGCCATCCACAGGGTGTGACATGGTCTGCGTGGGCGCTATGGTAACCACTGGAGGCGAGTTCAGCGTAGCTGTCTGACTTGTGTACACCAGCGGTGGCGGCGGCGGTGCCCGTTTGGGTGTGGCAGACCGAGGACTTCCGCTGTTGATGGGAGAGCCGTTGTGTTTGGCCGCGGCTGCCAAGACTGCTGCCTCTTCTGAAAGGACACCGCCGTACTGAGCAAACTACCTTCAATGTGGCTGTTTCCGCTACACGTGCAGTTTTGCATAGCAGATTAAAACAACTGCAACATTGTTGATGCAGGCGCATGCTGAAATTCCTCATCTGATGATTTCACGTGCAATCCAAAAGCTCAGCAGACAAAGAGCATATAGTGGACAAAGCTCCTGGGTACTCCAGAACTTCTTGGACAAAAGCGACTCAGTTCAGTATAATTAAAAGCTGCCTGCAAAGTTGCACAAGTGAAGTGGACAGACCACCATTTTGTTTTCATTGATAATTTTGTTTTTATCAACTCTGTGATTCTGTTACTTGTAATTTGTGTTTCTTTGTTATGTGAGCAGTGTTTCTTAATTATTTAAAAGCACTGCTGGAATCCATTTGCACTCCATTTACTGGTTCCTTACCAATCAGAACATGATGCTTTGTTTCTGTTGGCTTGTCATGGAGCCATACTGTATTTTGTATGTGTTCAGAGTTTCCACTTACCAAAAACTTCCCTTTATATCAGTGTTCTGGTTAAAAAAAGAAAAGAAAAAAAAAGTGATAAATAATAGCAAATTAATGTGCTTTTTTACAAGAAGAATGTACTTGCCAATAGCGATGGATAAGTAATTTCTACTGAACTTTGCACAAGTGCTTACATTTAAGTTTACACACACACACACATGCACACACACACACCTTGTGGGTCTTTCGCCTGATGGGCCAGCTTCCTGAGAGCTGCAGCAAAACTGGAGGTCCTTGTGGCGTTCAGCGCTGTGTTGGATCCTGCTGCAGATAATCCATTGCTGGGCGACCCTTGTGACAGCGGTGGCACAGTAGCAGTTTTGGGCGTCATCTTACCGCTGGCTGGGCTCAGCATGCTCAATGCTGGTGGCTTGGAAACCTGGCCCAGTCCTGGAAACAGACAAAAGAGGAGGCAATCACAGACTGTGCTAAACTTTCTGAAGGATGACTGCAGTTACACCACAAGAAAACACACACACTCCCAAAGGGTGGTCATAGCCACACTACAACCACCAGACAGCAGTAATCGGATTTTAATGTCCTGTCAACCACACAGGGTCACATCAGGACAGTCAAACTCAGGTCATAAGCAAATACACATTTCTAAACTCTTCTCACATATATATCAACCCTCTGTCAAGTCAATCTACAAAACCAAGCACTTCGCAAACACAAAACACATACACAAACATCAGACACAAATTTTCGAAGAGTTAGTCCCTTCAATATTACCCCTGTTAAAAGAGCACATAAGGCTAGGGCATGCTGGTATCACTGACCATTCTGTCTAATTTACTGATACCAGGTTAAAGAAAAATATAAAAAAAGAATTCACTGACACAATATTTAAAAAAATGTTTTATATAAATCGATAATGGCAAATACCAGTGCCATACGGCAGCAAGCTGCACATACCACCTACCATCTCCTAGCTGCTTAACAAAAGCCATACAAAAAAGCCTACCCTTAACGAAAAATTGTTCAGTTTTCTGGAGAGAAAAAAGTCTGGAGAATGGACCATTAGCAGAAAAATGACAAAACAGAAAGAGGACTAGGCAGAAAAAACAAGAGAGGAGAGAGGAAAGGGGAATCAAATGACAGCCCCAAGATTCCAGACAGGAGGGGGACATCAGACATCCCCGGCCTCACTTCGGGGAACAACCACCAGAAGACAGAACAAATTCTTCAAGAACAATTAGGGCTACATCTCCTTGAAGACAGCACAAATTCCTCAAGGATAATTAGGGCTACATCACCTGAACAGGGCACAAATTCCTCAGGGACAATTACTGAATTAGGGCTACACCACACAAAGACAACACAAATTCCTCAAGGACAATTAGGGCTACACCACACAAATTCCTCAAGGACAATTAGGGCTACACCACACAAAGACAACGACAATTAGGGCTACACCACACAAAGACAACACAAATTCCTCCAGGACAATTCAGGCTACACCACACAAAGACAACGACAATTAGGGCTACACCACACAAAGACAACACAAATTCCTCCAGGACAATTCAGGCTACACCACACAAAGACAACGACAATTAGGGCTACACCACACAAAGACAACACAAATTCCTCCAGGACAATTCAGGCTACACCACACAAAGACAACGACAATTAGGGCTACACCACACAAAGACAACACAAATTCCTCCAGGACAATTAGCTACACCACACAAAGACAACGACAATTAGGGCTACACCACACAAAGACAACACAAATTCCTCCAGGACAATTCAGGCTACACCACACAAAGACAACGACAATTAGGGCTACACCACACAAAGACAACACAAATTCCTCCAGGACAATTCAGGCTACACCACACAAAGACAATGACAATTAGGGCTACACCACACAAAGACAACACAAATTCCTCAGGGACAATTAGGGCTACACCACAAGAAGACAGGCCATTTCCAGAGGGATGATCATGACTACACCTTTCTAAAGCCGGGTCACCGTTACACCACAGGGAAGGTAATGCCATTATCTGAGGAACAGTCACAGGAAAACAAGCAGTGAATGGTTTGCCTGCCAGAATCGGGTACCTCAGACACAAACAGCCTGTGATGCCAACTTGGTGATGATAAGAGCAGATTCCGAACTAGCACCTGCTCATGCTAGTCACAGGCAATGGTTGTGTGCCAGAATAAGGTATCCCAGATGCAAACAGCCTCTGATAGTGATACCACCCTGAAGATAAGCAGAGTACAATCTGAAGTACCACCAACTCAGTGATGTGTAAACTTCACAGTCAAAGGCTGTGTAGGACCACAAACGCTGTAGGACCAGGGCTGTTTCTTCTAGCTGCATACATACTACAGTTTAACTTTGTGGTGTATGTGCTGTAGTGTAACCCATTGTTGGAGGTCTGATGGTCAGCACTGAAGTACACGGAAAGAAGGGTGGGTATTTGAAAGATACAATACAGGCAGTACCCCTTTGAAAGATACAATGACCAATGTAGGAAGTACCCCTCTGAAAGATACAATGCAGGTAGTACCCACCCCTTTGAACCCACCCCTTTGAAAGATACAATGCAGGTAGTACCCCATAAAATATACAACAGAGACAGTACCCCTTTGAAAGATACAATACAGGCAGTACCCCTTTCAAAAAATACAATGCGGACATTGACAGTCGTGTCACTGCGGTGTTTCCAATTGAAAAATATCAGGCATGAATTGGAATATAAGAGGTGAACACCTGCTGGCAGCAAAAGTGTGTAACACTAACAGTAAGCAACACCCCTGAAGCTGAAGTCAAGCTCTGCTGGGATCACTGGCTTGAGAAGACTTCAGTCAAAACAGTGGCATTCAACCCAAACGCGCCACCGAGGCCGCAACAGGCATGTATCCGTCATCAGGGCCACGCCATTACACACATCCATAGTCCTTTACCCACGCAGTAAATTGACAAACCACAACTTTGACATAAAAAAAACACGCACACAATCACTGGTTGTTGTTTTTTCACACGCCTGGAGCACACACACACACACACCTAACAACTTTCTTCCATGCTGCCTAACCTACACAGAACAACAACACACCCCACCCCCCACCCCAAAAAAAATCCTGGCCATAAATACCTCCACCACTCAACTGCACATATATATATCCGTCCGCACAAACCTGCCTCCCTCCACCTGTCACTAAACCAACTACCTGTATTTTCTGTTTGGCTAACAGCCACGGCCAGTGAGCGCAACCCTGGGCCCCCGTGAAAAGGTGCGAGGGGAAACAAAAGACGCCCAAGGGCGACCCGGGGGGGAGGGGGGGGGGCGTGGGGGGAGCGGTCTTGAAGCCCTGACAGCCTGACGCACAGACAGCGGGTAAAAATCAAAAGGCGAGATCCCCGTGTCAATAGCACTGGGGACTATACACTTACCGGCAGGTACATCGGATCAAGTGTCCCCCGTGTTCCCTCAACCAGGTAAAAAAAGAAAAGAAAAAAAAAGCGGGCCTGGTGGGGAGGGAAAGAAAAGAGAAAGGAGGGGAGAACTCCAACACCCACGGTTCCATACACATACAGAAGTAGGGACTGGGGCGAGAAGAGGGAGAGTGTGTGTGTGGTGGTGGTGGGGGGGGGGGGGGGGGGAGGCAAGTAGCGTAGCAGGAATGCAACAGCAGCGACTGAGCGCAGGCTGTGGCCGTATGTAATTGAGAATGTGAAAGGTAATGATATACAGCGCTAATCTGCCCCTGGGCGGCCGGGGCGAGGGCTGGTGGAACAAAGGCAAGTTGTCAGGTGTTGGGAGCAATTGGGCAGAAAGGAGAAACGGTTGTCTGCCACTGGGCCCCCGCTCCTCGCCACCCCGGCCCGGGCACCCGGCCAGGTGGGTGGCGGGCCGGTTATGGCAAATGCCGCGTGGGGCACGGCCGTGCGAGTGGCGGTCAAAATAACCGTGCTCGCCGGACAGTGTTAATGTTCCGTTCTCCCTGCCGCACAAATTCTAATGCTCGCCGGATAAACGTTCCCTCTGCGCAAAATAATGCTCACCGGATAAATAAATTCTGTCCGGTATTCATGTTCCCTCTGCACAAAATAATGCTCACCGGACAACAACAACAAAAGAAGAAAAAAGAAAAAAAGATTCCTCTGCACAAAATAATGCTCATCGAACAAATGTTCCGTCTGCACAAAATAATGCTCATCGGACAAATGTTCCCACTGCACGAAAAAAATAATGCTCACTGGACAAATCTTACTGCTCACCGGAAAAGTGTTGCGCCTGGTCATTTTCTCCTCTTCCACCCCCCACCCCCAGATAGACACTAACATTCACACGTTCCACAACTATATCATCATCATCACTAACATCAAGTGTGTGTGTGTGTGTGTGTGTGTGTGTGTGTGTGTGTGTGTGTGTGTGTGAGAGAGACAGAGACAGAGACAGACAGAGAGAGACAGAAGAGAGAGAGATGTGTGTTGGAGAGAGAGAGAGGAGAGTCTCTTGTGTGTGGTGTGTGGTGTTCGTGTGTGTGTGTGTGTGTGTGTGTGTGTGTTGTGTGGTTGTCTCGTCTCTCTCGTCTGCCTTCCTCTCCTCGTCTGCTGTGTGAGTGTTGTGTGTGTGTCGCTGTCACAATGTTGTGTGTGGTCAACCGCTATCAAGTAGTCAACGACTCCGACTTCCGTTCAACCACACGTGTGTTGTAAATCCCGGACGAACAACTGCAACCGAAAACACGCCTTCAACCTCCGACCTTCTCCACGTCTCAAACAAACCCACTTTTACCCCCACGATGCGCCTTCCTCGCCTGAACCGATTCCAATTGCTGGGATGAAGCGCACAGTGATAAATCCCGTTATCATTATCAACATGGGGATCAGTGGGCTGCTGGGCGGGTAGCTGCGTGAACGCTGTCGTTCTGCAGCTATCCTACAATCAGTCTGCAGGGGATGCACTACTTACAGCCGTCACTGAGCCTTTTACAATCTGCTGACACGGTATGCACCGCTTACAGCCGTCACTGAATCTTTTACAGCCGTCACTGAACCTTTCACAATCTGCTTACACGGTATGCACTGCTTACAGCCGTCACTGAACCTTTTACAATCTGCTTACATGGTATGCACCGCTTACAGCCGTCACTGAACCTTTCACAATCTGCTTACACGGTATGCACTGCTTACAGCCTTCACAGAACCTTTTACAATCTGCTTACACGGTATGCACCGCTTACAGCCGTCACTGAATCTTTTACAGCCGTCACTGAACCTTTCACAATCTGCTTACACGGTATGCACCGCTTACGGCCGTCACTGAGCCTTTTACAATCTGCTTACACAGTATGCACCGCTTACGGCCGTCACTGAGCCTTTTACAATCTGCTTACACAGTATGCACTGCTTACGGCCGTCACTGAATCTTTTACAGCCGTCACTGAACCTTTCACAATCTGCCTGCACGGTATGCACTGCTTACAGCCTTCACTGAACCTTTTACAATCTGCTTACAAGGTATGCATTACTTACAGCCGCATGCATTGCCTTCAGAAGTCACTGAACTTTTTACAGCCGTCACCGAACCTGGCCTCTTTATTAGTTTTACAATCTGCCTATAGGGTATGCATTGATTACAACTGTCATTGAACCTTTTACAATCTGCCTGCACGGCTTGCACTGCTTACAGCCGTCGTTGAACCTTTTACAATCTGCCTGCACGGTATGCACTGCTTACAGCTATCACTGAACCGTTTACATTCTGCCTACAGGATATGCATTACTTACAGCCGCCATTTAACTTTTTACACTCTGCCTACACGACATGCTGTGCTTACAGCTATCATTGAACCTTTTACACTCTGCCTACAGGCAACAGGGTATGCATTGCCTACAGCCGTCAATAAAACAGGCCTCTTTTCCTTTTCGTCCTGACGAGGCCCTATAGGAGTGGGTTGACGGCACGTTAAAATCCCAAAACTAACTTGGTTGACGAGACGTTAAAATTTCAAAACTGTTTGCTTTTCTTCAAGACATGCATGCACCTCGTCTGCGTGGATTTATAATTCCAGATCTGTAAGACTGAAATTATGCACACAGGCAGTGACAGACTGTTTTTGTGTGATCTGGACTCTCTCAAGAACTAGAAACAAACAAATAAAAAGCAGCATGGACTGAATGCACAACGTATTCCTACACAAAAGGTTGAACACATGCATACCATACAGCATTCCTGCGCACTGACTGCATCGTACATCAGCTGCCCCCACAATTTCATCATAAACCCCAGCTGTAGTCCAAAGTCTGTCTTCCTTTTTTCTCCTTCTTGTAGCGACAACTGTCAACAACAACAGAGTTGACTGTTCTGTTACTTTGATGGGTTGCAGTGTCACAAAGACTTCATATCCTACAGACGCCCGTTATTCTTATCCTAACTCTAGCAGAAGCATATATATATATATATATATATATATATATATATATATATATATATATATATATATAGTACGGTCAGGTGCTTTCCTTAAGTCGACCGTCACCCGAAAATGTATCCAGCAACATGTCAAACTTAACGATGCCTTCTCTATCACCGTCCATATTAAATTAATTCGGAACAATCAGACAATGACACGTTCTGACTTTAAAAAGATCGTGGTAAAGAAAAGAAACTAAAACATAATAACGATGCAATTTGTAAACACACCTTTACTGTTGACCTTCCGTCCACGCCATACGCTAAATGTGTCCCCGAGTTCAGTTCAGTTCAGTTCATCATCAAAGCCCAGTTCAGTTCAGTTCAAGATGGTATCTATGCGCTCGGATAGGCCCATATGCGCTTCACCCCGTCTCTCTCAGAAGTTTCCCCAACGTTGCCTTTGAAACGGTTCCAATATTCGTCCTTTCAAGGAAGATCGTCTAGAGCTTCCTCTTTCAACGCCTCTCTCCTCCAGGCGATCAATGGCGTGATGTCCTTGGCTTCAAAGTTCAAAGCCCATAATACGCGCTCCACCCCGTCTCTCTCCCAGTGTTGCCGTTCATTTCAAACAGTTCCAACGCTGGTCCGACTGGCTGATATGACCAGTTGCTTTACGTCCACAGAGACCGTACGGACGGACTATTGGGGCCGGGGAGCCGAGGACGGCTAGCTCGACTTTCACACAGCTCCTGAGCTCTAGTTAGAGTTCAATGACATTATGTTGCTTTACGTCCACAGAGACCGTACGGATTTTTAAGGACGGGGGAGTCCAGGACGGCTACCTCGACTTTCGCTTCACACAGCTCCTGAGCTCTAGTTCGTTCGAGTTCAATGACAATGCTGCTTTACGTCCACAGAGACCGCGCAGATTTTTAAAGACGGGGAGCCCAGGACGGCCACCTCGACTTTCACACACGCTCCTGAGCTCCAAAATGACCACAAGCCCTTTCTCGTCCACGTTTCCAGCTCCTCACCTCTTTCTAGATTCCTCTCCTCCAGGCGACCGGTGGGTGGGTGGTACTCGCAGTCGTACACGTGTGTACGCCGGTGTGTCCCCAACCACACGAAGAACTGAGCAAACAACCGTTCCACTCCACTCCCCCCCTAGTAGGGGCCAGTGGGTCACAGGTGAGCGAGCAGGGACAGCAATAATAACAGGGCCCACGCCCGACTGCCCCCGCGCTGTCTGCGGCCAGGGGGCTCTAATCGTTCAAATCCCTGGTGGTCAGTCCGGTGTGGCGGCGGTCTGTGCCCGGCTGGAACGTTATTACCCCATTACCGGCCACCTTCCTCGCTCAACACCTTCACGGGTCGGTGCGCTCGTGCAACACGTCCACCCGAAGCCCAGAGACGTGCGTCTGTCTGTAGACAGTGTGTGTGGTGGTTTAGGCAATGGGCGGACGAGCTCCCGCCCGGAAAATCTACCAGCGCTGGTGCCGGCTTCCACCAACAACGGCGAATACTGATCGACCGGTCTGTGCATGGCATGGGTGACTTGACTCGTGAGCCTCTCTCTCTTTCTTTCTCCCTGCTTGTAGTCGGGGCGACAAAGTGCGGTGGTGGTGGTGGTGGTGGTGTGATCTAAATGTAGCATCGCCAGTAAGCGCGCCTTCATTGTTTGAAAGGATCAATACGCACAGCTTTCAACGATTTCCTGTCCCTGCCGTGTTTACGAGACATTGTCAGAAAAGGGTTATTCTAGCTCAGGCAGCGCGTAAGCGCGAGCGGCACACACACACACACACACACACACACACACACACACACACACACACACACACACACACACACACTATCAGATACAGACTGAGGTGACAGTAACATGATTTAAGGCTACAAAGGCCACAAACTACACTATTTTTCTCGAATCTGGTTCAGTCGGCATCATCAAGCAAACTCTCTCTCTCCCTCTCACACACACACAGTTTCATGATCCCTACCCCCCACCCGGTCCAATTTCACCCAACGCGAATCAGCAAGAACGTGGAGAGTCGGCCATTAAAAGGCAATCCCCGGTTCGGGCTCTAAATGCCATCAGAAGCAGCCGAGGCAGCAAACCCACTGTGATGACCTTGCACCCCTCTTATCGGCCCCCAGAAGCCAGAGAGCAATGAAAGGGAGATTACGCACCACGCCTCTCCGATAAGGAGACTCTTGCTCCTCCGCCTGGCATCCCATCAGGTTTTCATTTGCTCAAGTGCTGAAAACACCGAGCTTCCGTTTTTGACAGGCTATGCACGCAGAACCCCAACGGTCTGCAAACGAGAGCATGCCCACCCCCCCCCCCCCCCCCCTGCATTTTGAGCAAACATGGTGCTTTCTGCTCCTGGTGTGTGTGCGCGCACTCGCGCGTATATCTATATATATATATACACACACACACACAAAACGATCGCTAGTTCTGCAAGCTCCCCCCACCCCCAATATATATATATATAGTGCGTTTTTTTGTTATTGTTTTGGTTTACCGTCCCTAATAAGCCTCATGGTTTCTGTGGACGTTAAGCACCATGTTTACTTTTTTTTCTTTTTTTTTCTTTTTGTCTGTTGTTGTTTTTATCACTGATCGTTAATTTTAAGACTTTGTTACAGTTTGTCCTTAACATGTCAGCCCGACATCTGAGGGCATTAAGCCCCACATCGTCGCCATCATCTTCTGCAAGACTGCTTTCTCGGGACGTTAAGCCCCACAGCATCATAATTATCAGCAAGACTGCTCACTTTCTTCGCCGATCGAATCGCTCCCGACAACAAAGGTGTACGTACACACTGGCACCAGCAGCAGCTGCGCGCCAGCAAGTGCCCTGAGCAGCAATCAGCAAGAGTCTATTACCATATTCTTGGTGTGTAATCGATACGACCACGCACGGAGTGAAAAACGGATCGTGCGCGCCGCCGGAAGTGCCACAGCCCTCGCTTCCAATCAAATCCTCCTCGGCTGCGCTGCGCTCATGCGCCAACACTGAATGAGCCAGGTCGGCGTTGTCACTGCCACGTGCACGTCACGGTACACAGCGCTGATGCTGAACAACTGAACGGATAATGGTCGTTTAAATGACCCCAGGAAAACACGCACCTGACAACGAGAAGAAAGATGAAGGGGGAACACACACACACACACACTCTCTCTCTCTCTCTAACATCCAAACTCACCATTTTCTCAGGTGTTATCAGTTAAGGCCTACTCCCAAGGAAAGACCAGGCTGCATAACTGTGGCGATGAAGCCTTTGTATGAACGAGTTCCTCGAAAGAAGATCTTGGAAGAGCAACGAATGTAAATCAAGTAGCCCGTATTATATAAAATTATAGGTCACACGTGTTCTTGCTTCCAGTAAGTCCCTCGAAATCCTGATGCTGCAAGCACTGCGTAGGCAAGTCACACCCCGAGAGATGTGCTTAAGCTCCGAGCAAGTCCCTCGAAATCCTGATGCTGCAAGCACAGCTTTTCAGCGTTGCTCTACGGATTATTAGGGACGGGCGGGGAGCCCAAGACGACCACCTCGGCTTTCAAACAGCTCCTGAACTCTGCTCCAAGCACAGCGCACGTATAAATAATTCTGTATACATGTATGCGCAAGTAAGGTCGATCTCGCCGAACATCCCACGCTCCCATCCCACGCTCCGGGGTGGACGCTGCTGCCGTCAGAAACCAGGTCCAAGATCATCAAGTGGCCGCTAACAAGACCACGACACTCCCGCTCTGCACGCCGCCCCGCTTCCTCCTCATTAGCATAACTGGTCCCGACGGGCGGGGTGGGGGGGGGGGGGGGGGGGGGTCGGAGGACGAAGAAAGCGGTCCGAGGCTTCATGCGGACCAGGGATAGTGTGTAGTGTCTCTGAGCGGACACAGCGGCCGGAGGAGGAGGAGGAGCATCAAACCCGGGGTGATTACTGGCCTCGTGGCTGCCAGGCTAATTGGACGCACCGCCCAGGATCGAACCCCGGGCCCCAGGGGTCGGCTAGCAAACCCATTATCAACATGCACACTCCGGCAGGCAGTCGGGCCGGCACAGGAACCACGGG
>JABMCL010003594.1:70000-77500 GCA_018857735.1 Alviniconcha marisindica | reverse complement strand
CGCGTGCGTACGTGCGTGTGTGCGCGCGCGCGTGCGTAAAACACAATAATCTTAATTATTATAGCCTGTCTACACACAGCTGTCACGTGCACGCACAATGCACAGAAAGAACACCGGCTGTGCAGCGTTCACCCAACTGTGAACAGGCTCTTGGAAAGGCCTGAAGCGTTGCACTAGAAACTGTTGGAACGTTTCAGTTTAGTTTTAGTTCCGGTGTGTGTGTGTGTGTGTGTGTGGGGTGTTTTGGGGGTTGTGTGTGTGTGTGTGGTGGTGTGTGTGTGTCCTTGCCACCCCACGGTGTGAGGGAGGGAGGGGACACAGAGCGAGAGAGAGAGATAAATTGGTGTTTTACGCCCAGTCAACCAGTGCGGTTACATCAGGGCGAGAGACAGAGAGCGTTTGTAGTCCAAATAAAGACAGTAACTGATGCTACACTGAGACAGTAAAATCAACCAATCTGAATCAATAAAACCCCCCCCCCCCCCCCCCACAGTACGCCAAACGAGTTCCATGCAGGTGGACATAGTTGGAAAATCCTCATTTTCCTTCCAAGCGAGTCTTTTATTCCTCTCTCTTCTTCTCCATGCCGTTTCCTCTCCATCTCCTCCACCACAACCACAACCACCACCACCACCACCACCACCACCACCACAGGCCCACACGGTGTGGTCAAAGACAACTGGCGTGGGCGGACGCGGCGCGGCGCCCGACAGAAACCTTGCAGCAGTCCAAACCGCCAAATCGACCCGAGTGGCTGGCCTGCGGAGACTGGTGCCTGTCGAGTCGTCTCCTCTCCCTGCCCCTCTGACCGCCTCCTCCACCTCGTCCTCCTCCTCCGCCGCCTCCAGACTCTCCACTACCACCCTCAGTGTCAGTTCAAAAGTCGGTCGTGGGCAAGACACAGAGAGAGAGGGGGGGAGAGGAGAGAGAGAGAGAGAAGAAAGAAAAAGCGACAGAAAAAAGACAGACGACAGAGACAGAGAGACGAGACAGCAGACAGAGAAGAGAAGAAAAAGGCAGAGAGAGGGAAAGGAGGGAGAAGAAAGACGGAGTGAGAAAGAGGGAGGGTGGATGAAGGGGAAGCGAAAAAAGGAAAGCAAAAAAAACGGGCAAAAAGAGAAGGGGGGGGGGGGAAAGAAGAAAGAGGGAAGGGAGGAGAGAGAGAGAGAGAGAGAGAGAGAGAGAGAGAGAGACGATAGTCCGAGATGGAGGGAGAGAGACGACAGAAATAGGACAGAGAAGGAGGTGAGGGAGAGAGAGAGGGGGGGGGGGGGGGGGAGAGGGAAGGAGAGAGATGGGCGGTGCCAGACAGGACGACTCCAGGACGCTTTAGCGGGCTCGGGGGCCGAGCGTGCCGCGACCGCGGGTCAGGCGGTGGAGTGAGAAATGGAAAATCGATGAGCTGCCAGAGCTTTTCTGGCCATCCCGGGGTCCTGCCAGGCTCAGGCCACCAGACCATCCCCGCTCACTCCGCTCCTCAGACCTTTTTTGGGAAATGGGTGGCGGGGGGTGAGGTGGGGGGGGGGGGGGGGGAGGCGGAGGTGCTGATGGTGGTAGTGGGGGGGGATTTTTTTGGGAACGGAGCGGGGTGGTGCCTTCATAATTATTGCTGCGGCCTTTTTCCCCTTTTTTTTAAAAGGGTGGGGAGGAAGGAGAACCAAGTTTTTCTTTAAAACAACAACAACAAAGCTAATTTCCCTTAAACCCCCCCTCCCTGTAACCAAGGCAATTTTTTCAGTGCTAATTACAGAAAAGTTTGGTTCGGTTACACCAGCCCGTGCACAGAAGCTATTGCCTAAAAAAGGCCCGGCCCCTGACCCCGGTTCAAACCCCCCCGTGTCACCAGAGAGACTAGAGTTTGGTCCTCGGTTAAAACAAGCCTGGCGGTCACCGTGTCACCAGAGGACTGAGTTTGGTCCTCGGTTAAAACAAGCCTGACGGTCACGTGTCACCAGAGAACTAGAGTTTGGTCCTCGGTTAAAACAAGCCTGCGGCCCCGTGTCACCAGAGAGACTAGAGTTTGGTCCTCGGTTAAAACAAGCCTGGCGGTCACCGTGTCACCAGAGGGACTAGAGTTTGGTCCTCGGTTAAAACAAGCCTGGGTCACCGTGTCACCAGAGAGACTAGAGTTTGGCCTGGTTAAAACAAGCCTGAGGCACCGTGTCACCAGAGAGACTAGAGTTTGGTCCTCGGTAAAACAAGCCTGGCGGCACCGTGTCACCAGAGGGACTTGAGTTTGGTCCTCGGTTAAAACAAGCCTGACGGCCCCAGTGTCACCAGAGAACTAGAGTTTGGTCCTCGGTTAAAAAAGCCTGACGGCCCCGTGTCACCAGAGAGACTAGAGTTTGGTCCTGGTTAAAACAAGCCTGACGGTCACAGTGTCACCAGAAAGACCAGAGTTTGGTCCTCGGTTAAAACAAGCCTGATGGTCACCGTGTCACCAGAGAGACTAGAGTTTGGCCCTTGGTTAAAACAAGCCTGATGGTCACCGTGTCACCAGAGAGACTAGAGTTTGGTCCTCGGATAAAACAAGCCTGACGGTCATTGCGTCGTCTTAGCGTCAAATACAACATAAAACGAGTAAACAACGCGCGCACACACGCCGTTATGTTGGGATGGAAAAGGTGAACAATGTTCTAAGCCGGCTACGGAGGGTTGTATCCCTGAAGCTGTCAGAAGAAAAGAAGAAAAAACCAACAACAACAACAAAATCCCACACATCACTCCCGTCCATAATCTTGCTTACAAGTACGAGCCAGGGCTGGCCCGGGACGTTGCTAACACGTCTCCTACAGCCAGCTTTCCTACCATACTAATACATTAGGTGACAACAACACATTATGATATATTCTCTTTTTTTTTTCTCTCTCTCTCTCCTCCCCCACACACACACACACACACACACACACACACACACACACAAAAAGGGGGGCCCCCCCCCCCCCCCCCCCCCCCTTCCCCCCTTTTTTCCTCTCTCCACACCACACACACCAACACACACACACACCACACACCCACAAACAAACACCCCCCCCCCCCCCCCCCCCCCCCCTTCCTCCCCACACCCCACACACACACACACACACACACACACCCCACACACAAAAACACACACACAACCCCTATTCTTTTAAAACTGCAAATTTCGGAAGTGTTTCCCGGGGCTTTCCATTCCAAACTTTTTTCCTATTTAAACCAACCCTTGTTACCTCTTTCCCTCTTTTCTTCCCCAACCGGGGGTTCGCCCCCCAAACGCACGGGAAATGCAAGCGTGTCCTCTCCAACTCCCCCGCCCACCCAAAAACAAAAACATTGCTTTCTGCAAAATAATACGTAAGCTGTATAGCTCTACCGTTGATCGTGTACAGTTGTGCAGTATACTGATCATCGTGTACTAATTTGCGCCGTGGTGTTGCTGATGTACGGTTGATTGATCACGTGCTGCATGTAATTGGGTGACAGTAAACGTCCGTGTCGACCGCCCGTTGGCGCGATTATATATATTGCCTTTAACAGAATGTATATCTGCAGATTGTTAATTAGCATGCAACGGATTTTTTTTTTTAAAGGTGCTCGTGTTAATCTCTCTCTCTCCCTCTCTCTCACACACACACAAGCACGCACGCACGCACGCACCACCCACACGCACAGAGAGAGAGACAGAGAGAGAGAGAGAGGACGCTGAAAACAGAACAAAGTCCCACGAAAACCCTTTTTTCCCCTCTGAGGTCTCCCTGACCTAAACTGTGCTTCAAGTTTACCCCCGTCTCCGCTCTGTGTGTGTGAATAACTTCAAGTACGGGCCCCACCAGGCAACCCGTAAAACTCCCAACGGGAGGATAGGCGAGACGGGGGGGGGGGGGGGCCGGGGGGTTGAAGAGAGAAGCGAGAGGGAGAGAGACAACCTGAAAGAGCCGGAGATCAAAACTATCACTGGCGTCTCTTCCATAAAGACCCCGCTGCAAGTCGACGTAAGCGAGTAGGTGACATCAATCTTTCGCAGTTCATCCGAGGTCTCGCCTACACCGCTCAGCTTCTCAGCGCGCAGCGTGGGGTGCCCTCTGACCCCCCTGACAGCCTGACCCCTGACCTCCACACATGGCGAAGAGGCTTGTTGACAAGGAAAGGGAAAGAGAAAAAAAATGATAGAGCATGCCGTTGCCGGCTGGGAAGAGGCGAGAGAGGGGAAAGCAGAGAGAGATTGGAGGGGGGGGGGGGATGGATTTATGGTTAGAGGGGGGGGGGGGGGGGGGGGGGGGCTTGACCTCAGTAGGGCAAGTGCTGCCGAAGACTGCCGTATAAAATGTTCATTTCGGCGTGTTCCTCTGGCCCAAATTTCCTGCCTCTGCTCGTTCGGAGGCACCTTGGAGTTTTCTCCCGACAGCCCTCAATGTTAACACAGAGACAGCGAGAGTCGGGGGTGGGGGGGGATGGGGGGGGGGGGGGGGGGGGAAGGAGGTTCCTCTGTGTGTTTGTGCGCACGGCGCGCGTGTGAGTGTATGTATGTGCACGAACGTGTGTGGAAACACCTACCGAAACATCACGGGTGACTCCATTCCTTCATAAAAAGACCTTTGGCTGGGCGTTAGTTGTTCCAGTGTCACTGAACCCCCCACCCCACCCCGAACCCCCTCTCCTCTGTCTTCTCTACTCGTCCTCATACCGACGTGGCCTACGCCGTGCTCGTCGCCCGAGAGCCCGGGGAATGCCGTTCACACAACAAAGGCCGGTGAACATGATCTACAACGCAGAATGCAGCGCTGCACGAGGGATGACAAGTGAGACGTGTCCCTTTTCACGCGCCACAAAAGAGACATGCCCGGGACGGTCCGAACAAACTAGTATTACACACAACAACACTCCACAACGGAAGCCACATTCGGAAATTTGGGGCTGTGGGAATGAAGGACAGACAGTGTCATAAATTTGGGACTGTGGGAATGAAGGACAGACAGTGTCATAAATTTGGGACTGTGGGAATGAAGGATAGACCGTCTCGGAAATTTGGGATTGTGGGAATGAAGGATAGTCAGTCTCGGAAATTTGGGACTGTGGGAATGAGGGATAGACCGTCTCGGAAATTTGGGACTGTGGGAATGAGGGATAGACCGTCTCGGAAATTTGGGACTGTGGGAATGAGGGATAGACCGTCTCGGAAATTTGGGACTGTGGAAATGAGGGATAGACAGACAGTTTGCTGAAAGTCGGTACACTGCATCTTTCTATTCTTGCTGCTGCATTTTGGTTAAACTTGCTTAACGCTGAGTTTTTGTCTCGGAAGAGGTACTGGCGGGGACCGAGATCCCAGGAGGTGGGGAAAGAGGGAGACTATACCCAACACTGCACTGTCACCACCACAATAACTCCTTCATTAAGATGGGCAGCGCAGCGCTGAGAGCCATTTTAATGTTTCATTAATTGCGAGGGGCAAAGTCAAAATGACTCCACAAACCACAACTTCTAAAGAGAGAGGAGAGCCGAAGCGGAATCCACCCGAGGTCCGTCTGCTTACCAGCCTAACGCATTTCCGCTTGACCAAACCGGCTCACATTGCTGCTGCATCGAATCTCTCTCTCTGTCTCTCTCTCGTGTGTATGTGTGGAGGATGGGGAGGGGGGGGGGGGTTTAGCTAGCAACTAACAGGTTGAAGAAGCAGTTCTGCTTGAAAGGACAGACTTCAGAGCTCAGGAGCTGTGTGACGTGAAAGTCGAGGTGGACGTCCTGGGCTCCCCTCCCCGTCCCCAACTGTCCGTACGGTCTCTAACTCTGTGGACGCAAAGCAACACTGAACTAACGAACGCAAGGACAGCAGCAAAGTGTCGCCTACACATTCCTGGACCATCGCCGGTCAATCAAGTGTTAAAGAACACAAAGTCCCCGGCCAAGTCTAACCCCCTCCCCCACCCCCTCCCGCCCGCCCCATCCCCACTCCCCGTCTACAAAGGCAGGTAGCAGCGTCAAGCCGGAGCCTGTTGCCGAGAAACTGCCGCTCGTGTAGCTTGCTGCGCTGGTGATTTATGTGTGTGCACTGCATCGCACGTGCACACCGTACACACATCACGATGAAGCAAGGGAAGGGCTGTTGCCCTCGGCCTCGGCTTTATCGCTCTCTTTTATTCCTTCCTCCTCCGCTGATCCAATTAACAAGATGCCATGATGGGGCGGGGATGAAGGGCGGGGGGGGGGGGGGGGGAGGAACAGGGCGCGTGCTGCTCCATAACAAGATGCCATGAAGAAGACAGGAGAGAAGAAAGGGGAGAGAGAGAGAGAGAGAGAGAGAGAGAGAGAGAGAGAGAAAAAAGAAAAAGAAAAAAGGTAGCATAAAAGAAAAACTAACCAAAGAGACGTCAGTCCACTGGTGGCAACTCGGTGAAATGTGCAGGCTCAATTCTAAAATCAATCACCCCCCCCCCCCCAATCCCTCTACACACACACTCTCTTCTCTCTCTCTCTCTCTCTCTCTCTCTCTCTCTCTGCGAAGCAATTCAGTTTTTCAAGTCCTGCCAAGCACACCATCCCGGCTCAAAATCAAATTCGTTACTCGTTTCACAAACGCATCAATCTCACACCATGCACGCGCTCGCGCTCATGCGCCCACGCACACACCACACACACACACACACACACACACACACACACACACACACACACACACACACTATCGTCTCAAACCAGCACCTCCTAATTCAATTTTCACGGGGTGACAAGATTGCCCCGACACCGGAAGCTGACGGCCCCGGGAGTGTGACGTATCGATCGCAGCGCGTGCGGCGGTGATAGGGGGAGGGCAGGGACATGACCATTGGCCATTGATCAAGACTGCGGGCACAACTGGCGGCAATTACAGTGTCGTGATCCCACCTTTGAACCCCTCTCGCTTCCTTCACAGGCAAATTAGGGCACGTGGGTTGGCACAGGCGATACGGAGGGCGGGGGAGACGAGACCAACTTGGGTTATCTCCCGGGGGCTCAGCTGTGGCTGTGAACGGGGGGGGGGGGGGCCAACCTGTGCTATCCCCACAATATTGTATCATGGAACGGGGGGTGGGGCACGTTGTGCTTTCTCCATAATCTTTGTATCATGCAATGAAGTTTGGTGGGGGGGGGGGGTCAGTGGTCAATATTGTTCTTAACTAACCATTGCACATCTTCCAAAACAAAACAGACTTACTCAGCCACACTCCCCGGATCCTGTAATTATTAAGTTTGCGTTTAATTATTCAGTTTGCTACTCTTTGTGTGTTGTGTCCAGAACTGCGACCCAAGCTTCCACTTGTCACTAAATGATTCGTTTCGAAGTGGTGTAGATACGATTTTTGAATGTGTCATCCGTCCTGGGGTGATCCAAGGCGATTGACGGGACGTTAAAATCCAACTACTCCGCCCACACCTACCCCTACCCCCAAGACACACCCGACCCAGCGACTACTGGCCCACATGGAACGATGGCTAGGCCGAAAGTCGATGGAATCCTCCCCCCCCCCAGCCCCCTCCTACCCC
>JABMCL010003594.1:0-65000 GCA_018857735.1 Alviniconcha marisindica | reverse complement strand
CGCGCACACACACACTCTCTCCCTCTCTCTCGCGTCGGTGGCGGATGTGATGAATCATGGGCCTTCCCAGTTTCTTTTTTCCCCCCAACTCATTCTTTTACTTCCGTTTACTTTTTTCCTATACCCCCCCCCCCTCTTTTTCTTACGCTCTCGTCTTTTCTGCTGCATGGCACAAAATCGTTCACAACGCAATGTGTGCTTGGCAAACGCGTTTAATGTTGTTGTTTTTGTTTTTTAAACAAGATCCGATAGCAGACACAATTTGGAAGTGTTTGCAAAAGCTCGGTTTATTGTCATACCTGCTCCGAAGAATGTCCCACTTGACCTCAAACCCATCTGTCAGTTATTCGAACCGACAGAAAGAAAGCTCCAACTTCTTGATTGCGACGCTTCACCGAGCGGGTCTGGGCTTTGTGCAGGGGGTGGGGTGGGGCTACGAAGACGACGCTCTTGCATGGAGACAGACACTCTCCCCTCTCCACACACACACACCCACCCACCCACCCACCCACTCACTACTCACTGTCATATCACACTTCTTCTTTTCTTCCTCTCTCTCTCTCTCTCTCTCTCTCTCTCTCTCTCTCTCCCCCACACACACACACACACACACACTGACACTGACACCCCACACTGACTGACTGACTCACACACACACACACACACACACCACACACACACACACACACACACACACACACACACCCCGCCCACCCACAACTCCTTCTCGTGAAGCTTCCACACGAACGACAGCCATCCATCCGCCTTCCGGTGGCGGGCCCGTAAAACTAAAGGAACGGCGGGGTGCGTGGCTGTGATGCCTACACAGCCCATTAAACCAAAGCGGGGCAGCGATCAATAAAAGGAGGAAGATAATGCCAGCAACAATATTTCCTCATCAGGCCTGGGGAATCAGAGTATTTGAATAGCATGCACCGGCTCCTTCGTCACCTTGCCGCGTAGCCCGCCCAGACCTTTCTCTTCAGTCTCGTCTTTACAACGGGATGGCTGAGAGGAAGAGAAAAAACATGGGAAAAGAGAGCGCGTAGGTTTGCGTGCGTGCGTGCGTATGTGTGTGTGCCTGCGTGCGTGTGCGTGCGTGCGGGGGGTTGTATGTGTATGCGCGCGCGAGTGTCTGTATGTTGCATAGGTGCGTGCGTGCGTGCGTGCGTGCGTGTGCGTGCGCGTGCCTGCGTGCGTGTGCGTGTGTGTGTGTGTGCGGGGGGGGCTGTATGTGTATGCGCGCGCGAGTGTCTGTATGTTGCATAGGTGCGTGCGGATGTGTGTGAGTGCGTGTGTGTGTGTGTGTAAGAGCGTGTGCGTGTGTGTGTGTGCGCGCGCGCGTGCGTGCGTGTATGTGTGAATGTGTTTGTGCTTGCGGCCTGCCTGCCCGCCTGACTATCCGTGTCAACTAAAACCAATTCTCTTCTTCTCGTCACGCAAGCATTGTTCGTGGGTCTGTATCCCGCCTCTGCAACTTTTCTTTCTTCTTCTTTCTTTTTTTAATTAGTTGTAGTGCTTTTCTTCTTCTTCTTCTTTTTATAAGTGTTTGCAAGACACAAACACGTGTTTGTATTTTTGAAACTCCCCATGCATCTGCATGCCAAATAATTTACGCGAGCGCACACCACACTAATGGGGTGAGGAGGGGGGGGGGGGAGGAGGAAGGGGGGGGGGAATCTGAAACTAGGATGACTGCTAGCGTTCTAAAACAAGATCCAAACAAACAAACGGTTAAAAAGAACGCTAATTTAGTATGAAAATACAAACCATTTGCCAGTTTTCGGGGTAGATGAAAATGTACTAATCGGGCTACGTTTGGGGTGTGCTGAACTGAATGCTTAAGTGTTTGGAAGGATCAAAACGCTTCTTCCAAACACTCCAGGCATTCAATCCACCCCAACCGCAACCGGATACGCAGATTTTCATCTACCACTGCCGTTAAAACTTTTGTTTAACCGTAGTTTTGTCGCTCAGAAGAAGGGACCTACCCCGAAAATTCCCACAATTGTCACGTTAAATCGGCGTTCTTTTTTTACCCGTTTACGCGTTCGGATCTCCTCCAAATGACAACAGATCAGAAGCCCACCCAGACGCTGTCGTTTTTCTGGCCCATCACTACACACGGAGCTGTGCGGTTTATACCGCACTCCACCACAAACACCACTGACAAACCATTCGGTTCCCACGCGACATCGCCACTTCCACCTGTCCTCCATGAGACTGAGCGCAAACTAAGTACACCTGGTGCTTAACGTCCACAGAAACCATAAGGCTTATTAGGGACGGGGAGAATGGGGGGAAGGGGGTATGGAGGTGGGGGAAGAGGGAGAGTATATACCTATCGCTACACTGTCACCACCAGAATAACCTGCATTAAGATGGGCAGCGATGCGAGCCATTTTAATGTTTCATTAGTTGTGAGGGACAAAGTCACAAGACAGCGTCCACAAACCACACCTTTTGAAGAGAAAGGTGAGCCGAAGCGGTATCGAACCGAGATCCTTCCGCTTACCAGCCTACCGCCTTACCGCTAGGCCAAACCGGTTCTCTAGACTGAGGGCGCTTCGTATTCTCTTCTTCAAGCTCGTCTTTCCGGGGGGTTTCCTCTTTCTTCTGGCCAACCATGATGATGATGATGTAGAGCTTCATGTCCTCGGATGTCGGTTGACATATTCGGGACGAACTGTGACCAATGCCTAAGCATGGTTCAATGTTGCTTTACGTCCACAGAAACCGTAAGGCTCATTAGGACGGGGAGCCCAGGACGACCACCTCGACTTTCACACAGCTCCCGAACTCTGGCCAACCACCATTGAGCTGTGCAGTTTATATCACACACCACCGCAACATTGACAAACCATTCAATTCCCACTCGACACCTCCACCTCCACGCGACTTTCAGCTCTCTTCTTCAAGCTCCTCTCTCTGGAAACCCGATGCCTTTTCTCCCCGCCTGTTGTCAGTCACCCATCCTCCGTTCATTTCCTTTCCTGCACATTGTATGGCCTTCCCTTGATTAAGTGGCCGATGACGTTAGACGCGAACATGCCCTGGGGGGCCGTATTCCGGAGGGGGGCGTTGGGGGAGTTCGGGGGAGGGGGTTGGGGGGGGGGGGGGGGGGGCTAAGCAAACTCCACCCCCCCCCAGCTGTCATCAAACGGTCAACGACGCTGGCAAGTCACTTTAGGTAGCCTTTTTTTTGTTTTTTTTAAATGAAAAAATTTCCCCCCCCCCCCCCCCCCAAAAAAAGAAGAAGAAGAAGAAGAGAGAGACAGAACAGAGAGACAGAGAAGAAGAAGAAAGCAGGACGAATTTCTATTGGTTCGCGTCATCTGTCCAGTCCCCCCGTGTGCAGTGTTGCCGTGGCTGAGCAGAGCAGTCTTCCCTGGCCCAGCTTGAGGTGTCTGCACGCTGGCAGCCATGGACCTACATAACAGCCTTGGACAGCCACGAACCTACGTACTGTAGCCATGGCCAGCCACGAACCACGTACTGTAGCCATGGACATACGCAATGTAGCCATGGACCTCGTTATGTAGCCATGGACAGCCATGAACCTACGTAATGGCGCCATGGACAGCCATGGACATACATAACGTAGGTCCATGCTGACAGCATCCTCGGGTCTACTAACAACAAGCACTGCATTGCACTGACGGCACCCAAAGACGACCCCGGCCCCACTTCTCCCCCAAAACTCTCAGTCTCTCTCTCTCTCTCTCTCTCTCTCTCTCTCTCTCTCCCCCCCCCCCCACTTCTCTGTCTCTCACTGAATCAGTAGCACCCACACTAAAGACGTTTGTGCAACAAATCGATCTGAAGCAAAATGTCGCAACTGTGAGTGGCAACAACGGTGTGGAATTTCCTCACCGAACAAACTAAAAGACTTCGGCATTCTTACTCTCTCGCTAAAATTACAGCCGGAAGTCTCGACCGCCTGCCAGCGCTTGTATCATAGCCTGTCTTTGAACCCCCCCCCCCCCCCCCCTCCCAGCCCCACATACCCATCTTCCCTGCGCAGCAAAAGCGGTTTACTGAAGATACATGCTCTCTTCCTTGCCTGTTGCCGTCATCAAAGATCGGTACAAGAGAGATACCAAGCTAGCTATACGACCAGTGAGCCGGTTTGGCCTAGCGGTAAGGCGTTAGGCTGGCAAGCGGAAGGACCTCGGTTCGATACCGCTTCGGCCCCCTTCTCTTTAAAAAGGTTGGGTTTGTGGGAAATGTCCAGTGACTTTTTCCATCACTTTCCCACTGAAAAGTTAAAAAAGGCCTCATTGCTGCCCATTTAAAGCAGGAATCATTCTGGTGGTGACAGGGAGCGATAGTATATAACTCCCTTTTTTCCCACCTCCATAACCCCACCATAATAACTTGTGGTTTCTGTGGACGTTTAACACCATGGGAAAAATACCCCCCCAACCTCCCCCCCCCCCCCCCCCCCCCCTTGTAACATGGGGAGCACGTTGAAGCCGACAGCAGTAATGAAGCTTGAAGGCCCTCGTTCAAGCCTCCAAACACCTGTCTTGCCCGCTGGGGCACATCTCCCAGCCGGAGTGAACGAGGCCATCCAACATTGATGAGCAACACTTCCTACGTGATGGCAACAGTGCCAAGCTCGCGTGCCAACTAACAGGGACTAGTGGAACCACGGCAGAAGGAATCGGCTTTGTGTGCACCCGTGCCCGGCAAGCTTACTATATATCGCAGTGTGCTTACTTTATGTTATTATGTTGTACGCTGTCGTCGAGCTCACGCTGTTCTGGCCCAACGCGGGGGGAAGATGGAGGAGCGGGGCTCTGAAGTTACGACAGTTGCTGGTGCGTTATATTTTTTTTCTCCATCTGGCGTGTGTGTGTGTGTGTGTGTGTGTGTGTGGGTGTGTTTTTAAAGAGAGAGAGAGAGAGAAGAGAAAAGAGAGAGAGAGAGAAAAGGGGGGGGTTTGGGAGGGGGTGGCGTGTGTGTGTGGGTGTGTTTTTGTGTGTGTGTGGGGTGGGGGGGTGTGTGTGTGTGTGTGTGTGTTGGTGTTTGCGTAATCCGTGGTGTGCGTGTGCGCATGAGCGTGTGTTAAACAGCTTTCCGCCATGCCCCACCCAGCCTCCTGCACAAACGTCCTGACCTTGATCACCTCGTGATCCCCTCCCTGGAACTCGCGGCACCGGGTTCCTGGCAGAACTGAGGGAGCCGGAGGGCGAGGTGAAAAGGAGACACGACAGGCCACATCCCTGCCCGTGCGGCCGTCTGCCGGGCTATTGATTGGCAATCTGGAGAGTTCACTGCAAACACGTCGGGCAGCGAGACAAGGTGGGGAAGCAAACAGCCGTCGTGGGCAAGAAGACATTGTGGCCTGGCCTGGCCTCTACACTACATTACAGCTGAGCTGGTGGGGGCTCCTGGGCTCCTCGGCCGACCCGGCCCCTGTTGGCCCTGGTAGTAAGTAGTGGTGGCGCTTCTCCGGCCACAGCCTCACGTCAAGCCACGATCGGATTGATTGAGTGACACGAGAGAGAGAGAGAGAGAGAGAGAGAGGACGGCGGGGGGAGGGGGGGGGGGGGAAGAGAGAGGGGAGGTCAAACGAGAGAGCGCTAAACTGGCACGAGAGAGACTGTCCTGTGGGGGTAGAGAGAGAGGGAGAGGGGAGAAAAGAGAGAGAGAGAGAGAGAGAAAAACACACACACAACCACACACACACACACACACACACACACACACACACAGGGCGGAGGAGGGAGGGGGGCGCAAAGCGAGAGAACGCTAAACTGACATGAGAGAGACTGTCCATTAAGTGACAAGAGAGAGAGAGAGAGAGACGGGGGGAGGGGGGTGAACAAAGAGAGAGCGCTGCACTGACATGAGAGACCGTCCACTAAGGGACACGAGACAAAGATACCCAATTAAACGCCAAAATTAAACCGCGAAGGTGATGTCAAAGCAAAACAGGGGCCATCAAATCACAAATAAAAGTCTGATTCACTATTCAGCTCACAAGTCGCTTTATGTTTGAATGTAACATTGTGAGCATTTGGGGTCAAACAAGAACAAAATCAAACCTCGAGCGAGTTAATTAGTTCTCGAAAGACGTCACACGAACACAATGTTCACCAAAGACGACGGTAACTCTCATCTGGCATAAGAGTAAACACAAGGTATATATATATATATATATAAACTCCACCGTGGGATTGGCCCGTCCTTCATAGTCCGTAATATTATGGTCTTTGTGGACGTAAAGCAACATTGACCGAACCTCCTCCCCGAGGACATCCAAGGACATGAAGACCCAAGAAACAAAAGCTTCCCGTCCTTTCAGAGGTCTCCCCGTCCCTAACAATCTGTACGGTCTCTGTGGACGTAAAGCAACACCGAGCGATGAACGTCCTCCCCACTGTGAGACTGTTTGGCCTAGCGGTTAGACGTTAGGCTGGTAAGCAGGACCACGGTCCTCGGGTCGATTCCGCGTCGGCTCTCCTCCCTCTTCAAAAGTTGTGGTCTGTGGACACATCCGGCTTTGTCCCTCGCTGCCATCTTACTGCAAGAGTCATTCTGGTGGTGACAGTGTAGCGTTAGGTATATGATCCCTCTTCCCGCCAGTACCTCTTCGGAGTCAACTCGGCGTTAAACAGGCTTAATAAAATCCCCTCCCCAGACGCTCTGGGCCTCGATCTGCTTTCAGATTTAATACGGAACTCACGCGGATTGACTCGGGACATTGTTGGTTTAAAAACTTCGCCGGTTGAAGCGAGAAATGATTTATGGCAGGGAGGAGCGGCGAAGGGGTGGGTCTGACTGAACGGGAAAGGCAGAAATTGGGCATTCACAAGCAAAGAAAGCCCCCGAAAGCACGTCCGTCTCGTCGTTTCCTTAACATCCGTATCTGGTTTAATTCGCAGCAAACGCCAGGCAATGACATCAAAGACATTGATGATATACACTTACCATACGAAAGGGCAGCCGGGCAAGCTGTCTCTGCTACGAGTAGAGTGTAACTGTAGCGTCTAGTAGTACTTATAACGTACCTGCCACGCACAGCAATGTCTTCAATATCTTCTCAGACAACGACTTCCCAGCGCACGGGAAAGCTTACGAGAGAGAGACAGAGGTTCGGGTGGCTTTACGCCCACAGAGACCATAAGGACGGCCCCAGGACGGCCACCTCGACGCGCACACAGTTCCTGAGAGAGAGAGAGAGAGAGAGAGAGAGAGAGAGAGAGAGAGAGAGAGAGAGAGAGAGAGAGAGAGAGAGAGAGAGAGAGAGAGAGAGGGGCCCGATGTTTTTATCCAGTCTTAGTAATCGCGGAGCTGAAGAGATCCGTGGTCCTTAACCGCAGTACTTTCCACCCCAACTGCCCAGTCCGCGACGACATACGACAGTTCCCCATTTTTATGCTCCCCCCCCCCCCCCCACCCCCCCCCACCCCCCAAAACCCCCCCCCCCCATCTCCTCCCCCGCCCCCCTCCCCCTCACGGCGCCCATTTCCGCGTGGCCACAAGTTTCCTGCGATGACCAGAAGAGCAAACGGCGGGGACACACAAGGTCGATGGCCCGGTACCGAGCGTTGTTGACGCAGCAAGCAACGACGGCCACCGCCGCCGCCAGGAGGGGAACGTTTGAAAACATCTCTGTCCAAAGAAAGCAACCCACGGACAGCGACCAAGAATGAGCGCTGGTGTCGAGAAGGTGGCGAGGGCTTCATACCGTTCCCTGGGATGAGGACGAGGAGAAGGAGGAGGAAGCCGAGCGAGAAGAAGAGTGTGTGTAGAGGAGGAGGAGGCCGAGAGAAAAGAAGAGTGTGTGTGTGTGTGTGTGTGTGTGTGTGTGTGTGTGTGTGTCGGGGGGGTGGGGGGGGGGGGGGGGAGCAAGATGACGGATGGCACACAAAAGTGAAAGGGGTGGTGGGGCGCGGGGATGGGAGGGGGCCGGGGCATACGTGAGGCCATTCCAGTTTGCATACCCCTGTGTAACCTTTGACAGAGAGAAGCAACATGTGGTGCGAGTTCAACCATGCTGCATACACTGGGAGACTTCTTTGATGCAGCTCCCTCCCACCCCCTCCGTCCCTACCCGCCCCCTTTTGTTTTTCGACCTCTCTCCCCCTCCCCACCCCCACCCCTTTTTTCCCCCCGACTCTCTCTCTCTCTCATCTCTCTCTCCCCCCCCCCCCCCCCTTTTTTTTTTTTTTTTAAACTTCGCGCATGGCCCTTTTAAGGGCCATTACCCGTCCTGTTCCTTGCATAACGGCAAGACAAACACGACAACCTGTGGGTAACAAGTTCTCAAAACAATTACACTCACAGCTACACAACGACCGTCAGGAAACAACCCGCGCAAAAACAACAAAAGAAAGAACTAGTGCCCGGAACTGTTTGAAAACTAGACATCGCAACAAATCGACAGCTTTCCATTGAAATAGTGTAAGCCTCTCAAGGAAGTACAGATAGATATGAATTTACCTATTAATTTATTGTTTTTAAATAATAATAATGATGAATCAACTCCAAGGCAAAACTGTCGGAAACGGTCCGAAAGGAACCGGAAGTCAGCATGTTGTTTCCCCGAGAGTACCGCGGATGTATTACTCGCGGGAAACGAATTACGTGGTTTTATTGCAGTTGCTTCAGAGATTACTGGTCTGTCGCTAGACAGTCCTGGACAATATTCACACGGTAAGCTAGCTGGGGTTTTCATGGGTTTCTTTTTCTTCTTCTTTTCATTCCGTTTCGGTAAGGGGCTTGAAGTTTAACCCTTTCAGTGCCATGGATGGGAAGTAAACCAGTGCATGTCTGTTTAAGTGCTCTCGGTGAAAAACTTTTTTGGGGGAGTGGGGGGGTTATAGCTCTCGCATATAATATGCTAGGAACGCACGCGCTCTCTCTCTCTCTCTCTCCGCCTATTCATTTGCCTCTCAAGTGATATCATAATTAGCCAAAAAACTGACAGGGCACACATCAGTTATGCCCGACTGGATATTCGGTGGGCGTGCAATGAAAGGGTTAATGCCACGTTTCGTTGCTCCGTTCTCCAGCTGAACACCCTGGGGGTCACCCGGTATATATGCAACTGTAATTTTGACAAATGCATTCCACAGGGCGAGAGGATTGCGTGTGTGCCCGTCCTTTAATCACCCCGTCACAGTATGACGTCCGCAGCACGGCTGTTACAGTCTGTACACCAGCCCCAAACCTTTTTTTATTCAGTACCTGCGCTAAGTGATAAGCGGGCAGCAGCAGGGCTGTTACAGTCTGTACACCAGCCCCCAACGGATCTTTATATCCAGTACTTGTGCTGAGTGATTAGCGAACAGCTGCAGGGATGTTACAGCATTTACACCAACCCCCATATATGTGTGTGTGTGTGTGTGTGTGTGTGTGTGTGTGTGTGTGTGTTGGCCAGTACCAATGTTAAGCGGACAGCAGCAGGGCTGTTACAAGTCTGTACACCAGCCCCAAACTGATTTTTTATTTTATAAAGCAGTACGTGTGCTGAGTGATGAGCGGACAGCAGCAACACGGAGGTGGCTGTTGACAACGAACGACGTTCCTCTGAAGACGGAGGTGTTCCGTCTCCACCGCCGACGTTGCCATGCCTTACACGACGCGGAAACATCACCGATCAGACAGTCCCCCTCATGACCTTCGCACCCCCCACCCCACCCCTACTTCCTCTTGCTGCAACCGTCACAACAGTAACGAGCGACGCGGACGACCCGCGTCATAAATCACACGAGCAACGAGAAAGCTCGGGAGTTCGGGCCGCTTTACTGCCACTATTTTTTTTTTTTTTTTTTTCCCCACTGTAAAAAGGCAGGGTAGTAGTGTGTGTACAGCGAACCAAACTGGCGTGTGACAAGCAAGGTTGTGACAGACGGACACGCAAAGATTTAGCGAGATCCTGTTACAGCGTTAGTCGAAAAATAACAAATTTGCCCCCCCCCCCCCCCCCCCCCTTTTCTTTTTGTTTGTTTGATTTGTTTCGTTAGTTTTTTGTTTTTGTTTTTTTGATGTTGTTATTTGTTTTGTTTTTGTTGTTGAAAGATCAGGAGTCAAATCTCATTCAGGACGCGGGAGTTGTTGGATTTTAACGTCCAGTCAACCGTATCATGTAAAGTCACCTGAGGATGAATACCGACCGGAAATCACTGACTGGTCAAAGACACGAGTCATTACTAAGTAACTTTAGTTTCCCCCTGGGACGAATAAAGCATACTGTTATTGTTGTTAAGTAACTTGGTGTTTTAACCCGAGTCAACCAGTACGGTTATATCAAGGCGATTCAATATTAATACTACGAAGTATTTGAAAACAGTTTGAAACTGCTTGCTACTCATATTACAAATGTCTGCATCCTGCGTGGTCAAGCGAAGAAACTAATTTCATACAATAAACCAGGCAGCATGCAGAAGGAACCAAAGGGAAAAGCTAAACACCAGCATGTATCATATCACCTCTGGACTTTCAAACACTGTCAAAAGCCAACATACAATTGAAATACTCCTCTCATGTGTAACGCTAAACCCATGTCAGACCCACAAAGCCAATCCAGTCCACACACACACACACACACACACACACACACACACACACACACACACACACACACACACACACACACGCCACGACCACAAAAGGTACAAGCCCCAACAGGCAGTTAATTAACAGGAAAACCAATACTTTAACCTAGAGCCGGAACAAAGCCGTCCACGAAACGACGTGATGACACCGGCAGAACTCGTCAAGGATTGTCGGGCCTGTGTTTCAGTTTACCAAAACAAATAGCTCCATTTCAGGAAGTCCGTTCGATTTCTCACTTCCCCAATGACGCGATTGGGAACAACAACAAAATAAAACAAAAATAACAACAACAACAAACGGCTTAAAAACGGTGCTGGGTGGAGCAAAGTGACAATTAAAAATAAAAAGTTTTAAAGAGTAAAAATACAGGTAACACTCAAATAAGCATATTGCTTTTGTGTTTCCTGTACTTGTTTGTTGAACTTATTACGATGTATGAATAAACTTTGTTTAAACCAAAAATATCTGGAGCAGCTGACGTAAACCAGACCTGTACATATTGCTCAGCGACTAAACACATTAAAAAGAATATTAACAAACAAAAATGTTACACTATTAACGTTTTTGTTGTTGTTGTCTCTTCTTTGTTCTGATTACACACTTCCGAAGGAGTCGAAATCAATCACTCTTGCTCGTCGGGTCAAAAGTTTACCTTTTCCTAGAGCGAGCGTGAAACGCTACACCCTAAAATCATCCCCGAGACCTGGCTGGTGTAAAAAGGAACGGATTAAGGTACTCGTAGCGCCTTCCTTTGAACAACACAAGTATGAACATCGCGTAAATGGCGAATGTCACCAATGCCTTTCAATATGGCGTACCCCCCCCCCCCCCCTCTCTCTCTCTCTCTCTCTCAGGTGTAACAATAACTGATCAGCAGCTATATACATATTATACACACGCCGACACGGACTGCAAAAGAGGTCCGAGTGTTCTGAAAGACCTCTAATAATGCGTCACGAATGACGAGTCGCGAGTGACAGACTCAAAGGGTCTCCTCGCCGTAATGGGAGCAATAAATAAAACCCGTCTCGCTTTGGAATCTGCAAAAAGCTGCCTAAACAACCCCCCAAAACTGCGCGCTTCAAATTGGTCTCCTTTCCGCCGGGACCTATACACAAACACTGCATGTATTCGTGAAGGAAATAAAAAAGCCATCCAATTCACGGCATCCCGCAGCATGCTTTTGACTCACGCGGGGCATGGGACTAAGCAAGCAAGTTATTCAAACGTACAGATAATCTGGCAAAAATTAAAAGACAAAATTCCTGACCGCAGGCGAAGCTATATTCAGACCTACTCCAGTCTCTCTTTAATTAAAAGGAGGCCTCTGATATCTCTGGGTTCAGAGTTCAGGAGCTGTGTGAGAGTCAAGGTGGCCGTCCTGGTCTCCCCGACCCTAGTAAGCCTTATGGTTTCTGTGGACGTAAAGCAACACTGAACACGAACAGCTCTGGGTTCTCTGCAGACGGGGCCTCAATTTCTGCGTCCACGGTACCCCCACCGCGGGAGGGCAGCGAAAAAGGGAGCCCGCTTTCACGAGACACGTGATATTTAGATCAAATGCATGGCAGCAAACGTGTACAAAATAAAAGCCCGACCCTACAGATGCGATAGATACGTATGTATAATTCATAACACCCTGCCGTCAACAACGCAGACTATCAAAACAGCCACACAGCGGGGGTCCTTGCAGACATCTGAGATGACACGGTTGGCTGACAGGTGATAAATGGAGGTTAAAAGCGGTTCAAAATAAATAACGGTATCTGAGCGCCTTGCAATCAAGCGCGTGTCCCTGGCTTTGGGATAAGATTTCTAGATTTCCTGGCTTGGGATCAGACTTCTAGATTTTCTAACTGAAGTCCATTCCTCTACTCTCCCCACTTTTTACAGGGAAGCAGATTCCTCGGCGGCGGCAGCAGACGTCTGAAAACCCACCTGATTTCTGACTGAATATGCACCATGCCTCTTTAATTTTTATTTTATCTTAATTATTATGGTCTGGCTCTATCTCACCCCCACCCATATATTTATTTATTATCTCCTTCAGCGCACTGAACATTCAAATTAATGGAATCATGCGCTATAAAAACGGACATCACCATCATCATCATCTTGTCCCTAATATGTCAGCCCTGCATCTGAGGACATTAAGCTCCATATCATGATCATCATCATGATCATCATCATCAACACGTTAATGGGGAACAAAATCCGAAGACGCAAGTTGGCCTGGAGGTCTGAGACCATCACAGAAAAGAAGGTAAAAAAACCCCAACAATTTCACAGGAAAGTGGCACCTGCCAGTTTTTGCACTTTAGAAACTGTACTCCGAAATCTGCTACCAAGCACGCAGACCGATCTCTCCGCTCAAGACGTTAAAAAGACAGTACTTAAATTCTCTCTGCACCAGCTAAACTTGCAGATTACTCAGTAACAAAGATTTCATAGGTAACACTCAAATAAGCATACTGCTTTTGTGTTTTCTGTACTTATTTGTTGAACTTATGATTACGATGAACATCATAATGAATGAATCCAATTTTGTTTAAACCAACAAAGATTTCCCAACAGTCTTTTGTCAGTAATCACACATCATTCCACCTTTGGCCTATCATCGGCAATCGGGCTCACGCGCCTCGTCTGTGAAAGTAAAAAAAGTGCTAACCCCCCCACCACCACCTTCCGGCAGGTATAGCACTTTAGCAGTGAGCGAGCATCAACAGGCGCCAAGCGGATTTCTTTTCTCCATCCCCCCCCCCCCCCCCCCCCTTTCAATCGACTGCTGCATGGAGGCGTGGATCCAGCGCTGGCAGCGTGTCTATTTGATGAGGCTCTTTTGATAGCTCACCGAACGTCATGACGATACGTTTTGTTCCCGCTGTTTGGCCTTGTTGTTCGCTACGCTTGGCGAGGGTGATCAATGACACACGTCGCTGCCTTTTACAACGGATCTCTCTCTCTCTCTCTCTCTGATCCGGCGTGCTCTTGTAGTCAGTGTGTGTGTGTGCGCGCGCGCGCGCACGCGTGTGCATACCTATGTGCGTGTGTATGTGTGTATGCATACGTGCGCGAGTGTGTATACATGTGTTGCTGTGTGTGTGTGTGTGTGTGTGTGTGTGTGTGTGTGTGTGTGTGTGTGTGTGTGTGTGTGTGTGTGTATGTGTGTGTACACGCACTTGCCCGCGAAACAATTATGTAAGATCTATAGATAGAACGGGCTGGGGTGGGAAGGCTGGGGAGGCCGGAACGAGAGAGTTAGTTGCCTGCCGTCACAAATCCATTAAAACCTTTACGACACTGACGCCAAAGACGCGATTTATGGATCCCGGATCAAGGCCCCGCACACAAAAATCCCCATTCCAGACCTGAAAATGGCCGCGTAGCACCCACAAACGTGGGTTCTCACCGGGAGAGCTGTACTTCCGACGTCACATTTCTCCTCCTAATCCTTTCCCAGAGAGAGAGACAGAAGAGCCCACGCATCCCCATTTATTCTCTCCTGCTTCAACACACACAAAAAGTCACTGTCACTTTTCGTTTTCTCGAACAAAAATAACTGGACTCCTTTCGCAGTTTTTTTTTTTCTCTCTCTCTCTCTCCTCTCTCTCTCTCTCTCTCTCTCTCTCTCTCTCTCTTCTGTGAGTTTCGATTTTGGTTCCTCTCAGATCCGGAACAATGTTCCTTTCTGGCTATTTTGGTGCAGTTCTGCTTTTTTGTGTCCGTTCTTTCAGAGCCAGTAAAAAAATTGCAGCAAATCCTTTAAACGTCGGAAACGCGTTTTTGATCAAAGTGACATTTGGAAGGTTTTCCACGAGACTGGGCTGGCATGGGGGTTTAAAAACACACAAAATTTCTCCAGCTACCCGCAGGAAGAAAGAAAATCGTAACTGAGTCCCTGTTTTATCTACAGGTCACCGCGCGCGCACACACACACACACACACACTCTCTCTCTCTCTCTCTCTCTCTCTCACACACACACACACACACACACACACACACACTCTCTCTCTCTCTCTCTCTCTCTCTCTCTCTCTCTCTCTCTCTCTCTCTCTCTATCTCTCTCTCTCACACACACTCTCTCTCTCCCTCTCTCTCTCTCACACACACACACACACACCAACCAACTCAGAGAGCTTGCATCTCATGTGCGGTCTGATAATGCCGTGCAACATGTCTGTGAGGGAAGATCCCCCCCCACCCCCACCCACCCCCCATCACCCCATCAGCAGCGCAAAAGGGACCAGGAATTAAACCGCCAGAGAGAATGATTTTCCGATGAAGACGTGACGGGCGGAGGGTGGAGGGAAGAGCCCCGTGTAGGCACGGTGTAATGACGGTCGTCTGGGGATGGAGCGCGGCAAGGGGTTTGGCCATCCATTAATCAATACAACTCCCTTAATCCCTCGCCAGTCCTTGCCCCCTCTTCTTCTTCCTCCTCCTCCTCCTCTTCTTCCCCTGCTTTTCTCTCCTTCTGTAGCCATCCTTCCCTCCACCACCACCCACAGCCACTCCCCCCGCCCCTCCTCCATCTCAACCCCCGCCTCACTCCAGTCCCGTGTCGCCAACTTCACCACTGCGTCTACGGGTGAGGTCTAGACTGTCGACCGTTAGTAATTATCAGGGCACTCTTCATCTCAGTTCCTCCGTGGCCACAAGGAAAGTGTGGTTTTTACACCAGCCGACTGAAACGTGCAACAATCCTAGGTCACTCGATCATTCAAAGGCGATACATCCTTGTCCACGGTTAAGGTATAGAGTATCGACTACCGTCAAGGCTCTCTCCATTCCCGTTCTACCTCCAGGGCGACTTTCTTTGTCGGGGGGATGGTAGCGGTAGGGGTGGTGGTAAAGAAAGTCTGTCTTTACCACCACCGTTACAGCTACCATAACCCTCCCACCCCCCAACTGAAAAGTGTACAACAATCCGAAGTTATTCAATCCTTCAAAGGTTTGTCCACGGTTACTGTGTCAACTATCACCAAGGCTCTTCATTCCCGTTTCTCTAGGGCAACAGACAAAGCCCGTCTTTACCACCATCATCACCACCACCACCAATACCCACCCACCACCCTGCTGTAAAGCGCACAACAATCATCATTCAACGGCATCACATCCGTGTCCACGTTTAAGGTATAGACTATCGGCTACCAGCACCACCAAGACTCTTCATTCCCGTTCCTCCAAGGCCAAAAAGAAAACCTCTCCCCCCCCCCCCCCCCCCCCCCCCCCCCCCCCCCACTCAGGCATCACAACCTTGTCCATGGTTAAGGTACAGACTATCAAGGATCTCTTCATTCCTCCATAATAATTATGTCGCATGTCATATTACCTGATATGAGACGGTACCCCCCGTCCCCCCTCCCCGAACTGAAAATTGTACAGCAATCCCTACTCGATCGTTCAAGGCATCACAACCTCGTCCATGCTGAAGGTACGATCAAGGATCTCTTCTGTCCCGTTCCTACGGGCATCCATCCTACAAAAGGAGTACCACCCACCCGTCCCCAGCCTCCTCCTCCATAATGTACAACAACCCTTATTCAACACTCATTCAAGGCCAACCTCTAACTGACCTAGATTACAGAGAGGTCTCTGGGTCAGCATGACGATCAATAACGACGCGTAGTCTAAACGGTCGGGGGGACGGGGCGGGACACCATCTTTCACCGACCAGCTGCCGCTCTAGATGTAGATCATAAGGGGACGCAACCGAGTTCTCAGACCTTCCCTGGAATTTGATACCGAGGTGCACTGTATGCAAAGTCCAAGCGTCGGTTTACGACATGATCCTTCCCTCATCGCAGAAAGAGGTGCCGGAAAGCGAGGCCTGGAATCAAAGTCCAAGCACACGTTTACGACATCCTCTTCCGAAGGTGCCGGAAAGCCAGCCCTGGAGTCAAACTCCAAGCACACGTTTACGACATCCTCTTCCGAAGGTGCCGGAAAGCCAGCCCTGGAGTCAAACTCCCAAGCACACGTTTACGACATCCTCTTCTGAAGGTGCCGGAAAGCCAGCCCTGGAATCAAACTCCAAGCACACGTTTACGACATCCTCTTCCGAAGGCGCCGGAAAGCCAGCCCTGGAATCAAACTCCAAGCACACGTTTACGACATCCTCTTCCGAAGGTGCCGGAAAGCCAGCCCTGGGGTCAAACTTCAAGCACACGTTTACGACATCCTCTTCCGAAGGTGCCGGAAAGCCAGCCCTGAAATCAAACTCCAAGCACACGTTTACGACATCCTCTTCCGAAGGTGCCGGAAAGCCAGCCCTGGAGTCAAACTCCAAGCACACGTTTACGACATCCTCTTCCGAAGGTGCCGGAAAGCCAGCCCTGGAGTCAAACTCCAAGCACACGTTTACAACATGTATCCTTCTCCCAAGGTGCCGGAAAGCGAGACTTGCAATCTGCGCTGTCTGTATGTTGAATACTAGGGAAGGAGAGCTCGGTTCCGTCCCCAAAGTGTGCGTAAGCGGATCTTTAGATCTAGTACCGGTTTGTCCATTCATTCCCGAACACAGTTCTGTTTTCAACACAAAAGTACAACAGACCCCCCTGGTGAAAGACCCCCCTGAAAAGCCACAAACCACTCTTCCTTTCAAGCCCATGTTAGACACATGTTCGCAGGAGCGGTGGGAGATTTTTCTTCTCCAGGGTCAACTTTCTGTGCTGACTTATTTCGGTATCCGTTCCATCCCCGTGTTACCGCAGTAGCACGTAAACGACCCGGTCGTTCTGCCAAAAGTGCAGGTGGCAGGTTACAGCTAAACACGCATGCACCTTACGTGTGTGGCTTTGCATGAAGTGACATGGTGCATGGCTGTATGGTGTACACAGAACGCGCCGAAAGTGCAGCAGTTTCACGTGGCACCAGCCATGCCAGCGCTGCAAGTCCATCACTTTGGTGAATATTCAAAAACGCGCTATAAAAAGGTATTCATTCATGAGAATCACATGCGAGCGCAGTGAGTCTGCTCGAGAGCGGAGAACAGCGCGCTGTAAAAAAAAAAGCAAGAAGAAAGAAAAAAAAGCGATCAACATCAACATCAAAAACCTGTTCCGTCCCGGCAATCTGTGTTTGGGTCATGATCAACAGAGAGTGGGGATGAACGTCGTGGCTGTGTGCGCTAGAGAAGGCCTCAGTTCCACCTCCATCCGCCACTTAGCGCAGTTTGCGTCGCGCTGGGCCAACGGCCCCGAGACCTGGCGGTGATTAGACATCAATCAAATCAATAGCTGGCTGCCCGGCTAGGCTAGGCTCTCTCTCTCTCTCTCTCTCTTTCTCTCGGGGTCAGCTCTCTATCTCCCTCCCTCTCTCTCCTTCTCTCGGGGTCAGCTGCAGATCTCCCTCCCTCTCTCTCCTTCTCTCTAGGTCAACTAACTCTCTCTCTCTCTCTCTCTCTCTCTCTCTCTCTCTCTCTCTCTCTCTCTCTCTCCCCTTCTCTCTAGGTCAGCTCTTTATCTCCCTCCCTCTCTCTCCTCTCTAGGTCAGCTCTCTATCTTCCTCCCTCTCTCTCTCCTTCTCTCTAGATCTCCCTCTCCCCTCCCCCTACCTCTTGCTGTCCCTCCCCCTCTCTACCTACCCCCCCCCCCTCCCCCTTTTTGTTCTTCTCCATTTCTCTCTCCATACACAACCACGTTGAACCGTTTTAGTTTGTTGTTGTTTTTTGGTAGTTTTACTGAAGAACACAGAAAGGTTTCACCAGACCTCTCTGTACACTGACATTACCTGGTGTGTTTATATAATATATAATTAATATATATACACCTCCGCGGCCTCTTTATACACTCCCATGACATGGCTAGACTCCTCCATGACCTCCCTTACATCCCCCCATGACATGGCTAGACTCCTCTGACCTCCCTTATACACCCCCATGACATGGCTAGACTCCTCTATGACCTCCCTTACACACACCCATGTCATGGCTAGACTCCTATGACCTCCCTTATACACCCCCATGACATGGCTAGACTCCTATGACCTCACTTATACACCCCCATGACATGGCTAGACTCGTATGACCTCCCTTATACACCCCCATGACATGGCTAGACACCCCCATGACCTCCCTTATACACCCCCATGACATGGCCAGACTTCTCCATGACCTCCCTTGTACCCTCATGAGCTCTGTGCGTCGCAATGGCCTGACTATGACCTCTATGCACCACCATGACCTTTGTACTGTCCACCATCACCACCATCACCATGGTCTTTCTACACACACACACACACGACCTCTCACCGAGTATTAAAACGAGTGATTTAAATCTGCCCGTGACTTGTACGTGTATATATATGTACACCTCAATGACCTCTCCTATACCACCTCTGTGACCGATCAATACACTGGTCAGCAAGCGTCTTCCTTTCGGCCACAACCAGGAAGAACGCCCTAAGACGTTTCCCTTGCTGATCTCTATGTATTCACGAGATCCCTGACACTGAATAAAGGATTGCCTTGAACATTGGGCTGGGTTGACCGAGTCTTCGGGTTTCGTGGAAGAGGAAGAACATAAAACCAAGTTTCTTCGCTGATCTCTATACACATCTACAATTCCTGCTCTACACACGACTCCTTACCACCACCACCCCATTTCCAAAATATCCCCATGTAACGCCCACAAGCTCAGCCTTCTTCCTCGTGGAAGAAAGATGGAGAAGAGTGAATGAGGGTATCTCCCTTGAAGCAATCAGCTTCTTTAAAATATATATATATATATATTACATACAAAATATATCTTTTGTTTTAATTTTCTTTTAAATCTAATGCTTCTTCTTCTTCTAATGTTGCTTAACGTCCACAGAGACCATAAGGACTATTAGGGACGGGAGCCCAAGACGGCCACCTCGACTTTCACACAGCTCCTGAACTCTGAATCTTAGAATACTTACAAGCCACAAGGCCTTCCATCTGTGGGTCGCCGCAGCTGGTGTCTGGAACGCCAGTGCAAGTCTTGGTCGGGATGATATGAGATTAATATTTCATCACTCCTATGCCCTCAGCAGCGAGGGGATTGCTTCAGGCGCAAAAGACAAGAAATCAATCAGTTCTCTGCCCGTCCTGTGAGAGTATCGTCATTATCCTTCGTGGCGTTTATTCAAACACAAAATCACGATACAATACAAAGTTTAGGAGAACACCAACAGGGGATGTGCTAATTTACATGCTTGCTATACATATATTGATCGGTGATATGTATTACATATAACGGCGGACAAAGAATCCTTTACCTTCAATCGGCTAGAGAGATGGGTCGGGTCGGAGGAAGAGTGTGTGTGTGTGTGTGCGTGTGTGTGTGTGTGTGTGTGTGTGTGTGTGTGTGAGAGAGAGAGAGAGAGAGAGAGAGAGAGAGAGAGAGAGAGAGAGAGAGAGAGAGAGAGAGAGAGAGAGCCTCTCTCTCTCTCACTGTCGTTAGTTTGCTGGTTTTCTTGTCAATATATATGCATAATTATAGTAATTACTGTGAGGTGGTTTGGTCATCCACCTGCACCCCTTCATGAGGGGCAATGGCCTAAATGAATGAAACCTCTCTCACTCTCTCTGCGCACGCGATAAGCCGATGTCTCCACAGACCAATGCCGCCAAGACATGCAGGATATGGGTAACACTGACAGCCAGACTAACTAACATTCGTGTCTGTGTGGCATGCATACATGAGCGGAGGATGGTCGGGGTGGGGGTGAGGGGTTGGGGGGGTGATGATGATGTGGGGCTTTAATGTCCTCGGATGTCGGGCAGACATATTAGGGACAAACTGTAAGGTAGGAAGGGGTTGTGAACCGGTTTGGCCTAGCGGTAAGGCGTTAGGCTGGTAAGCGGAAGGACCTCGGTTCGATACCGCTTCAGCTCTCTTTTTCTCTTCAAAAAGGTTGTGGTCTGTGGACACTGTCTTTTGACTTTGTCCATCACTTCCTACTGAAACATTAAAATGGCTCTCATCGCTGCCAATCTTAATGTAGGAGTCATGTAGGAGTCATTCTGGTGGTGACAGTGTAGCGATAGGTATATAGTCTCCCTCTTTCCCCACCTCCATACCCCCTTCTCCCCGTCCCTAATAAGCCTTATGGTTTCTGTGGACGTTAAGCACCATGTTTACTGGTAGGAAGGGGTGGGGGGGGATGGATGTGCTCCATGACCCTTGCCTATCAATCAACACATTAGCGCAAGAGGACAGCAGTCTGAGGTGAGTGGTTAAAGAATGGGGCGGTGAGGTGGTCGTAAAGGGGGCTGGGGGGGGGGGGAGAGACAATGGTCCTTGCCGCTTAGCTTTCTGGTCAGATGCCAATTAACACGTGCGCGCGTGCGTCCTTCGTCTAAACCGGGCAACTGTCAACTGGATGATGATGATGATGTTGATGATGCGGAGCTTAATGTCCTCGGATGCCGGATTGACATATTACGGACAAACTGCGACCAATGCGTGTGCATGGTTCAATGTTGCTTTACGTCCACAGAAACCATAAGTCTCATTAGGACGGGGAGCCCAGGACGGCCACCTCGACTTTCACACAGCTCCTGAGCTCTGAGGCAACTGGACGTGCCTTAGTTACTTTAAGTACTGGATGTGGATATGCTATATTTCCTGGCCAACACCGGCCATCAGCGAGCAGACCGTTACTTAACGCAACAGTGCCATTTGTATAATTATATAGATTTTTTTTTCTCCCCCGGTTCAGTTCAATGTTGCTTTACGTCCACAGGGACTGTTAGGGACGGGGAGCACAGGACGGCCACCTCGACTGTCACACAGCGCCTCCCCCCCCCCCCCCCTCTCACGTTGAAAGTTACGTACGTTTCGCCGAAGAACAAACTCGCTGGTAACGCCAAGGTCAAACGCTTTACCATCCACCAGTATCGAGAGGGTCAATACTAGCTTAAATATAGAGCAAAAGGGGATGACGGAGCCAGCAGTGTAGACAGACTATTATAGATCACACTCATGCCGAAGTACGGCCTTTTGGCCCCCCGGGAACTCTCCAAGCAACCGACAGTAACCCCTCCTTCGCGCGACGGTGCGACGGATGGTGGTAGTCGGTGTTGGAGTCAGTGTGGCTGGCTCCACACTCAGCAAAGACCCGGGGTGTCAGAGGCAGAGAAAGGTGCGAGCGGTCAACAAAGGACTGACACGACACGAGACCATCACCGATCAATATGACAGTCCCTGCTCGCTCTCTCGCTCAGTGCTTGTTTTCAACAGCGGGAGGGGGGGCAAAGGGGGAGTGGGGCGGACGCAAAACCAGCAGCATCTGTGCTGTGACTCTCCTGAGGAACTCTGCCTGCCTGCCTGACCGCCGCCTGCCTGCCTGCGTGCGCGTGCGAGTTAGCAAGAAGTGGGGGCGATGTAGATAATTATATAGTCCAACAATTAAGGGGCGCGCGTTTCACACTTTGAAACAGATGGCGGGTCTGACGGCGCTGCTCTGCCGTTCGATCGAGCGTGGTGGTGCAGAACATAATGCGTAGTGGTGGTGGTGGTGTCTACATCTGTGCGTAGACGTCAAATCTGCACGCGGGGGGAAAAGCCTGCTGGGCCTTTTTCTTAGTCGTCGGTGCCGTGTGCAAATGAACTCTATACACTGAACGACTTTCGAGGGGCAGTAATTAGATTTTAACGTCCTGTCCACGAGAGAGAGGGGAGAAAGGGGCAGAGAGAGAGATGGGGGGGGGGCTGGGGGAAAGGAGAGAGATTAATTCTGAATAAATCCCTCACTTCTTCTTCAACCCCCCTCCCTCCCTATCTTTTCTGGGATTTTGATCCCCGCCTTCATCACAAACAAAATTAATGCACAGAAAGTTACACTTCATTCACCATAGTTGGTAGGTAGTGTTGCTTAATGTCCTCAGATGTCAGTTGACATATTAGGGACAAGCTGTGACCAATGCCGAAGCATGGTTCAATATAGCTTTACGTCCACGGAAACCAGAAGGCTCGTTAGGACGGACAGCCCAGGACGGCCACCTCCACTCTCACACAGCTCCTGAACTATGTGTTTTACCATAGTCTGAGACTGCATACTTATATAGTCATACCATTACCTAGGAACAAAAACGTCTCGCATTGTCTCACGACAAACATCATTATGAACACGGTCCAAAACACGTGCCAACTTCCCTTTCCCTATCCCTACAATGCTAAATATTCACACCCAATCTTTGTGGTCTAAACCCCACCCGGAAACACCCCAACGGTAATCTCTCACCCTCCGGCCCCACCACCACCACCCTCACTTCAAAGTACCCGTGCCCATCAATAAAACCCGAAACCGAGCTCGAGACTCGCTCCACATCTTTATCAGCCCAGTTATCTAGCTACATCGGCGAGGGGAAGAAGCCCCGACTTGTCTGTTGTTAGCCGCATCGACCTGTCAATCAACGGAGAGGAGCTGCAAGGCTAGGAGCTTGCTTGGCGAGAGAGAGAGGATCGAGAGACGGAGCTTATATATATATATATATATATATCCATATGAAACAGAGAGAGCGAGCGCCGACACTTGCTGTACATAAGTATCTCCACGATCTCCGCCTGAGCCAACAGTCTCCGCATCCGTTGTCGATGGTTTAACGTGCGTGTCAGCCACGCACACCTGGTCCGTGTGACCCGATACGGCTACAATCCGCCCGCACACCTGAAGCAGACTGTCGGCCAAATGTCGAGGTGAGGGGAGGGAAGGAAGAAGGGGTTATCAGGACAGCCGGGCTCTTGATCCAGATCGGTTATTATCACCGAGAAGAGTTTGCCGAGTCAGACGAGAGAGTTTGTCAGCCCCAAGCCCGTTTATGCAACAGTTTGGGGATTGGATTCGTTTGTGGAACCCCCCCCCCCCTCCCCTTCCACACACACACGGATTCTTTGTGCCCCCCCCCCCCCCCCCCCTCACTTCCCTCCCCTCATGTCCTATGTCAGAACCATGGACCTAGATATAGGTCCATGGTCAGAACGGTGTCATTGCCTTATAAACACGTCACAACACCAAATATTGACGCGCCACATTCCACCGGCGTGGCGGTATCGTTACAAGACTTACTGTGTAGACCCACTGGCACGTAAGAGAAGTTTTACATTATCATCATTATCATAATAATAAGTATTTATAAGCGCAAAATCTTGTCCGTAGACTATTCTAAGCGCATATACGCACGAACACATACACATACAGGCACACACGAGCATACTGACTATACAAAACTTAACTTACACGTAACTTAAATCGGGCAGTAAAACAATGACTCAACACAGATGATAACAGCATGGCAGGTCTTTACTTTTGCGAAAAGACAGCAACGACTGATTTCCGGTATTCTCTATTTATGATTGACTGAGACAGCAACGACTGATTTCCGGTATTCTCTATTTATGATTGACTGAGACAGCAACGACTGATTTCCGGTATTCTCTATTTATGATTGACTGAGACAGCAACGACTGATTTCCGGTATTCTCTATTTATGACTGACTGAGACAGCAACGACTGATTTCCGGTATTCTCTATTTGTGTATCGTGCGCGGTCTCATCGCGTGCTCAGCAGGCAAGCTACAACACAGCTCAGTTGAAGGTGCTGAAGGCCAGTTTATCACTAATCAGATCTTAAGTTTATCCTCCCGACGATTAGGCCCGTCGGCCTTGGCCACACTCCAAAACGAGGCTGCGTAACTAAACGTTTCTGAGGAGATTAGTCGTCAGTCATCAGTCATCATGTCGTTCAGGTCTTGCCGTTTAACTCTGCTTCTTCTTTCGTGTGTGTGTGTGTGTGTGTGTGTGTGTGTGTGTGTGTGTGTGTGTGTGTGTGGTAGTAGTAGTGGTGGTGGTTTTTGTTGTCTCTGTCGTTTTGTTTTTAATGAATGAAAACAGAAAACAGAACAAAAACGACAACAACAACAAATCGTGAATTTCGAGCTACTAGTTCCTTCGTTAAACGTTTTTTGTTGTTGTTGTGTTGTTGTTTTTAATTTTAACGCCAGTTGTTTCCGGAGAGTTACTCTGACGTGGACCGAGATCCCTGGAGAGAGAGTGTGTGTGTGGGGGGGGGGGTGTGTGGGGGATTTTGATGCTACAACGTCGCCCACCAGACTGATTTCTGAATTAAGTTGAACAGCAAATGAAGGCCATTTTAATGTTTTACTCATTGTGAGGGAGAAAGAATGGACATGTTCACACACACACACACACACACACACACACACACAGAATGCAAGAGCAGACAGGCAGGCTCAGTGGCCGGCGACGAAGACACCGCTATCAAAACCCAATCTCACCGTCGGTTCCACTCAGCTCATACCCACCAACACCACGGCAAAATCCACCCCACCAGCCCTGACCCACACAAAGGGTCACACTTAGCACCCGACAGCTGACACCCAGCCATAAACCACCCGACCCTCAACCCAGCTCTCCCACCCCTGTATATTTACATCTATCGGCACGCACATCGAGTACTTTATCACGTTTATGGGCCACCGGGGCCCCGGCAGAAAGCCAGGCGAACGTGTAAACGGGGTGTCGACCCCTCCTTCTCGCCGCTTCTGTTCTGGGTAATTTACCGTGGGGGCTTGGTGAAGGGGTTGGGAGGGGGTTCTTCACCTTTCACTTTTCAGCTGTGATTCACTGCTACTGTACTAGTCACTTCTCTCCACCAAAGGTCCTACTGTATGTAATATATAGCTAAAGCTGTCTTTGAATCCACCACCACTTGTCTCGAGCGGTATCGGTCTCAAGGAACAGTGACGAAAAACGCGCTGTTGAAATTGCCGTGAGGCGTTGTGGGCGTAAAGTTTAAAGTGTGATCGACAACCAACCACTATTTTACCACACAGAGAGAGGGAGGGAGACGGAGAGAGAATGGGGGAAGAGAATGAAGGGGGGGGGGGGGGGAGGCAGTCGTTCGATTTGTTTACCGCCGAGTTGTCTCCGAATAGGTCACTGGCTGGGAAGAGACCCAAACACTACACACTCTCACTGTGGGATGTGGAGAGAGACAGACAGAATAGGTCACTGGCTGGGACGAGACCCAAATACTACACACTCTCACTGTGGGATGTGGAGACAGACAGACAGAATAGGTCAATGGCTGGGACGAGATCCAAACACTACACACTCTCACTGTGGGATGTGCAGAGAGACAGACAGAATAGGTCACTGACTGAGACGAGATCCAAACACTACACACTCTCACTGTGGGATGTGGAGAAAGACAGACAGACAGACTGAGACCAAAAGTGGAACGACTAGTGAAGGAATACAAAACAAGAGCTGTCGTTATCAATAACATTTTATCTTGATACAGGCTACCCCCTACATATCCGACGGACAAGAAGGACCGGTCGGCGGAGCGTTCGGCGAGGGCATTACGAATACGATAATATATTTATACACCATAAATCCACGTGACCTGACTGTTGACGACTCGACGTGTCAAAACTTCGCCCTCCGGCCACACGCAACCGCATCGACAGGAGACAGTTGATCGTGACAAGCACGTCATGATTCCCGACTGAATCATCTTGCGCGAACACACACATAGTCACACACACACACACACGTAGACACATACTCTCTCTCTCTCTCTCTCTCTCTCTCTCACACCCCACACACACACACACACACACACACACACACACACACACATTTTTACATGTATAATATGTGCATTTTATATCCAGCCCCGGGGTGACCCCTAGCAAAAAAGGCGGGCACCCTTTACACGCGAGTGTTAATCATGTACACGCAGACAGATCATTATCATACGAGTGTAATTTGCGCTGCAAGTATACTGCACGCGGAACGGATTTAGAAGGCTGTGTTACAGTTTTACGTGTCACTTCCTCACTATTATTAGCCCTGTAACTATAAACCTCATTCGTCCTGAGCTGACCCTATGCAGCTGACGGGGACTTTAAATCCAGGAAGTAACTACCATCCTCAGCACAGTGCGGCATCAGCAGCAGTAGAAGAAACTATGGTAGCAGTAGTAATAAATATATCAATCTATATATATTATATATATATATACACACACACACACACACATATATATATATAATATATAAGCTATGTGGATGGAAACAAAAATTATTCATCAACCCAGAAGCAGAATTCTTAGTGTGAGCATGACACGTCAGAGAGAGAGTGAAAGAGTCACTAATACTGTAGAGTGTGTATCACTGATAGTGTATGTGTGTAAATGGAGGGGGAAGGGGCGAGAATGGGGGGGAAGGGGGTCCCAAGTCGTGTGATCCTAACATTAATACTAAGAGCCACCACCGGCAGACCTCTTATTCGCACAGTGTCCATTGCGGGCCTGTTCTCAAGGGCGAAGGGCATGGGAGGGGGCGGGGGGGGGGGGGGGGGGGGGGAGAGAGAGAGAGAGAGAGAGAGAGAGAGAGAGAGAAGAACTGACAGACAGACAGACAGAGAATGGGCGGTATGGGGAAAGGGGCAAGGGACCATCAGCAAGAAACATCAGCCAACCCACGTGGACATAAATCACCCTTTCGCTGCCGCCGCCATCCGCCGTCGCGACTCGCCACGCACTTCAAAGACCCCGGCCACCCATCAACGGCAACATCTGCCCTCGCGTCAAGCGTGGTGCCGTCGGTGTGGGTCGCGCTGCAGCGTAGGGTGGGTCGCACTGGGGCGTGCCTGGGTCGCGTCCGTGGCTTTGAGGGATTAAGTTTCGGTTCCTGGCTTTGTTTGCACGTGTCTGATGTCCAACGCCGTCGTTGCGAATGTCTTACGCAACGCTCGGAGTCTCTGGTGTTGTCATCCGTTGGGGACGAGGAGGGGGGAGGCTTGGGGGGAAAGGGGGGGGGGGGGACGACACAGGTGTGCGTTAACAATGCCGTGACATACGGACTCTGAGAGCATACTTCCCACCCCGCACCCCTACTTCCCTCCGGAAACCAAAGATGTCCTTCACAGGCGACACGTCAACTCGCATTCAATCCAAAGAGAGCGCATCAACTTCAAGGGCTGCTGTTAATTCAGTGGGTTTAATATCAATTATTCTAACTGATCAATCATAAAGTGTCTAGCGGTGCTTATCAAACTCGTCAACGCAACGCGTACTGCGCTGAATGTGTGTGTGGTGTCAGTGTGTGTGTCAGTGTGTGTGTGTGTGTGTGTGTGTGTGTGTTGTGTGTGTGTGTGTGTTGTGTGTGGTGAGACAGACATACAGGCAGAGAGAGATACAGGAAGGGGCTAGTGCTGCAACCAAAGAAAGCTGTTTTCCTAGAACCACGGTAAAAGACCACAAATGACCACTGCTGCTAGCAGCTTACCTTTGAATACGTGATATTACACCCACCCATCTACCCACACCGTGAACAAGCTACCCGGAGCCAAAAACAAGCCAGTCATTATAATGCCTCTCTCACAGGCCTACCAAGTGAAGCAGGCATAATGTGACAATGCTATAACTTACAGCATAAAATCAATGCATGCAACACCCGGATTCTGCTCCAGCTCATAAATCAATCCCAGAGCTGCGGCACCCATTACGGTTATATTTACAGCGCTACTAATACTGCTTTTGTTCCTTCTTTCCTTTTTTTCTTTTCTTTTTTGAATACCTAGCGGGGCACGTAACTATATATATATATATATTTCCAGTTCGGTGCGTGGCTTACAATACACTGTCTTTGGTTTCAGGCAACTACCACAGAAAGGTGGGCGTCAACTCAAAACATACGTGTTTTTTTGTTTTGTTTTTAGATCATGACTAATGGAAGCTGTCATCAAGTGCCTGCGCCAACGAGAAAGGACTCCCGTGCCACGTGCCTATACTACCCCTCCGAGTGATCTCAGTAATCATTCGAGAGGGCAGTGTCGTCGGGTTGGTATTTACCCTGCCAGGCGAGGTAGAGTTGTTGAAGATTATCTGCCCCGTGTCAACACTTCCGAGTGAATAAGTCAGGGTCCCGCACTTGTGGCCCTTATCTCGGCTGGTCTGTGTGCGAACAACTTCTCGGGGGGGGGGGGTAAACACACCTTTAGGAGCTTATCAGCCTCGACAAAGCCTCGGTGTTGTTCTTCTTTCCGTTTTGTTTTGTTTTTAACGCCCTTTTCATTACGTGGGCCTGCTGTGCTCTGCTTTCAAGGTGTGTGTGTGGGGGGGGGGGGGGTTTTTCCTCGAACCTTAAACTAAACCGGTACCTCGAGCTGGTCAAAAGTTTACGTGTCACCGCTCACACGTTGACTGAGAAAACCGGATCAGTGAACAATAATTATCATCAGATCACAACAAAGGTCGCTCTAGTCCAATACAGGTTGTGATAACTACCTGTGTTTAGTTTTTTTGTTTTGTTTTTACTTTCTTCCGTTGTTTCTTTTTTGTTGGTCTATTAAATGTGATACGAAAACACAACCAAGTAACTGCCGTTACTGTTCGTAACTTGTTTGTCATTGTCACATGTCAGGGGTGATGATGATGATGTGGGGCTTAACGTTCTCGGACGGATGTCAGGGGCCAAGCCGGCTGGAATTTAACTGCCGTCTGCCCACTGGTTCACACACTAAACTAGTTCAGTGGGTTCACATGACACATTATATTACGATCATGGAATTATACGAGCGAGCGCGTGCGTTTCACTCACCAAAAGCGCCTGAACTTCCGAATACCAGTCGTCGAAAACTCGCCACTCTGTTGTTGGAAATTCAAGCGCTCATTACTCTACCGAGAAGCAAGGCAGCACCACAAACTACCTTATTTTCAAAGACCAATCATAAAGTGTCTGGCGGTGCTTATCACACTTCTGAACACAACGCGTACTTAGCTGAATGTGTGTGTGTGTGTGTGTGTGTGTGTGTGTGTGTGTGTGTGTGTGTGTGTGAGTGTGTGTGTGTATGAGTGTGTGTGTCTGTGTGCGTATATGCATGCGTGTGTGTGTGTGTGTGTGTGTGTGTGTGTGTGTGTGTGTGTGTGTGTGTTGTGTGTGTGTGTGTGTGTGTGCGTATGTGTGTTTCCGTCCCTAAAACACTGTGCACCAGCAGCGGGTAAAAATGATGAAAATCCAGCCGACAACGAACTGCTGATGACTTCTCGCAGCGAGCGGAACACCCACCTCATTTCCGCACTTTGCGCCAACCCCTATCTCTGAAACAAGGGAGAGTAGGTAGGCAGACCTGTATGTACACCCAACAGCACAGTGGTAGCGGCATGCCTGGCAGGAAGACAGGTGAAAGAAGCTGAGAGGAGAGGGGAGCGGGGGAGGGGGAGGGGCGGGGGGAAGAAGAATAGGGGAGAAGGGGGGGGGGGGGGGGGGGGCGGTTACAGGTGCAAATGGTAGAGAAGCCGGTAGTTGCCGCCAGACTACATACACCACTCTCGCATGCCGACTCATCAACAGCGCCGAAGACGAGAGGGAAACAGGCGGCGGCTATGGCACCGCCGACACTTGCACAACCACGGCCACTGCAGTGCTAGAATGCAGTGCCCCCTTCCCGACCTCGCAACCCCCCCCCCCCCCCTCCCCTTGTACTAAGTGAAGCAACTCCTCGCACAATACTACACATTTGTGACGTCATAGGTTCCCCCCCTCCCTCACACACGAGAGAGAGAGAGAGAGGAGAAGAGAGAGAGAGAGAGAGAGAGAGAGAGAGAGAGAGCGCAAGTGCAAACGATAACTCTATTGTTTGACTCTCAGCTGCTGCTACTAAGCATTTATAACCGTAACTGCTACAACATAGTGACATACTGATCAACAAGCGTACAACGGAACTGATGACCGCAAAGATCGCCCTTAAAGAAACCTGCTGTCAAGGGTCAGTGTGCACGCATGCACACACACACACTGCCCCCACCCCTCTCCCTCTCCTTCTCTGCGGCAGGTTGCGACCCCCACGCACAAAATCTTCGCAGTGTACAAAGCAATTATTTGCTCTGGCTTCTGGTAAGCGCCCCGCTCTCTGATCAATTACAGCGAGGCTGTTGGCTAAAGCCCCCGTGTGGGGGTTTATGCATGCTAATATAACGGGTAAACGTGCTCAGGTGTTGTTGCTCCCCCCCCCCCCCCCCCCCCCCCCCCCTTTTCATCTCAACGGCTTAGCCTAGCCTTGATGTAACCCAGGCGGGGTGCTTTCTCCGGAGACGGGTCAAGGATGAAAAGCCACGTCAATTAGTGGGCGCCACATGACGGTTACGGTCAGGGGTCTGAAGTTAGTACTCAACAGAGTTAAGCCCTCGCGGTGGCTGTACGTGAATACCACAACCACCACAGCTCATAAATTAGACTCCCCGACCACTGTACTATTTATAATATGCTGTACCGCTCCGGGGTTTTTACAGGTCTTAGGAGCTGTGTGAAAGTAGAAGTGGCCGTCCTGCGCTCCCCGGCCCTAATACTAATACAAGTAACAGTCCGCACGGTCTCTGTGCACGTAAAGCCGCAACACCGAACCTGAACCGGGTTTTCATCTGGGTTTTTTGTTTTGTTTTGTCTTTCAGAGATCAGGAGCTGTGTGAAAGTCGAGGTGGCCGTCCAGGACTCCCGGTCCCTAACAGTCCTTAATAATTATGGTCTGACGTAAAGCAACACTTAACTTGAACGTAAACCGGGGTTGTTGCTTTTGTTGTTTTCAGAGCTCAGCTGAAGTCCTAATATTAGGACTATTAGTAATAGTCCTAAATGTGGTCTCTGTTGATGCAAATATTAACTTGAATCGGTGTTTCTTTCAGAGCTCAGTGAGCTGTGTGAAAGTCCTGGGGGCCGTCCCGAGCTCCCCGTCCCTAATAGTCCTTATGGTCCCTGTTGACGTAAACCAGTACTAAACTTGAATCGAGGTTTCTTTCAGAGCCCAGGAGCTGTGTGCAAGCCGAAGTGGCCGTCCAGGGCTCCCCATCCCTAAAAGTCCTTACGGTCTCTGTTGACGTAAAGCAACATTGAACCTGAACCGGGGTTTCTTTCAGAGCTCAGGAGCTGTGTGAAAGTCGAGGTGGCCGTCCTGCGTCCTAATAGCCCGTAGGTTCTCTGTGGACGTAAAGCAACACTGAAGGTAAAGCAACACTGATGATGATGAAGTGATGCTTTATGTCCTCAGATGTCAGTTGACATATTAGGGACAAGTTGTGACCAATGCCGAAGCACGGTGCAATAAATCTTTACGTCCACGGAAACCAGAAGGCTCGTTAGGACGGACAGTCCAGGACGTCCACCTCGACTCTCACACAGCTCCTGAACCATCAGCAACACTGAACGATCAACCGGTTTTTTATAGTTCAGGAGCTGTGTGAGAGTCGAGGTGGACGTCCTGGGCTGTCCGTCCTAATGAGCCTTCTGGTTTCCGTGGACGTAAAGAATTATTGAACCGTGCTTCGGCATTGGTCACAACTTGTCCCTAATATGTCAACTGACATCTGAGGACATTAAGCAACACTTCACCACCACCACCAACCGGTTTCTTTTTTCCCTTGGCCTAGCTTTCGACGACGGCTCAAGTTGTTGCCGCCGTGCCCAAACTGGCTGACTTGTTGTGCTCTCCCCACCTTCGCCAATCAATAGGCACTGCACGGTTTGTTGATCAATAGACCCCACAGTCACTTGAACGGCAATTACTGGGCGCGCTTAACATCGCGCCTGATCAATGATCTGACATCCGATAACCTTTCCCGCAGCTGCTGAGTCACTGTCATGACAGCGATCATCGTTTCAAGCCCTATTTGCATTAATTGCGATACCGGCAGTGGTGGTGGTATTGCCGAAACGACGCAGTTTATTCCCCTAGACTCAACAAATAGCGCCAGAGAAAACAAACCAATCAACAAACCATCACGTCTGATTCTGGTCCGGTTCATTCGCTGCGTTATGGTGAAGCTGCTGTGCACGCCGAAACTCCCAGGCGGCGATAAAGAATGCTCACATCGGGTGCTCGGTGTATAATAATAATAATTAAAAATAAAATAAAATAAATCATGGGATCTCGGTCCCCGCCAGTATCTCTCCGGAGACAACAACTCGGCATTAAACAAGCTTAACGAATACCAAACTAGCCCTAGTCCGAGGTTAGTTGGTCCAGGGTTAGTTACTTGGCATCGACTCGAACACACAGTCCACTGCGTAATTATGCAAGTCCTGTCAGGGCAAAACAGCACTAATCATATCACAAACTTAGTATACAAGTCCTGTCACAGTGTCAGAGCAAAACAGCACTAACCATATCACAAACTTAGTATACAAGTCCTGTCACAGTGTCAGGGCAAAACAGCATTAATCATATCACAAACTTAGTATACAAGTCCTGTCACAGTGTCAGGGCAAAACAGCACTAACCATATCACAAACTTAGTATACAAGTCCTGTCACAGTGTCAGGGCAAAACAGCACTAATCATATCACAAACTTAGTATACAAGTCCTGTCACAGTGTCAGGGCAAAACAGCATTAACCATATCACAAACTTAGTATACAAGTCCTGTCACAGTGTCAGGGCAAAACAGCACTAATCATATCACAAACTTACTAAAGTCTGGTTCACTGTTTAACGCACCTCACCTCACTTGACACTGAAAACAACTGGAGATGGTGATGGGGGTGGGAGGGGGGTTAGTGAAGATGACTGACCCTGGAAAGGCAAAAGAGAGAGAGAAACAGAGAGGGGAGAGAGGGAGAGAGACAGAGAGAGAGAGAGAGAAACACTGAGACAGACAACAGAGGCAGAATTCCCGACAGTAGGTGAAGCAACAACACTACATTGTGACTGGGGCAGGTGGAGGAGGGACAGGAAGGGGGTTGGAAGAGGGGAGGGGGTGGGGGTAAAAGGAGAGGAGAGCCTTCGATAGCCCTGAACTCTCCTCGGCAAGAAGAGGGACCTGAACGTCTGCGTCCGCGGTACCTACTGCGTGAAGAGGGGGATGGTGGTGGGTGGGGAGGAGGGGGCAGGGGGGAAGAGATAATAATAGAAAAACAATGTGAGCGCCCTGAGACAACAAAGTAATCTCACCTGGCACGGGGAAGTATGGCGGCAGTCCTCCAGGAGGGGGGTAGACGTATCCGGATGGGGAGCATGCCCCCAAACTGTACAAGTTGTTGAGCGACATGGCGCCCTAGCCATCCATCACCACACACTCCGCCACCAGACACTGCACGGAGGAGCGGGGTAAGGAAGGATGCGAGCGGAATAAAGATGGGTGGGGGGTGGGGTGTTGTTTTTTCTTCAAAGAACGAATCCGTCACTGACACTCGGCGAAGCAAACAATGCGCTCGTGATGATAATGATGCACCTCACAGTCACTCACGTCAGAAGATGGAGTTCTCCTAAATGCGGCGTGCTTTGTACACACACAAACACACCACGCTCACTCACACACACACACACACACACACACGCCGATCAGTACACGAACAATCTGCGTGTTGTAAGAGATTCCCGTGTGAAGTTATCGAGCGCACAGCCCCCACAGCCGACAGGAACGTACACAGGCACAATCCGAGGTAATGAGCCGCGGGATTGAGACTCGTTACAAAGAAAACTCCGTCCGCACAATCCGCCAAAGCAGCAACAGACACACACGCACGCACACTCACACACACAACACCACCACCACACACGCTCCGGCTTGTGATCACACCACCAACGTAGAGAAGAAGTGGGCAGGGTGAAAGCAGAGAGCGACTCCGGTGGAATATAACGATCCAACGTGCGAACCGAGCTTCTTTCCTTCTCTCTCTCGTCTCTCTCTCACTCGCTCTCTCCGCCGCTTTCAGCTGCTTCCTGTTACCGTCAGAGCGGTGTGTGAAATGTCGTCTGCTCGCCGCGATCCTCGATAACACGCCGTGCCCTCTCGCTAACTTCTCACACAATCATTCCGTTCAGTGATGGCCCTGTAAAACGGGGTTTCGACGTTACGCCTTGTGCTGTATTGTTGCTGCGCTGGCAAACCACTCGCTCCACAGCCACCCCCCCTTCAACCACCACAACAAAAACACAGCAGGGGGGTGGGACGACGAGCCCGCGACTCGAGGAGATCGGTGAGCCGGAGAAGAGGAGGGAGCCGAACTGTCGAACTGTCAGCCGAAAAGGGAGAGAGATCAGTCTCGAGGCCGGGCCCCGCTAGCGCCTGTGATTGTGTGTAATATGTTCTAATCGGGCAGCTTTCTCCATTATTGATGAGCCCGCCGAGTTCGCGACGGGCCAAGCCAGCGCGTCAGACACTTTGCAGCACGCGGGCAGCTCAAGTCTCGCCTGACAGACTGACAGTCAAACCACACAGCAGAAAAACGGGGAGTCAATAACACACACGGCCAACCCTCGAGCTTTGTGTGTGAGTGTGTGCGTGTGTGTGTGGTGTTTGTGTGCGTGTGTGTGTGCTTTCTGCTTGTGTCTTGATTGCTTGTTGTTGGAGGAGGCCGTCGTGCGAGAGAGAGAGAGGGAGAGAGTGGGTGAGAGAGTGAGCGAGCGAGAGCGAGAGAGAGAGGTTGACGAGGGATCAGCCAACATGACCCGCTCTCCGCCTGGTTAAATGCCTCCACCTTTCAGGCTAATCTGTGTGAGGCAGCGGAGAGCAGCTGCCGCTCTGCTGGGCGCGATATATCTGTAGACGTGTTTTAGTTCCGCCAAACCCTCGCCTCTCACCCCATGGGCGCACGCACGTTTACACACACACACACAAACGCCACTGAGGCGTGGAAGGCTGCCCACCTGTGAAATTATGTCCTCGCCCTGCGTGGAGGTGTGAAGTGCCGTGAACAGTACATATTGTAGCGCACACCGGACAGTTAGTGTATCTTCTGCGGTGTAGACTATGTTGATCAACCATCGATCTTAAGGCAGAGGATGGGGACTAGCCCACACCAATGAATGAATATGATGACTAAGAATAAATAATCAACAGAGAAATGAACACAAGCATTTACAGTTCACTTTTGACTCTGACAATAAGAGCACTCACGAAATTAGGTCTGACCAAATCACTCTTATCCAAATCAAGGACGATGCGCACTTCCATGACTAACTAGCATGTGACTTTTCATGACCCATTTTCACACACACACACACACACACACACACACACACACACACACAGAAACAAGGTCAGCCAACAAGTCCACGAGGAGACAACTCCCCAAACCCCGCCCCGCTGCCCCATGAACCCTTGCCCGCTGGAACAGCCTTCAATTGTTAATCTGCAATCAACACCGGCGCTGACAAGTTGCCTCTCTTACGATCAATTGCTGAGTGACAAAACAGCCGATCTTTTGCACAAGGGGTGTGAAAAGATTGCTTTCGGGGGCAAAGGGAATGAAAGATTGAACTTCCGGCTGCGCTGGGGGAAATAAAAGATTTATTCGGAAACGCTCCTGGTACCGGCACTAACATGCAATCAGAAGGGCCACTTGGCGGGCCGTCACATGCAGTTGGCGCTGGCTTAGTCAACTCACGAGTGTGGAGTCAACAAACAGGAAAGGATGATGGCGCGTTTCAAACCGCTGTGTTGGACAAGTCATGCCGTGGGCATGACTGACTCTGACTCCGGTCCTGGGAACCACCGAGAGCACGGATGCTGAATCATTATTTTCAAGATTCGGTTAGTGTTGTTGTTTTTTTAAAGAGAGGGGGGAGGGGGGGACCAAAACAAAACAAAAAGCAATGACTTCCTCTCCCAGTAATTCAAAGTAAAAGTCAGACCCCGTACTGTACGTTTGTTGATCGCTTTTTTTAATATATCGCTTTGCTCCGCTCTCTGCGCTCTTGTTGCATGTGGTTCTGAATGAGTGACTGCGCCTTTTTTACGGTAGATATAATACATCATTTCTGTCTATCGACCACAGAACGTACCGCAGTAGATATAATACACAATTTCTGTCTATCGACCACAGAACGTACCGCAGTAGATATAATACATCATTTCTGTCTATCGACCACAGAACGTACCGCAGTAGATATAATACACAATTTCTGTCTATCGACCACAGAACGTACCGCAGTAGATATAATACATCATTTCTGTCTATCGACCACAGTAGATATAATACATCATTTCTGTCTATCGACCACAGAACGTACCGCAGTAGATATAATACATCATTTCTGTCTATCGACCACAGGGTCTGTCTGTCTGCGCGTGTGTCCGTCAAGCCGAGCTTTGCACTGATCAGACATGAGATCGGGAAGGCGTGAAATAAGTCTGAAACCTTTCCCCCAACCCCTCTCACACTCACGAAAACAATAGGATTAGTGGGCCTGTCACACTCCCTCAAAACAGGCTTTCCCTCTCAAAATAGTCTTGATTTCTAGCCGGTGTAGTCCGAAGATTCCCGTGCCTGCTTTATTAATCACCCTTCCAGACATACGCCACAGCCAGCTGAAGGCTTTCACGTCGATTCAGCATCAAGCATCGGGAGCCAGAGGGAGGGAATTACGTGATTACTCCGGTTGCTTCTCATGGTGAGAGTTGAGACGGGGAAAAGCAAAGGGCCATTCCGTGCAGTCAGACTTCTGGTCTGTCCGGAGGAGTTAGTTAGTTAGCTAGCTAGCTAATTAGTTAGTTGTTGGATTTTAGTGTCCTGTCAACCTGCAGAGGGTCACACAGTCAAATTTCTTTTACACCAGTTCAAAACACATGTTCAGTGTTAGTTAGTTAGTTCTTGGATTTTAGTGTCCTGTCAACCTGCAGAGGGTCACCTCAGGAGGAATCACATCGTCAAATTTCTTTTACACCAGTTCAAAACACATGTACACTGTTAGTTAGTTCCGTTAGTTCTTGGATTTTAGTGTCCTGTCGACCTGCAGAGAGTCACATAGTCAAATTTCTCTTACACCAGTTCAAAAAACATAGTTAGTTAATTAGTTAGTTAGTTATTTCTTGGATTCTAGTGTCCTGTCTATCTGCAGAGGGTCACCTCAGGAGGTGCCACACTGTCAAAATTATTTTACACCAGTACAAAACACATGTTCACTAAAATCACAAATTTGTCTAATCCACTGTTACAAAGTCAAAAACCAACCATCTATTTATCTATCAATGCACAATAACACATGCTTTGGTATACACTCCGCAGACACGCACTACGTGAACCTGCTTAAATCGCTTGTGGCAATGAACAAAGTAACGTACTTCATTTCGCGGGGCCATACGGGAAGCTGCGTCAGCCAAAACTAACGAAGTAAAAAAATAAAGTAGGGCGGGTGAGAATTTGGGTGGCACGATCCCAAAAATAGCAGTCAAACCAAGCAACAAAAACAACAACAAAAATAAACGAACACGCGACGATGGAACGTTTTTAAAAAACACCATAACTATATTTAAAAATTAAGACGATGACGTCAGGCTGACATATATATTAGGGACAAAATTAAAAGTGAAACCACCTTATCACGTTTTAATGAGCCGAGGCGCCAACTCCAGATCGGGGGACAAGCAAATACCCTGCCTTTCATTTAAATCTGGCACGTCAGTTAATTCCTAACAGCAGAACGTTAAAAGATCTCGATGTTCACTTTTCGATAAAAACGAAGGAGTAGGAGGGCACGGGTACACACACACACACACACACACACACACACACACACACACACACACACACAAACAAGCTATTGCGCATTTTGAGTAGCAGAAGAATACGAGCGATGGCTACCGCCGCTCGTAATGGAGGAAGACGAAGAAGACCCACCTGCTTCACACGAGGCAAGCGGCCCCAACCGACGCCAGGTCGATCTCCAGGTCAGTTAACAGACCCGGGTATGGCTGAGCGGGTCCCGGGTAAGCTCAAGAGGCTAAACGCAAAACAGAGCTGGCTGGAGTCACCGGCTAATTCCACGGGGCATAACTGAGCAGCTTGTGCCTAGCTGAGTGTAGTGTACAGTAGCTGTGACTGCTGCTGCGGGAGGAAGGGGCAGCCAGCGGAACATCTGCTTCCTTTCAATGCAGGGAGGTACATACACTTTGCCTGCACCGCAACACCATGCTGCTCTTCTAGAGACCAGCGTGCTGCTGTTTTCACTGTCCATCTCGGCCGTGTATCAGTGTGTGTGTGTGTGTGTGTGTGTGTGTGTGTGTGTGTGTGTGTGTGTGTGTGTGTGTGTGTGCATGTGCGCGCGATCTTTTTTTGTGCGTATTTGTGTGCGTGCGTGCGATCACGTGTGTGTTTGTGTGCGTGTGCGCGCGATCCTATGAATGTGCGTATATGCGCGGCTGTGCGTGAGTGTGATCATGTGTACATGCTTGGGTTGGGGGGTGAGTGGAGAGTAGAAGGAAGACACAAGAGAGAGAGAGAGCGAAGAGGGATGGGGGTGAAAGGACACAAGAGAGTGGAAAGACAGAGAGAGGGTGTAAAGGACACAAGAGAGAGGTGGAGGAGAGAGAGAGAGAGAGAGAGAGAGAGAGAGAGAGAGAGAGAGAGAAAAGAGAGAGAGAGAGAGAGAGAGAGAGAGAGAGGGAGGGGTGGTGGCGAAAGGAACAAGAGAGAGAGAGGGGGGGGAGAGAGAGAGAAGGAAAAGGGAGGGGGGGGGAAAGGACACAGAGAGAGAGAGAGAGGAGGGGAGAGAGAGAGAGAAGGGGGAAGGGGTGGTGGCGAAAGGACACAAGACAGAGGGGGAGAGAGAGAGAGAAGGGGGAAGTGGTGGTGGAAGGACACAAGAGAGAGGGGGGAGAGGGGGGGGGGGTGGAAGGACACAGAGAGAAGAGTGAAGGAAGGAGGAGGAGGAGGTGGTGGAAGGAGGACACAAGATCCATAACGGGATATGAGCCCAGCCAACGAAGCTGAAATCCTGAACTTTATTTCCTGCAGTGAGGTACAAGTCGTAAAACTAATCACCGTGCAGTAAACCAGGAAAGCATTTAAAACTACAGCCCTGGTGACCGAGCAATGCGAGATTGCCCCCCACCCTTCCCCCCGATCGAAGATATAACTTTCTTTCAACATTAAAAGTATGCTAAATCTTACGTGAATATATACAATAAGTAAAGCTGTTGTAAACTAGGTGGGGGGGGGGGGTTACGCCCAGTCAGCCACTACGGTTATATCAGGGTGGGTATTTTGAGGGGGGGGGGGGGGGAGAGAGACAGACAGACAGACAGACAGAGACAGAAAGAGAACGCTGAACCAAATCAACACTAAAACCAAAAAATACGACGGTGAAAACACTGAACGCAACAAAAAATGATTGAAGAAGAAGAAAAAGAAGCCAGATCGTTGAACGAAACCAACCCATCAAGCCTCTTATATTCCATTGGTTCAACAGCTGCTTCTAACACAGTAGCATGCAAACGAAGCAGATCCCCCCAACACACACACAGCTATCACTATCATAGCTGTTAAACACAGTGCTGTGTCCAATCTAAACTGGTTATTTCCTTCTCCTGTCAAACTCGTTTATTATCAGAGGTTGAGCGATGTGCGCGGTCGCAGCAGCTGGATCAAACACATCCTCTCTAACCATGAAAGCAATCATCGTCACAAGCTAATTGCGTCAGTTCCTTATCCGCAGCAACACATCCCCTCTAACTCTGTGATCGACCAGCCAGATACTACTGCAATTAGTTAGTTAGTTGGTGCTTTGAGCCCAGTCAACCACACAAAAAAATGAAAAACAACAAACAAATTCAGGTTAATCACCTAGTTATTTATGAACGAAAGTGTAAAACGTTTTACATAGAGGTTTTGAACGACTCAAGCCAGTTAAGACTCACCAAGAACCTGGCACATATCCCCACTCCCTTTTGAAATCAATCTACCGCTCACAATTCCTTCTTGGCAACAAATCCTCTCTAACTCTGTGATCGACCAGCCAGATACTATTGTAAGGCAATTAAGACTCACCAAGAACCTAGCACATACCCCCACTCCTTTTTGAAATCAATCCACCGCTCACTATTAGCCATTAGCGGTACGGGTAGACACAACTTAACCCCTTCACTGCCCAAGCCTTTAAAATTTCCGGGCTGAAAAGTGTAAGCACACGCCTGCAAATAGTCTCTCCCCCCCCTCCCCCCCACCACCCCCCCAGGTCCTATAACAAATCTGCTTTCAATTCTGTGCGTTTTGATGCAAACCCTTTCACACGTAATGCGCAAACGAAAACAAAAACGCTTCAGGTTTTGGATGAGTATTGCTTTACGTCCACAGAAACCGTAGGCTTATTAGGGACGGGAGCCCAGGACGGCCACCTCGACTTTCACACAGCTCCTGAGCTCTGATCAGGACTGGATTTGAAATATTCCACTCCCTTATTTGTCCTTTTCAAGTGGCTTCATGGCAGTGAAAGGGTTAACCATGCGTGCACACAACAAAGACCCGACTCGCCCGCACGGTATTTCTCATCTGGCACGGGTCTTTGTTGTTGTCGTTGTTGTTGTCATGTTCTTGTGATGGCTTTCGGGCCGCTAATCTAGTCATTAACTCCCTTCGTTTGCTGGACCTCTGTACACAAGCGCTCTAGGCCCCGTTCTGCTTAAACGTTTTGTGTGTGGAAGTTTTTATGCACTTTCATTCTCATTTATTTATTTATTCATTCACGTGCAAATGAAAAAGAAAAGAAAAAAAGGAAAAAAAGAAGAAGCTAACAACCTGCAGCCGTGAACAGTCAGCGAGCATTCGTAGCGAATGCTCGCTGACTGTTCACGGCTGCAGGTTGTGCGATGGACGGTGCACAGTTTTCAGAAACGTCTGTAGAACAGACAAACGTGACGCCGTGAACGTAGTAATTAGCCCTTGCAGGCTATGGGTACGGGTATAACAGTCGATTCACGTTGGAAACAAACACAATGACAATCCAGCTCTCCATCCTATTCTGCAATCAACAATAACGTCAGGATCAATAAGTTCCCAGATCCTTAAAAAAGAAAAGAAAAAAAGAAGACGAAGAAAGAAAACAAAGTGAAAAGGAAAGAAAGAAAGAAGACCAAATGAAGAAGTGTGCAAAAAGGGGAGATAAGTCAACCCGTGTAAAGGGACTGTGCAACATCCCTCTCGCCGCGACACGAACAATATACAACAGGTGTCGCCATCGTCAAAACCCTGAAGCGGGGACGTTGCTCACACCCGACCGGAGCCGCCATTGTCAGGCCCCGTGCAACAGGTGCGTGGACACAGTCGACCTCGCAACAATCAAGTCAAAAGCTTGCTGGGCACAACGACACATTCGTCAAGTAAATTCGTCAACGGGGGTTGTTGGCTTAGTGTTATAGCCGTAGACGTACATGTACAGGCAAATGTAGGTCTTTGGTTGTACGTGCTAATGTACTCGCCTCGTGAGGCGACAGACTCGGGTTCGAGTCTCTCTCTCTCTCTCTCTCTCTCTCTCTCTCTCTCTCTCTCTCTCTCTCTCTCTCTCTCACACACACACACACACACACACACACACACACACAGATACGAATGAATATATCATGAACGAGCTCAACAACAGCGTGGAGTACCTTACCAGATACGACTATTTAATCAAATCACGAGATAGCCTATTTCTTGCACTAATTCCGGACAGACACATGCATTCGTGCGCGCACAGTCATCAACACACACACGCCGCGCGCACACATACACGCACGCACGCACACGCACGCACACACACACACACACACACAAAGAAACAGAGACAGAAAGAACAAAGCGACAGCAAGAACAAAGCGACAGCTCTGTGTGCAACACTAAAAACAGAAGCACCACCTTATTCTTAGTGTCAAGCGCCACTTGGTCGATACCTGTGCAGTAAGCAGAAGATCGGAAACTGCTGTGCAAGCTACCCGAGTTGTGATGCAGGCGATTACGTCTTGCACGACCGCAGACTTTAGCGCACATCGATCAGGTGAAGCTGGCTAGGTGCTTGAAGAAAACCTTTCTCCAACGACACACCGTGCTCATAAATCACCGTGACCACACCGTCGGTGCTGAGAAACATGTCTCTCAACCTCTCCCTCTCCCTGCATAATTATATACATGTAATATTGAAAATGAGCTGGTTATTGCCTTTAGTGTGGGCAGCTGAGAGAGAGAGAGAGAGAGAGAGAGGGAGAAAGCGTGTGCGTATGTACGTGTGCGTAAATGGATGAGTGAGTGAGCGAGGGAGAGAGAGTGCGCGTGTGTGTACGTGTGTATTCAACAATACATGACAACGGAAACGGACCTGTTACTAAGCTGCCTTCAATAACATACAATTATTAGGATCGCTTATAAAGTCATATGTATCACGTTCAGTTGGTGCGACAGCTCACCGCTGATGAAACTGGGACAGAGCGGTTTGCGGCAGATTTGAACACCCCTGCCACAGGCGCCTGACAAAAACCAGTTTCGTTTAATTGCAAGACATTACTACCAAAACTCTTCGGTCTGTTGGGCATCATACCATGCCCTTGTCGTTGGTCGTTACGAACACACACACATACAAACCCTCTCTCTCTCTCTCACACACACACACACAAACCCTCTCTCTCTCTCTCACACACACACACACAAGAAAAAACGTGTACAGATCTAGATGCAACCAGTACCCCTCCCCCCACCCCTCCCAATGCACACATATTATACACCCCCATACACAAATAAATTCGAGCAAAGGCAGGTGCCTATGCCCGAGTACTCGGCATAAGGTTGCACAGGCAAAAAGATCAGAAGCCGTCGCGTATCCGAATCCGTGTCAGGTGTGTTAAAGCCTTGTAAAACAAGGAGGGGCGGGCGGGGGGAGCCGAGGGCAGAGAGGGGAGAGGGTGGGGAAGAGCTGAGGGGACTCGGCCCGCGGGGCGATCGTTACTTCAGCCGTGACAGATGTCTTTACCAGTACACCTTCAGGCTTGACGTCTCCCGCGTGAGCTGCCCTGGCAAAACTTGACCCAAGCGCCGCGCGTGAGAGACCCTGCGTGACGTTTATTGCCTGTGGCGTGACAGGAGCAGGGCCGGGAGAAGCGGGGAAGTAGCGTGTGGGACATGTTTAACGCCCACCTGCTGTCTCCCGCCCGGAAAGGCACGGGCGGGGACCGAGATCTCCCAACAGGAACTTAGTTTTTTAACGCCCAGTCAACCGTAACGATTATATCACGGCGATGAGATCCCAAGAAGACCCCCGTCCCTAATAAGCCTACGGTTTCTGTGGACGTAAAGCAACACTCAACCAAGAAGACCAGAGCTCAGGAGCTGTGTGAAAGTCCAGGTTGACGTAAAGCAACACTTCAACAACAACAACACCTTCCTTTAGCATCTTTAGCATCTGAGGACATTAAACAAAAAGAAGGAACCAAGAAGACCCAAGAAAGGAAGCAAGAAGACCCTCAGAGCTCAGGAACTGTGTGAACAGGGAGGTGAGCCTGGGTTCGCATTCACTATCCCACTATTCCCAAGACCCCAATAAGCCATATGGTTTCTGTGGACGTAAAGCACCAGACAAAAAAAGAAGAAAAAAGAACAAGACCACCCAAGCCACAAGATGTAGGCTTCAGAGCTCAGGAGCTGTGTGAAAGTGGAGTGGCTGTCCTAGGTCCACAGTCCGTAACAGTCGGTGAGGTCTCTGTGGACGTAAAGCAACAATGAACTCGAACAGGAGGTGGGGGTTGTTTCAATGCTGAATATCATCCACAGAAACCATATGGACAGACAGCTCAGCTCCACCTCCCTGTTCACACAGCTCTGAAGCTCTGGCGACCGAGGAACTTCATCTTCTTCTTTGAACGTTGCTTTACGTCCACAGAGACCGCGTGGACTAATAGGGACAGGGAGCTGAGAATATCCACCTCAACTCTTACACAGCTCCTGAGGTCTGCTGCTGTGGGGAACTTACACCTAATGCTACTTATGCTACTAATGTCACCAGCTGAATGATTTACGCATTAAGATGGGCAGCGATGAGAACCATTTTAATGTTTCATCAACGTCGTCTGATTACCAGCCTAACGTCTAATTACTGCTACGGCTACGGCTCACGATGACTGCACCCTGAACTGCGCATTGCTGTTGCTGTCATGGTTGTACTCCATGTGCGTAATCATAAAACAGCGAATGTATGCACACATGCACCTGATTCATAACAAGACTGAGACAGACAGCATACCTGTCTTTATGCTACAAAACGTGGTATAATACAGCCAACTCAAAGAAGCTGACGGCCTCAAAAATGCCCTTTTATGCATGCATACACACACACACACCACATAGTTATACCCTCAAGAAAACAATTTAACGTCCAGGATGTACTAGTAGTTTCCTGGTTCCATAAATCAACAACACAAATACTATTCGCATTCTGATTTTCTAATAAAATGTTTCAATTCAGCCTATCTCTGAGAAGCCCCCCCAACGCTGTTTAAAGATACATTATGAATAACACTGTCATACAACAGGATGAACATGTCAAAACAAATTAACCATACAAAAATGCATGAATGAGAGAGCGAAAGCAATATTGTAATGATGGATGGACCTACACTGATGTGCCTGGCAACATACATAAATATAAAAATAAAATAAAGTATATTAATTTACACATGCACACCATCCAGCTGAATTATTCTGCTCAACAAGCCCACAGCAAAGTCAAAGCAAAGCTAACCCAAATCTCTGTGTTGGCTGGCTGTACCCACTGTCAAGCCCAAGGGACACAACTACCCAACTGCAAGTCTCCAAAAGTGGCGGAGTTCCACAACTTGCAATGCCAGCTCTGGTCGCGGAACAGCGAGAAGCTCTCTCTCTCCTTCTCTCTCTCTCTCACACACACCCCACCACAACCACACACACGGGGCCATGGCGCAGGAAGAAAAACTAATATATCAAGGCTGTTCTCAGGATGCCCACACGGCAAACCAAACCAGACATTCAACATGAGGTTCAGGCTGATACTGTAATAGGGTGCTTCGTCAACTTCTTTGTACCAGTGACATACTCATACACTGTTCTATTTTTGTCTCACTGCTTGTCTCTGCCAAACAGACTCTCACCCAAATTCTCACCTGTGACAGTGAGACTTGGTGATTGCATGGCACCAATAAAAATGGCTACTCTGTGTGTGTGTGTGTGTGTGTGTGTGTGTGTGTGTGTGTGTGTGTGTGTGTGTGTGTGTGTGAGAGAGAGAGAGAGAGAGAGAGAGAGAGACAGACAGACAGACAGACAGACAGACAGACAGACAGACAGACAGACAGACAGACAGACAGACAGACAGAGAGGAAGGAGGGGGGGGGGAGAGAGAGAGAGAGAGAGAGAGAGAGAGAAAGAACTACTTCAAACGTAAAGGCAGGACATTCTGTGCCAAACACCAGATTTAAACAATAATAACTAAACCACACTGTGTGTGTGTGTGTGTGTGTGTGTGTGTGTGTGTGTGTGTGTGTGTAAAATCTATGAACACATACAAGGTAACAAAACATTAACATCCCAGTCCCATCAACCACGTCAGGAAAAATCGCATGTTCAAAATTCTTTTACCACAGTTCAAAACACAGGTCACTAAATCTCAAGATTGTGTAATTCACTGCTACAACATTAACAACCAACTGTCACTGCACAATAATGCATGTTTCGGGGCCTAGAATTCATATTCTATACGCACTCACCACAGGAACCTGCTTAAATAGCTGGTGACTATAGTATCAGCAGGTCACCTATTTTATTCCACAGGCCCACACAGGAAACTGCATCAGGGAAATTAGCCAAAACCAATGCAGTTAAAAAATAAAGATAGGATTTGGAGAAAAAAAATGAAGATGAATGCACCAGGAAGGTAGAAATAAGGACAAGGAAGTAATTCCTGGCAGTGGGCAAAGCATGCACGGCTACATACTGACCTACTCCAGACTTTAAAGGGATAACATTTGTCAGCTCTGGGTTCTCAACATAAGGGACCTTAATTTCTGTATCCACAGTACCCCATGTGGGGGGGGGGGGGGGGGGGGGGGGTGTTGATGCAGGTTTTGGCAAAGCTGCAGAAGGTACTTCACAAAGTGACTTCACACTTCACACTATACCTCAGCAGAAAGGTGCTGGAGTGCATAGGTAAGCATTTTTGCTTGTGCCTACCTGTGTTGGAGTCCTCCCCATCAGCAGCATGATCCGTAACACTGGTGTTGCTGTCCTCATTTGGGTAGTGGGCTCTCTTCCACTGGTCTTCCCCACCCTGCACAACACACACACACACATCTACATCAACACCGTGAACAGCAAAACCAACCCTGCACAGGGGTTTGCCAGGGCTGCACTGGGGCTGCTTGCCTTTCCTGTGGGCCTGCAATGAACAGTCCAGTACTGTAATGGCACTAAACTATAGTATCACCAGAAATCTGATTGAATCTGCGTTTCCGACTTGGCCACGAGTTACATCCAAGGGAGACAACTACATGCTGTGCTTGTGAACGTTTTTTTAAGTTTGAGTTTGCTCCCTTGAAACCACACTTTGATAACTGAATCCGAATACTGCAGAAACCGCACACACACACACACAATTGTGCTGCTAACAAAGTAGCTTTACCACTAAACTACAAATCTACCAAAGTGAGTGAAACTCCGTAAAATTTACTTACTTTTTTTATTTACTTGCTCTATTATTAATTTTGCCAATGGCAGACAAGTGAATTTTCTTTTAAGGACCAAAAAGGTATTGTTCCAATATATTGTTGCATTGTATTACAAAGCCCCCTTCCCCAGTTGGAATTTAGATTAGGACTCTCTCACCAAGTTTCAAAGGCAACGTTAGGTAAACTTGAGGTATGGAGGTGTGCATGTGAGTGTGTGTGTGTGTGTGTTTGAGTGTGTGTGGGGGTGGTGGGTGGGTTGTGGGGGTGTGCATGCGTGCGTGCATGCAATCATACATACTGCACACTGATACCACCTTGAACTTAATCACTGTGTGAAAGCAATCAATATTAATAACAATAATCGCTGCCCAGAACCATTATCATGGGACCCCTAAAACTGCAGTCAGCCACCCAGCCAGTCCTTATCAGCCCCTGTGGGGCTTCAGAATCAGCGGTCTCACTTCTCACTGCCATGCTCACAAACTCCAAGCATCCCTTTTGGACATCTGTCATCAGAGGAGAGTGCCCCTGGAAAGCCAGACTTGGGATACATGCGCCATGCTCATTATTATCCCAGTGACCATGTGCCGGGCCACACCCGGGGTCCACTCCACAGGGAGGCCCTGACTGCTGCCCAAGGTCCAGAGGTCACAGGGCCCGGGTAGACCTGAGATCAATGGCAATCACTGTGTACATGCCACCACCCAGGGGGATACCCTGCACTGCCGCTGAGTCATTTCCGTCTGCTGCCATCTGGGCTTGGGGCGGTGTCACCACACACTGACACTGGTCAGCAAGAACAAGGCTACATGGCAGGGGCACCACACACTGACACTGGTCAGCAAGAACAACAAGGCTACATGGCAGGGGCACCACACACTGACACTGGTCAGCAAGAACAACAAGGCTACATGGCAGGGGCACCACACACTGACACTGGTCAGCCAGAACACCAAGTCTGTGGCGGTGTCACCACCCACTGACACTGGTCAGCAAGAACACCAAGTCTGTGGCGGTGTCACCACCCACTGACACTGGTCAGCAAGAACACCAAGTCTATGTGGCGGTGTCACCACCCACTGACACTGGTCAGCAAGAACACCAAGGCTACATGGCAGGGGCACCACACACTGACACTGGTCAGCAAGAACAACAAGGCTACATGGCAGGGGCACCACACACTGACACTGGTCAGCCAGAACACCAAGTCTGTGGCGGTGTCACCACCCACTGACACTGGTCAGCAAGAACACCAAGTCTGTGTGGCGGTGTCACCACCCACTGACACTGGTCAGCAAGAACACCAAGGCTATGTGGCGGTGTCACCACCCACTGACACTGGTCGGCTAGAATACCAAGGCTATGTGGCAGTGTCACCACCCACTGACACTGGTCAGCCAGAACACCAAGTCTACGTGGCGGTGTCACCACCCACTGACACTGGTCAGCAAGAACACCAAGTCTACGTCGCGGTGTCACCACCCACTGACACTGGTCAGCAAGAACACCAAGGCTACATGGCGGTGTCACCACCCACTGACACTGGTCAGCAAGAACACCAAGGCTACATGGCGGTGTCACCACACACTGGTTAGCAAGAACACCAAGGCTACATGGCAGTGTCACCACACACGTACACAGACACTGGTTAGCAAGAACACCAAGGCTACATGGCAGTGTCACCACACACGTACACAGACACTGGTTAGCAAGAACACCAAGGCTACATGGCAGTGTCACCACACACGTACACAGACACTGGTTAGCAAGAACACCAAGGCTACATGGCAGTGTCACCACACACGTACAGACACTGGTCGGCTAGAACACCAAGGCTACATTAAAATGTTGATATGCATGTAAGCTCTGCACAACTATGCAGAGACTGTCTTCAGCCATGATTGATAAACTCCTTGCATTTAACAACACCCACCCCCCAGAACTGGAGACAATCTTCTAAAGATGCCACCTGGCTGCTAAGTGGCAGGGTAATATAAAACAATCACGCGCAATCGTCTCACACTATGAAATGCACTTGTCAATGTCCCACTGCATATTACTATATATAATATGCTGGGTGACATTCAGAGGGTTTAGCTGGGGAAAGCTACAACAACTTTGTTCTGTTCAGTGATGCCTGTTCTGACTGAACAGAAACACCCAGAATACACTTGTACCATGCCCGGGTCCCTGCTGATGACAATGTTTGCTAAGTCACAGAACCAGACCTGGTGAACCCCCTTCCACACAGCAGAAGACCCACACCCACACAGCAGCAGACCCACTCCCCAGCATTATTCCGGCACCTTCCTCCAAACTCTGCCAGACTTGGTTACGCCACTGAAGGGTCACTGAAGCAGCCTAGCACCCAAGTACCCACATCAGTTTTCACCATGCCATCATGGATCATAACAATAATTTACTGGTGGCTGTCATTTGAGCCACATCCTCAGACTCAAAAAATAAATAAAAAAATCCCCCGTCTAACAAACTTTACTTCCTATACTGATCAGTGAAATGACTCCCCCCCCCCCCCCCCCCCCCCCCTTTTTTTTTAAATATTTTTTTCTCTTTAACTTTCTTTTTCTTTCTGTGAAGTTGTGAAGTGCCTGCAAAGGACAGCGCGTGCTGGGCCCAAGCCGTGACGGAAGGGCGGGGTACCTAACTGCAACACAGGCAACTTGGACGATCCCCTTTGCTGGGTAACGTTTTGTTGTGCAGTCTTGAACAGTTGAACAGTTGAAGGGGGCAGAAGAAAAAAAGGCTGACGCGGGAAGGGGATGGGGAAAGGGGGGGGGGGGGGGGGCGTAGCGCTGTGGGAGCCGAGGACATAAATTACCACTGTGTGTGTGTGTGTGTGTGTGTGTGTGGAGGGGGGTGGGGGCGGGGGGGGGGGATGAGTCAGCCAGATGGAGTCATTCTGCACCATGCACTCCACTGGAGACTCGGCGCAAACCGCGCTGCTTCTCACAGGATCTCAATACAGGTTTGTGGCTGCGTCTGCAAAGCTGGCTCCTCATCTGCCCCCCCCCCCCCCCCCCCCCCCCCCCCCCCCCCACTCTCCTCGTCCCCACCCCACCCTCTTTCTTTTCAGTGTGCTTGCTCTGTCTGGTTTTGGAGCAGCGGGCCGGATGATGGGTTCGGCCAGGTCAGGTTTTGTTTTTGACAGCTGAAAGACTGTGGACATTTTGTTTTCCCAGGGCTTCGGTCCGGAACGGGTGAATCAATTGGCCAAACTGTAATTCATTAATAAAATGGAACTTTCACGTAGCGTTACGAACCGACATGAGAAACTGCTGAATGTAATGTTACCGGTGCAAGCGCCGATATGAGATCTTATACTAGAGCGCAAACTATGACATCATAATTATTATACCGGCGAAGCGATAATTTTATGAGACGGCAGGGCAGGGGCCATCGGGTCGACGGGTATAATATTATATACCAGCACGGCCCAGTAGGCCTATATGTGATGGCTGGTCGATCATGCACCGGCGCAGCACCTAAGTAATCTTAGTTCCAAAAGCTACAAACTCAGTCAGTATCTGCAACAGGCACTTGAAACAGAAGAACGGGCAATGTCTAGATTGGGGGTGGGGGTATCTCCAAGTAAAAAATGGTTTGTTCAGCTTTTGTTTTCTTTGCTTGATTTGTAATACAGCAATTTGTGCCATCAAGAATGATTGGCCAGTGGTATTATATTACTGCATCTTTTTCCCCTTTTTTGTCTTGTGGCTTCCACTGTTCTCTTTCTACTGATGCTGTACTGGATTAGAGAGGCTTGTCATAGCCCACAAAGGGAGGTGTGGCCGTCTCCTAAAGGAATCAGTGTGTACCAGTACTACAAGCTGACAGACTGAAAAAGGGCTGTTACACATCAGGTCATCCGTTGTGTGCCAGCGTGACCCAGGATGTGATGAGCATTTTTTTCTTTTTTCATAATATATATTATATAGACACTGCACCAGCAGGATCTCATACTGGGCATGCAAGCATAAGATCTCAAACTGGTGATTACGCCAGTACTTCTCAAGGTGTTTCGCATATTGGTTCATAACAATAGTACACTGTTCTGTTCCAGTTTTTCACCAAAAAGCCTGCATGGCTTTGGTCCAGAGTGTACAGGTAATGCAGTTTGAATACTACTTTCAAACCAAATGGAACTAAACAGAGAATTTGCATCCCACAGACCATCACCTACAAAATAACACCAACAACAACAACACCACAATAGCAAGCAAAAATGGCGATCAATCAGGAACACTGGTTTTCCGACGGTACAATTAATGCCATGAAAGTTACTAATGCCATTTAAACCACAACTCCAATACTCTGATCCAGAGATGCTTTCTGCTCATACTCTGATCTGATGAAGCATTCCCACCACTGTATTTCTAAGCTGAGCACAAACCTATCATTGGGTAACCTAAGGAGACATGGAGAGAGAGAGAGAGAGTCTGTGTGTGTGCGTGCGTGTGTGTTTGTGTGTGTGTGTGTGCACACCCGCACACACATGCATGCATATTTCACCAGAGAGGGCCAGGGGACAAGGGAAGAGCATCAAGACAGAGACAGTGTGGGAGGCAGGCGGTTGTGCTGCAGGACAAAGAGGTGGGGGGGGGGGGGGGGGGTTCTGAGCTTGGCAGATGAACTGGTGATGAACCCAGCCTTTCAATTTTCTTTATGGATACATGTCTAGATACTGTACTGCCATTTGGCATTTTGCCACCAGACTGGTGGCAATCTCAATATTACTTTTCAGCCACTTTGTTAAAGATGGACAGAAGCATCATCTGCACTTATGCCTTTACTCCAGGGTAAAAGAACAAAAACAAGCAGGACAAACGACTGTACAATGAGTGCAGGGCTGTCAGCAGAGAGAGCAAGGAACCCAATCATTACTAGAACAACCCTGGAACAGAGTGGGACTAAAGATGAATATATTATTATATATCATGTACAAAACTGTTTGTGACCATTATTTTGTAATAACAATTACTGCTGTCTCTGCTGACTCTCAGTTTCAGCAACGCAAAGTGCTCTGCTCTGAGTCTGTGGTGACTTGTGACCACAATGCTGTCTCTACTGAGGCTTTCAGTTTCAGCAATACAAAAGAGCTGCACTTTGCCTGTCTGCTGACCTTTCACCATTACAGCAATACAAAGAAGCTGCTCTGCGTCTTTCTAGTGTCTGTGGTGACTTGTGTCAGTTGTGGCCACAACACTGTCTCTACACATGGTGTTTTTTAAGGCCTTTTTTTGTTTTGTTTTGTTGTGTGTGTGTGTGTGTGTGTGTGTGTGTGTGGTGTGTGTGTGTGTGTGTGTGTGTGTACATGTTTAACAATTACACTACACACACTTTAAGGCTGATCAGAAAATGATACTATTTTTCAGACCATACCCACAGATTCAACTTCAAGCTTCAGTCTGACTCATAAATCTTTGTAAAGATGTTTAGTGTTCCTGTGTGCACCTACAAATCATCATGGTTCATCCACAGAATAGGAGAGAAAGAGAGGCAGACACACAGCACTCACAGACACAGAGAGAGAGAGTGTGTGTTTGTATGTCTCATTGTCTGTGTGCTATCAACTGTCAAGAAGAGTCACTGGCTGCCCAGGTTCTGGACAAAATTCAGTGGTTTTAGGGGGTCCCCCTGGCTGCCATCCAGCAATGGGTTCTCAAGTTCAGCTACCACTGGTATAGGTCAAAATTCACCCACTAAGTACTGCCTGCAGTGTTCTTCTTTCAAAAACTGGGTGAATTTTCACCTAGGATGTATGGCACGTCAAATCATGTAATTTTTTTATCTAAATTTTTGTTTTTCACAAACGCACAGAATCTTTTGCAAGCACAAAGGGGGAAAAGTAGTAGACAAATTCATGAAATTTCCATTTTGTAACTCAAAATATTTATCAAGTTATGAATTTTTGAATGAATTTATGGGTGAATTTTCACCTATTGCACACATTTTTGAATGGATCTATGGGTGAAGTTTTACCTATCGCCTATGGTAAAGTCTAGATGAGTTCAGCTCAGGTGTATAGTTCCAGACATTTTCTACTAGATGAGCTCAGCTTGGGTGTATTTCATTTTCAGCAGGTGATGAAACCGAACCCTTCCTCTACCTTTTTTGTTTTGTTTTTTGGAAGGGGTGTGGGGGGGTGCGGGGGCGGGGGCAAAGTACAGTAACTTGAGTAAGAAGTAGGTTCCCATTTAGCCCTAGTCTTACATTGTATGACCCCCATACCACACATGTTGACTTTGCAAGGTCAGGGCACTGATATTAATAATGAATGGGGTCAGCCACTCTTTATCTTGTACAGTCTGGCTGTCTCTAGTCCCTCACAAGCCTTCCCTCCACATCTAGGTCAACAGGTCTGAGACTGTCAACACAGCCTGACCTGATTCTTAATCTTATGCAAAAGCTTATGCATAAAACTTGTTCCACATGGGGTCTGTGTGTGTGTGTGTGCGCGGGTGTATCTCCCCTAAACAATCTTCAATAATAATGGGATTTTGATTTATCGCATTTACGGAGCACTGCCAAATGAATTTTACAAGTTGTATTGTAATTTTCCATTGTATTGCAAATGAATTTTATCCATTACATTTTTATTTTTTATTTTTTAATATGAAAATAAACCCACAACGCTAATGCTCTGTTCACACTTTCTCTGACAACCACTGCTGACATAAACGTCCACAACAACTCAATTAACAGGTGACACATTGCTGCATCAGCATGCCCTCAACATCAGCCTGCTCCAAACTTCAAATCAACACCCCAACAAGCTTCAGGTGCAAAGCCCAGCACTGCAGCAGAGAACAACAAACAAGTTCCACCATTGCTGTTTGCACCAGGCACCCCAGAAGCCCACCCCACCGGGAAAGCAAGCTGGCAAGTTTGGCAGGGTGGGGCTGTTGAGTCAGGCCTGGGGTGGTGCCCCACCTGGCAGTGGCAGAAAACCTATCAGTAACAGGAACCCCTGAAGTGAGTGAGCACAGTATTGGACTGTAAAACTGAAAGCATGTCCAAGACAGTACTGCCACCTGTCTACTCTTGATCACTTAATTGTGCTTCCTGAGTGAAAGGCAGCCCCCCCCCCCCACCCCCCCCTCTTACCCCATAACCACCAAGACAAAGACCACAACAACAAAAAAGCAATTTTGCACTTACACTAACAGAGCTTCTGTTCCAGAAAAAATGTGTAATGTGCAATTTTGTTTACTTTTTTTTTACTGAAAAAGCATACATGTGTAACCTGTGTCACATCTGTGTCACTATTATGACTATATTATATAATGTGTGAACTCGGTCCAAACACAAAAAGGTTCAAACGAATGCTTATTTATTTTAACACAGACACACAGTATGCAAATTTTTGGGGAAATCCCCTTCATCAAGCCACAAAACAACACTTAAACAACAGATAAAGGGTCAAAAATGATGAAAAATGAAAGAAAAAGACTTATCTTGTTTTGATTGAGTTAACAGTCATTCTATTTCAGATTTTTGTGTGAACTCAGACCCAGCATTTTATGAGACTGATAATGTTTTCATTCTCTTCTTTACTTCAAAGTCCATTTAAAAGCAAGCAACATGCGGCTAGAAATGAGAAACTGAAAGGATGCTAAGTAAGAAAATCATGTTTGACTAGAAACTGGAACAGTTTGCCAGATTCAGTGGCCATGCCTGCCAGACTTGCACTGGAAATCTGAAGAAACTGCGTTATGTCATCCAAGCTGCATTACCACTAAGCTCATGAATGCACTGGCTCCAGCTGGAGTCTTTGGTGGACCAAACAGGCTTAGGGCCTCCACTGTAGCAGCAGTACAAAAGTACAAGATGTACTAAGAGATTACAGTTTACACTACACTGTGGTGTAAATTACAATGCCTCTAAATAGTGAGTTACCTGCATATATATATATATATATATATATATATATATATATATATATATATATATATATATATATAGTGTACCAGCACTGGAACCTGCAGCTCAAGTCGAACACTGATCATCACATTTACATACTGGTCATTTTTAAGCATCCAGATGAGGTATTACTCAGCTGAGCATGTTGATTAATAATGTAATTCAGTTTCTCAACTCGACACAACTCTTGAGATATATCACTCAGTTCATCATTTTGATTAATAATGTACTTCATTCAGTTTCTCTGAGCGCTGTCATTTTTTGACTCAGAGAGCTGGTGTCTTCGACTTGATCAACAAGGCTGGCATGTGTTGCCTGGCACATTGATGATTTAAAATCATCAGCCAGCCCCTTTCTACTCTTCATTGGTAAAGAGTAAACAAACATGGCTGTGCCTTCAGGAACTCTGATGTTGCTTTTAATTTAAGCTTTTGTTACCCCTAACCTACACATGTTCATACCACCCCTCTTTTCAGACCACTCCCCATTCTTACTTTAGACTTAGACTTAGAGGAACTTGTCTTTCATCAGAGGCTTTTGCATGCAAATTACAATCAAAGCTCTCAGGAGCGATCACCAACAATTGAGAAATCAAAAACAAATGAATAATAATTTGACTCTTTTGAGAAAAAGAGAAGGGTGACAGAAACAGTGACTGTGAGTGTGATAATGGACCACTTGATAACCTTAGAACTTCCCCTTGAGCAGACAAGTGGCCCAAATGTTTGATCAGTATATAATTACCACTGTAACTGTGTGTAATTGTGTAACAGAGCAACCTGCCACCAGCACAAGAGTGTGCTTAAATACTTGGCTTCCAAAGTCTTCACAAGGAGCTGGGCTATTAAGATAGGGGAGATAGTGTAGAACTTCGAGGCACCAAAGCAGGGAAACAGTTGATAGCTCTAGCATGAGAGCTCGTCTTAGTTTCTAGTTTTTGAGACCTTAATTATTATTTTTTTAATACTGACTCCATCATTTTTTGGATAAAGACTGATCCCATGTCCATGAGAGCTCTTGTCTTAGTTTGCAGTTTTTGAGACCTTAAATATTTTTTTATACTGACTATAGTTAGACACTATGATCTGGTGCATGCATGTAGTAAGACTGCACTAGCAGGATTAGGAGCTGATCTGGTTGAAGGAGGGGTTGATGACCCAGGGATGAGGAAGGGGGGGGGGGGGGGGGGGGGGGAAGGGGGGGGGGGGGGGGGGGGAGACTGATGCCTTGACATAGTGCCAGCCCACAAAGCAAGGGGGTGATTAGTGTTGGCAGACAACCCTTTGTGTTTGAGCTGAGCACTGGGGAACACTGTATCACCAATGTGCACTTGGCAACTTCACCTCACATAGTAACAGTCCAACACACACAGACACACTTTACACAGATGAAACAGCAAGATGCAGTGCTCAGTAACAGAAGGTACTGACACAGTGGCAACAATGCAAAGAGAACACGTAACACACACAGACACGCTTTACGCCTAGATGGAAGGGCAAGATGCAGCGCTCAGTAACAGAAGGTACTAACACAGTGGCAACAACGCAAAGAGAACACTATGATTATAATGGTTAACACACACAGAGTGGACACATGTATAGTATACATAATCACAGCAACAAAGACAGGAGGAAACACCCACATATATTAAGTACTATAAACTATAACAAGTATAAGGCACACAGCACAGCTCTACACAGTAAATTATAGTTTTAATTATATACACACAAAACATGATACACTCCCTACAGTATCATAAGTACAGAGTACATCTCAGAAGCAACACACACCAACACAACACAATAACAGAACACATGACAGCAGACGTACTAGTAACACACACTGTACATGGTGACAGTACAAGTACAGTGTAGTATATACATACACAAAGCACATGACAGAACTTTAGTGTGTGAAGTTTACAGTCTTAATAAAAACTCATACAAATTGTTCTATAAACACATGACACAAAAAATAACGCAGTCTGTGCATGGAAGGGTAAATACTATTACATAACTGTAGAAAAAGGAGGGTTGGGTTGGGTGGGGTGGAGCAAGCCGGCTTTGATCAAGGACTTCACAAAGAATCATATCAAAGTCCAAATCCCACTGAACTCATCACTAACTAGTGCAATCCTCTTACTGGAAAAGCAGGTCACTGGGAACAACCCCAGCTGCCCAGTCACAATTGTATCAGGATGGATGTTTCCTGATCCCAAATCAGTGGTGAAACTTCCAGATAAGGACTGATCAACTGATACTAGTTTACAACTGACACCATGACAGTGAAAGACTGATACTGATACCACCCTGGCAGCACTACTACTAATACTACTACTACTACTACTACTACTACTACTACTACTACTACTACTGTACTAGTGATTATACTATACAGATCATGCTGATCTGATAAAACAATAATATGAAAGCACCACCTTTCCTAGTTAGCAGACCTGTAATGGCTGTATACATCTGTCAAATGCTCTGAGGAGTAACAAGGTGATTTTGCAGATCATAAGCGGAGTGTGGCACAGTGGGACAAAACCAGTGCAAGGGTCTATGCATAATACTTAATAGTTCAGTGGTCTGTGCATGGTGAATATATAAATCATGATGGTATTCCTGTGAACTGGAAGCAGCAACCACTGAACCAGCAACCAGTGTGGGTACAACTTCCAGATGACACAGTGTGTCAAGATATTTTCAGTTCTTCCAATTCAGCTTTTCTTCATGGGCCTGTCTCACCTTCCTGTGTGCAACATGCACAAAGATCACTGTTTGAGTGCAAACACTGACTGAGCTGACGACCCCATGTCCACCTTGCACAACTCGTGCCATTTAGAGAAGGCACAACAGCTTGTAAGTGGTACAAACTATGAAAACATGCAGCTGATGACTGATGACACCACTGACAGTGATACTGCAGCATTAATCAATCAATTATGCATTTATCAATTAGTATTGTAGCCAGGACTGACTGCTGACTGTGCATCTCCCCAGCTGATCATGAATGCATAACGGAAACCCAGATGCACTACAACTAGAACAAGTTGTAACTGTAACAGTGTAAGTAAAAATACTAAAACTCAGCAGTATGTCACTATGTGTGTTACAATAATGATCAGTCACAGGGCTGTGCCAGTAATGTTACAGAACTGTCTCCCAGTTTCCTCTTGACTCTCTCTATGACTGGTGTGTGTGTGTGTGTGTGTGTGTGTGTGCGTGTTTGTGTGTGTGGATGCATGCATGTGTGCATGTTACTGTTAACCATTTCTAATTAAATCTAATGTGTCTAGTAAAGTTTTATTACATCATAATATATTGCTGGTAGGCTAATGGTTGTGACCCTTTTAAGCTGCAATGTGACTCAATGAATTTTAAACTAAGCTTGCATGCACAGTCTGACCTCATCCATAAACTTGAACATGTGATTAACTAATCTATTTATAAGAATAACAATTAACACTGTGTTATTAAATGTTACTAATAATATAATACTTAATAGCACTCAGCAGAATAATTAAAATGATTATAGTGACACTACTCCCAACTAATCAATGGAAGAGGAGACATAAAATATAAAGTGATACTAGTTACAGTTTTAACTCTTGAAACAAGCCGAAGTTACTAGTTAGTAATCTTGTCCACCATAAAGGGTCACCTCAGGATGAACAAACACTGTGTGTGTGTTAGTGTTATTGTTACTGTTAGTGTCACAAGTCAATACACATTCGTAAATTAAAATCTGAGAATATGGAGGGTTTGTGTGTGTGTGTGTGTGTGTGTGTGTGTGTGTGCAGGTGCGGGGTGGTTGGGTGGGGTATGCATGTGTCACTCATGAACCACTGTAATTAAATTATAATTTATGAATGATTAATGTTGATGATACCTTAAAGTTAAAAAACAAAAGCCGAAAAGGGTGCAAATTACAAGAACTGATAAGTGATAAAACTGTGATTTAATTAACTGATAATCAAAATGAAATCACCCACCTGATCAAAGTTGTCCTGGCTGTTTTCCTCGGAGGCTGGCACAGTGGTCCAGTTGTATTTTCGCAGTTCCTGTGGAACGCCCATGCGTTCATACTCTGCATACTGATGTGTCAGGCTGAAGGTGCAGGACTCGCACGTTGCCACCGCCTCCCCTGCATCCAGAACCAGCGCGCCACAAGGCGGCTTGTGCTCTTTCAGAAAATAAAACTTCTGGGCCTCCAGGGTTCGAATCTTGCGCCGGGCTACTGCCAGCCCGCAGATGTAGCAGATGAACTCTCGGACCGTGTACTTCCTCAACCATCGGTTGTTGTCGGCAGGGTTCTTCGACTCCTCAAAGTCCTTCCACTGGCTGATGAGACTAAAGTAGCAGTAGTTGCAGGAGATGACAGTTCCCTCGTCGGTCATCGAGTCACTGCCTGGGGAGGGTTCCTTGTTTGCCAGGAAGGGAAAGAAGGGGACCGACTGCGTGCTGACGGTGGATTTTGCTTCATGGCGAACAGGGTAGGAGAAGAGGAGGTGAGTTTTGGAGACAAGGCATTTCTCACCGCAAAGGAAGCAGACCTTCTTCGGCAGGGTGGTGGCCTGTTGCAGGGGATGCGGAACAGAGCTCCCTGCGATGGTCCCGCAGCTGGTGCTGCCAGTGCTGTTGAGGCCCGTGCCTCTGGGGAGGTCCGAACTCTTGGGGTTCAACCCTGAAGCGGCCATCTCTGATGGGTTGGAGCTGCTGCTGATGTCACCAGTCATGCTGCGAGGGGTCTGAGGTGCGATGGCCAGCAGGCCATGTGCTGTGTTGGATGACAGGACAGGGCTCTTGCTGATGTGGATGTTCAGTGGCTGGGTGATGTCAATGGCTTCTCCGTGGCTGTCTGTGGACTTTTGTCTGTGGTGAACCCTTGGGGAGCCTGTTCTGGGCAACCCGTTCTTGGCCTCGGTGCTTCTGCTCAAGGGTGGTGCATTGATAGGCAGCAGAGAGTAGCGGCGATGATGCAGCGGAACCGACTCCTGCTCATAGTGTTCCCACTGCATGTTCAGATTCCCATTGCATGATGTGCACACAAGGACCGTGCCATCAGGGTTCAGAGGCTGAGCACCGTGGGGACGTCGCAGTTCACGAATAAATGGAAAGTACATTGTCCGCTTCCGCTCTGATGGGGGAACAGTGTAGAGTGGGATAATTTGATTTTGTGACTTCATCTGTCCACATAAGTAGCAAACCTCATCAGCTCGTACTCTGGGGGCTTTTTGCTCAGTTTCTGAAGAGTGGGGAGAGCCATCAGAGAAATACTTGTCTTTAATTCTGTACATCCTGGCACTCGTGGGAGTGCATGCACGCTCATATGCAATCCACTGCTGGTAGGCAGACGCAAAACACCCTTCACATACACGTGTCAAGCGCTGACTGCTCAGTGGGATTGCACCTTTCAGGGGGGTAATTTTTTCCAAAAACGGAAAGTACGGTTCGCTGGTCGAGATGCGCACGCTGGACACAACTTTAGAGTTCATGACATACATCTCACAGCCACACGTGAAGCACACAATGAGGTCTCTGAAATTTGTTGTGTTTGACCTGTTAGAAGGGGGTCTTGCATTTTCGGCAAGATTCTCTGCAGACTTACTTGGCACCGTCAGGTCAAGTGCACCTTCAGGCTCAGCAGCCCGCAGACGAGGCAAAAGCTGGGCTTCCGACACGATACTCTGGTTCATGTGACGAGATCCTGGTCGCCCAGAACTTATCCCACCTCCAGCACCACCATCATGGACTGCACTGGTATAACCACTGCTGTCCCGAGCATTGCTGGCATTACCTGAATAGCCAGATGGCCTTCGATCATCAGGGGACATAGGTGCTGTGGAACAGTTGTCATGGCAGTTGGGCTGGTATTGCAGACCCATCACCTGGGCCATGTACTCTCCCTGCAGCTTCATCTCAGCACCGGTGAAGCTCAGTTCATCCGTCCGCTTCAGCCAGTACAGGCGCTTGAGGGCCGGCGTTTTGCTGCGTTCGTAGGTCTCCCATTGTTGTGTGAGGAAGGCATAGCAGACGCGACAACTGTCCACCACCCCCTCAGGGCCTGGCAGTCGGCAGCCCTTGGGGGGCTCGTGGTGCTCCAAGAACGGAAAATACGGTCCCTGGTCTCTGGCCTTGCTGTGCAGACGAAGCTCGGCACCCAGACTGCCACACACAAAACACACTCCGCGGCTGCCTGGCATTGTCCTGGCCTCTGTCGGCGCCTTGCTCAGGGCCCAATCTTCTTTTCCCCTTCTCTCAATCACGGTTAGTCACAAAGCCCGAGCACAGGCTCGCACTCACAAGTCTCATTCACCACTCAAACTATTTTTAAAAAAAAAGAAGAAGAAAAAAATCGTCTGCATCATGTCACAACGCAAGCGTCCGTAATCCGCGTCACAATACCCTGTCATTCACGTACACAAGCATGCATCACATTCAAGCGGCCTTGATAATGACAGTGGAAATTACCAAGCCACCGACAGACGATTACGCAGCAATGAGCCCAGCGAGGACAGGCGCGATTATTCGGGGTGTTCTTTCATTGTTTCCCGTGCCAGCGGTCCAAGATTTCAACCAAACAATGGCACCGTTCCATTGTCTTGGTCACTGATGATGACACATCCCTTGTGGATGACAGCCGTTGGAAGTATAATAGCAGACGACACTCGAGTGGCCTAGGACTAGATAAAATTCAAATCAAGCGCACAGAGGTGATCTGTGGGAAGAATCGAAGGGAATCCCCGCCAGGTCGAGTTAGGGATTCCGCCATCTTAGAACATCTGTTCATCCACGTTCCCACAATGCGTTCGAAACTAAACCGGAACATGTATAACATCTTTCAACTCGAGTCGAGGCCCAATGTGGGATACTGTAAATATGATTAACATCATTAAAAAGTCTTAGCTTTAAAAATATTGCCAACTCACTGAATATATTTGTTCTTTAATTTCACTTTAATTAAGGTGTTACTTATTGAAAAATGGCCTCGTCAGTTAAGCATTAATGCTATCTAATAACCCTTTTAGCGCCTCAAACGAAATCTGGATTGTCTGGCAAAGCACCTGTGTTTGCAGCTGAAGGACAGGTGCGGAAAAGCACTCCGCTAGACACACTGCGTCACACATTCCGCGTGTCTGCGGCCCACAGTGGGCGAGAAAAGTGTACGGTAAGACGAAGAGATTTTCCTACACGGATCTATGTCATGTCTGACGTATCACGGCCAAGGACGAACAAAACCTATTACATATCAAAATAAACACACACACACCGTACTGCCCTCTTTTTGGGAGCCGCCTTTCCCTTCTCAGTGCCACACAGGCACTAGACACAGCTTAGTTTGGTTTGGGTATTTCTTTTTTCCCGTCCATGTGCCTTGTGGTTTCTGTGGACGTCAGTTAAGCACCAGGTTTACTTTTTTTTCTTTTTCTTTTTTAACGGTTAAATTTATGTATTAGTATTACTATAGGATTTGCATTATTAGCATTTTTCAATAGTATTGTATATCTAACGTTATTATCTGATCGAGTCATTTTAATTCCTAATAACATTTTCCATCCCGATGTACATTATGTGTGTTAGGCTATACTACTGCTTGTTCAGCGCTCCGGCTGAGCAGCAGGGTAGGTCTTTTACAAATTTCCCTTATTATCATTATTATTATCGAAAGGGCGTCTATGCCGCGACTTGAAACCAGTGCCGCATGCAGGTACCCTGCCGTACGAAGTTTCACTGTTTTAGGGTCATCGTCGGCAGTCATCACTGATGTTCTTTAACGCGCTCGGACGTGTGTCCGTTGTGGGTCGGAGGGGGCACTGACCCGGCTCACACTGAAGCACTGAGTGTGCCTGGCTGCTCTCCGCAGTGCCGGCTGAAGGTGCCACATACACCGCTAGGCCGCCACACCTGCTTTCGTGTGTTCTGCAGGTATACCGACTATGTGGCACCTTCAGCCGGATTGGTAAGCAGATTGAACATCGATTCGATTCTGCTTCTGCTCTCCTTTCTCTTCAGTCAAAACTTGTTGCGGTAGCCGTCTGTGCGGACACCGTCTTTGAGATTTAACTGCCCCTCACAATTAATGAAGGATCAAAATAGCTCTCACCGCTGCCCGTCCTACTGCAGGAGTCCCTGATTCTATCTAGCTGGTGATGATGATGATGAAGCGATGCTTTATGTCCTCAGATGTCAGTTGACATATTAGGGACAAGTTGTGACCAATGCCGAAGCACAGACGGTGCAATAACTATCTTTACGTCCACGGAAACCAGAAGGCTCGTTAGGACGGACAGTCCAGGACGTCCACCTCGACTCTCACACAGCTCCTGAGCCATGCTAGCTGGTGGTGATGAAGTGTTGCTTAATGTCCTCAGATGTCAGTTGACATATTAGGGACAAGTTGTGACCAATGCCGAAGCACGGTTCAATAATTCTTTAGGCGTCCACGGAAACCAGAAGGCTCGTTAGGACGGACAGCTCAGGACGGCCACCTCGACTCTCACACAGCTCCTGAACTATGTAGCTGGTGGTGATGATGTAGAGCTTCATGTCCTCGGATGTCGGTTGACATATTAGGGACAAACTGTGACCGATGCCTAAGCATGGTTCAGTGTTGCTTTACGTCCATAGAAACCGTGAGGCTCATTAGGACGGAAAGCCCAGGACGGCCACCTCGACTTTCACACAGCTCCTGAACTCTGAAGCTGGTGGTGACAGTGTAGCGTATTATAGTCTCCTCCCCCCCCCCCCCCCCCCCCCTACCGCGGCGGCCGCCGCGTAGCCCGACTTGGCTCCGAATCATCGCGCGGGAGACAACTCGGCGTTAAGCCTTCAACCAGCCAAGTACCCGAACATGGCTCACTAATGCAGTCAGTTACTGGAAAAACTTCTCTTGGTCGAATCAAATATACTATTATATGGTCTTTTTTTTTTCTTCTTCTTCCAGAGCCGGCTCAGGAGATGTGTGAACCGAGTCAAGGTGGCCTCCTGGGTTCCCGTCCCTAAAAAGCCTATGGTTTCTGTGGACGTAAGGCAACACTCAACCATCCACTGCTGGAGTGACCGCGGCCGGTTCAGGCGCCTGTGCGCCAACGCCTCATGCCGGAGTGGCCGGCCGTCGGTCCATTCAAGGACGTCGAGTCAGGCTCGTGTTTAATGATCCAGAGCTCAGGTCCGGCCCGAGTGACTCGAAAGTCGAGGTGGCCGTCCTGGACTTCCTGTCCCTAATAGAGCTGCCACAAGTATCATTTTTGTCGCGACAAAACACATCAGTTTCATCTTAACAAAAGTATACCTGTACTACTGGTATACTTAATTTTGTCACGACAAAACTACATACTTTTGTCGCGACAAACATTTGTTTGTCACAACAAAACATGTGTTTTGTCGCAACAAAAGTTATGCTTGTTGCGACAAAACTTTTGTCGTGACACACACACATTTGTCGTGACAAATATTTGTCACAAGACAAAGACTAGTTCAAAGACTAGTTTTTGAAAGCAGCAAAGATTATCCCGGCTGGCTACTATCATTGGCAGGAGCTGCCACAAGTATCATTTTTGTCGTGTTAACACGTGTTTGTCACAACAAACGTGTTCGTCATGACAAAACGTGTTTTTTGTTGTGACAAAAGTATGCTTGTTGCGACAAAACTTTTGTTGCAACAAAAATGTGTTTGTCACGACAAAGCTTCAGTCTTCAAACTCTGTGGACCTCCTCCTCCTCCGTCTCGCGATTCGGCAGTACCGATTTTCCTTTTAAAGATTAATGAAGAATCGTTAAGAAAAGAAAAGACTACAGCATAGTGGTCGTGCTTTCTATGTGTTTCTCTGATGGGGCACAAATCTGGAATTCTCTTCTTTTTGCTTTTCCGCTGCCACAGCTCCGAGTCCCCCTCCCTATGGTCTTTCACTGTAGCCTATCATTGGCAGGAGCTGCCACAAGTATCATTTTTGTCGCGACAAAACACATCAGTTTCATCTTAACAAAAGTATACCTGTACTACTGGTATACTTAATTTTGTCACGACAAAACTACATACTTTTGTCGCGACAAACAT
>JABMCL010001924.1:547500-549439 GCA_018857735.1 Alviniconcha marisindica | reverse complement strand
CCCCGTTTTTTTTGGGGGGGATGTTTTTAAATAAATAAAGAAAAAAGTCGCCCAGTGTGCGTGCCAATTGGGGTCGCTGGGTGTAAATTTTCAAAGGGGATTACGTGCAAATATAAAAAAGCTTTTTCAAACTGTTTGAAACAGGGTAAAAATTAAAGAGGGGAATTAGAACGGCTTACTTTTTGAAAAAGGGGTACGCAACGGGAAAAATGATCATTATTCCTGTGGCAGGCCTAAATTTTGAACAATCTATATCATTTGAAAATATGATCAATTAGGTTGAAGAATGGGGAGTGATTCTCGTAGGTGAGTAATATTTGATCTGGGCCCAAAATAAGGTATTTGGAATCCCTGCTGGGTTTTTTTTTGCATATCAATATTAAAATCACCCAACGGAAAACATTCAAATTACGCCCTGCCCCCTGTCCATCATTTAAAAAGGGCATCCAGTCAAACGTTGAAGCTGGGTTTCTAAAAATATCCAACTAAAATCTAGACTTGCGGTTTGTATTTCTAACCACACGCTTTCAACTGCTTCAGACTCTAAGTCAGGACGGCGACGGACAATTTTGCTGATTGAAGAATGTATGTAAACAACTAAACCTGTGTGCTGCGATCTGGCAGCATCCTTTCGGTTAAATGAATATGAGGAAGAGACGACCTTCACTTGGGAAATTGGGGCTTTTCAGCCAGTCTCCTGAGACCGAACGGTGGAAGAGTTATGGGACTAAAAGAAGACTTAAGATCATGAATTTTTTTCTGAATGTGGTACCTTTAAAGGGTGACCGACTGGGAACAGTCCTGGACATGCAAAACCCCTGACTAAAATCCGTTCCTAGAGCAAAAAAATGCGGAATTAAAATCACTGCGTGCATAAATGTTCCTTTAAATGTTTAATATATAATATATAAAATATATATATATATATATATATATATATTTTATTTTTCCCAGAGGACAATGGCGCATAAAACTGAAAACAAAACGAAAACAAAAAAATAACTGTAGTACAAATTTCGGAAAACAAAGCAGAGGGAATCCACACAAAAACGATTAACAATCCAAAGGGAGCTCGAGTTCTTGCAGATGCAGACACAAACTATTCAGCTAATGAAATACCCCAACGTTTCCACCGGTTAACTATTCAAAGGGAGCAGACACAGCCGCTCGGGTTCTTAACAGTTTCCAACACGAAGTATAAATTTAGTTAGTGGAATATACTAACGTGCCCACCAGTTAATGCAAACGGAGCAGGCACTACTGTTCTTGATCCTGAATAGGTGCAAAACACAAAGTATTCAGCAAATGACAAACACCAACGTGTCCACCAGGATCCTGGACGTATAAACTATAATTGTCTCAAGGCCATGAGTATACAAGAGAGAGAGAGAGAGAGAGAGAGAGAGAGAGAGAGAGAGACAAAAAGAAGAGACAGAGACAAAAACAGAGACAGACAGAGACGAAAGCATATAGTAAAAACAAAAAAATTAGAGTAAACCCTCCCCTCCGTGACATTGATGAAAATTTTTGTTTGGTTCAGTTCATCACACAGCATCTGCTACTGGTATTTAGGTTTACATAAGCCAACGAATGATGTCGCGCAACACTCCTGTGTTGACATGGAAAGCGAGAGACACACACCATCGAAGACGAGTCAGATTTTTTTTTATACGCACTGATACTTTACTTCGAGTGACTAGATGGCTGTTTTACTCGTTTGTTTTCGATTTATTCTCTAAGTCGCTAATTTTATTCTTAAATGAAGAAAAGGGGGAGAAAAGGGGGAGCTATAGTTTATGACAACCACCCCACACACACACACACACACACACACACCACACACACACCAAATAAATTAACGATGGATCAAAAAAAATTGGCATTAGTTCTTGCTCAAAGACCAGCAGGCTTACCTGGTTGTCATCCGAACCTTTTTGTT
>JABMCL010001924.1:540000-542500 GCA_018857735.1 Alviniconcha marisindica | reverse complement strand
GTCTACATTATGTGCTCTCGATATACATTATGTGTGTTATATTATGCTTGTTCAGCGCTTTGAGACGCGGGGTAGGCGCTTTACAAATAACCATTATTATTATTGTTACTGACGTCAGATGGTCATTTCTCGTACTTTCAAAGAAAATCGCCTAGCGTTTGGTCTTTCTATGCCTCTTTTCTCCAAAAATCGATGGTGTGATGTCCTCGGCTTTATGTCCACAGGTAACATTTCATTCTCCTCAACGCTTCAGATCTTCCGAGACACAAGCCACTTAATTGTGATTTTTTCCCCAGCCAGTCTATCTACTCGGTCATCTCCCTTAACTGCTCCATTTGATTCCTCTTACAATTGCCTTTGCCACTATGCAATACATCTCTCTCTCTCTCTCTCTCTCTCTCTCTCTCTCTCTCTCTCTCTCTCTCTCTCTCTCTCTCTCTCCCTCCTCTCTCTCTCTCTCTGTGCACTATGCAGTAATGTTGTATTGTTATACTGACGCACTTTCCTGTGCTGTAGTTCATTGCGCAGTAATGCCTGCTGTGTAATATTGTATATTGTTCTAAAGGCAGTGATACACACATTCTGGAACCTCCCTGGCTGTGGCACTGACTAATCGATATAGGGAGGATAGCCAAAATAAGCTCCTTCTTAAAAGAAAGAAAGAAGAAGCAGAAGAAGGAGAAGGCGGAGGAGGAGGAAGAAGAAGAGGAGGAGGAGGAGGAGGAGAAGAATAAGAAGAAGAAGAAGAAGGAGGAGGAGGAGAAGAAGAAGAAGAAGAAGAAGAAGAAGAAGAAGAAGAAGAAGAAGAAGAAGAAGAAGAAGAAGAAGGAGGAGGAGGAGGAGGAAAAGAAGAAGGAGAAGAAGAAGGAGGAGGAGGAGGAAAAGAAGAAGAAGAAGAAGGAGGAGAAGAAGAAGAAGAAGAAGAAGAAGAAGAAAGAAGAAGAAGAAGGAAGAAGAGAAGAAGGAGGAGGAGGAGAAGAGAGAAGAAGAAGAAGAAGAAGAAGAAGAAGAAGAAGAAGAAGAAGAAGAAGAAGAAGAAGGAGGAGGAGAAGGAGGAGGAGGAGGAGGAAAAGAAGAAGAGGAAGAAGCTGACTGATAATGCATCAGCTAGCACGTAACAACGAGACCGATGGCTGAAGGGCAGAGAGACTTATTACGTTGCCACCTTGTTCATTGATCACTTACTGCTATGTGTAATACCGTCAGAGGCTCGGACCGAGGCGCTGGCTAGACCACTGTGCCACCTCGCTGGGAACCAACATAAAGATTAAGAGCCATTAATTCTCTCCGGAGTGGGCAGGTTCGGGAACAGACGGATCGTCGGCTGGATTCGATCCAGTCCCTCTGGGACCTGGTGACGTATCTGTGCACGTGAGGCCTTGCAGCTAGTGGAACACGCAGACACAGAACGGCCGTCTTGCAGTTAGTGGGTGTTACTATAAAGGGCCTGTGTGCTGAGCCGCTTTGGGAAGGTTCCAGGCGAGATCAAAAGATCAAGAGATCTAGAGAAGGGAGGTGGAGCTGGACCTTCAAGTTAGCCCAGAAGAGATCATGAGTGTAAGGTGGAGCTGAGCTGCGAAAGTTGGACTTCTTCCGCTTCGAGTTGTTCCTCAACAGCAGTGCAACGGACATTGTCTTTGTAACTCTGCCCAAGCACAGCAGTTGAAACGGCAATTGCGCAGTGCACTAGTCGCTGGGCAATGGCGAGGGGACATGTACCGCCTTAGCACTTCCATTGTTCTGGCGGCGGTCCACGGTCTCTCCGGTCTTTTTCGGGCGGTATCCGCGGTCGGAGCCTTCACTCTTTCGTCCCCTTCGCCCCCTGTCCCCGTCCCTAATAAGCCATCTCACTTCTGTGGACGTAAAGCAAAGTGTACTACTCGCCGCTTTGGCCTAGCGGTAAGGCGTGAGGCTGGTAAGCAGAGGACCTAGGTTCGAATCCGCTTCGGCTTTCCTTTCTCTTCAACAGTTGTGGTCTGTGGACTCTGTCTCGTGACTTTGTCCCTCACAAGTAATGAAACTTTAAAATGGCTCTCATCGCTGCCCATCTTAATGCAGGAGTCTTTCTGGTGGTGACAGTGTAGCGATAGGTATATAATCTCCCTCTACCCCATTTCCGTACCCCCTCCCCCACCCGCCTTCTCCCCGTCCCTAATAAGCCTGACGGTTTCTGTGGACGTTAAGCACCATGTTTACTTACCTGCCACAGGCTTGTCCCAACAGCGGAGCTACGGACGTTGTCTTTGTGACTCGGTTCCTCACAGCAGTTGGTACACTAGTTGCTGCACAATGGCGAAGCGGACACTGCCATAACATTTTGTTGTCCTGGCGGCGGTCCATGGCATCTTGGTCTTCCAGGTTCAGTGGCACCTGGGATTGAGCCTTCACTCTTTCGTCCCCTTCTCCCCTTGTCCCTAACAAACATTCTCGTTTCTGTGGACGTTAAGCAACAATTCCCTTGCCACAGACTTGAACTGACGTGGAAAAGAGCGGTTGCATG
>JABMCL010001924.1:522500-527500 GCA_018857735.1 Alviniconcha marisindica | reverse complement strand
AGCGGGTGAACCTGACGCTACGCTTTAAGTACTTCTTTGTCCCTTGCGGGAAAATCGGGTCACCTTACCTGGGCAAGGCACAGCGCAACAGCAGGAGCAGCGCTACCCATTCCTATCAGTGAGTGTGTGTGCGCAATGTTTTCGTCTGTCCAAACTACGACGATGGGAATCCATGGCTGCTAGTGTTTGGGATTTTTAACATACACACAGATGTTGATACACACGATTACATAAGGAGGCTGCACGGACACCGTAAGAGAATCTCTACTGGAAGTTGACCCTTGGACAAAAGTCCCTTGCCGCACCGGGGATTCGAACTCGCGTCAGCATTGCGCTTGGCTTTTCCGGCGGTCCGACGATCTTCCCAATGAGCTATCATCGCCCCATAGAGTGCCACTACCAGAATAAATAGTTATCAGCATTAAGATGGGCAGTGGGTGATGAAAGCCATTTCAAACCTTCATGCATTGTGGGGGCAGTCCGATAGTACAGGTGAGCCGAAGCGGATTTGAACTGTCGTCCGTCCGCTTACCAGCCTTAAGTTTCACCGCTGGGCCAAGTCTGCTCAGGAGGATACCTTGGTCAAATTTGCTCAACACCGAGTTGTCTCCGAAGAGGTACTGGCGGGGACCGAGATCCTAGACTGGGGAAGAGGGAGACTATACCTAACGCTGCATTGTAGCTGTCACCACCAAAATAAGATGGGTAGCGATAAGAGCCATTTTAATATTTCATTAACTGTGAGGGACAAAGTCACAAAGACAGTGTCCACAAACGTCAACGTTTGAAGAGAGAGGACAGCCGAAGCGAAGCGACCCGTGGGCCTTATGCTTACCAGTCTAACCGCCTTACGGCTGGGCCAAACCGGCTCACAATGATACCTTGCAACCCGAGGCTAAGATGTGTATATAATTATACTAGCTAAGCGGCCCTGTCCAGAGCTCAGGAGCTGTGTGAAAGTCGAGGTGGATATCCTGAGCTCCCCGTCCCTAATTCGCGGGATAGCCTCTGTGGACGTAAAGCAACATTTGAAGAAGAAGAAGAAGCGCATCGAACAGAGTTCAGGAGCTGTGTGAAAGTCGAGGTGGATGCCCTAGGCCTTATGGTCTGTGTAGACGTAAAACAACACTGAACCGAACCGGCCCTATGTGCAAAGCTAAGAGCTCAGGAGCTTTGTGAAAGTCGAGGTGGCCGTACGGAGCTCCCCGTCACTCCTACGCCGTACAGACCGTAAGGAAAGCATCACTGAACTGGAACTCGTGCAACTGAAGCGATGCGGCGTCTGTTCGCAGGCTTATACTTATTATTGGCGAGAGCTGTCTAAGTATAATTTTTGTCACGACAAAAGTTTTGTCGCGACAAAAATGTGTTTGTCGCGACAAGCGCGTGTTTGTCACGACAAAAGACGTGTTTTGTCGCGACAAAAATATGCGACAAGCATACTTTTGTCGCCACAAACACGTTTTTGTCGCTACAAAACACGTCTTTCGGACAAACATATGCTTGTCGTGACAAAAGTTTTGTGGTGACAAAATCATGTTTGTTGCGACAAAATATTTTTGTTGCCACAAAAGTTTTGCCACAAGCATACTTTTGTCGGGACAAAAGACGTTTTTTTGTCGCGACAAACACGTGTTTGTCGCAACAAAACTCTTGCCGCGACCAAAATCAGTGATACTACAGTAATCTCAGCAGCTCCAGCGAATGATAAATACCTGGCCGCTGGCTGGAATTAAGTGGCCAGATCTCATCGCAGTAACCGGACACTTAGGAGAATATTAATGAGCCCAGACTTAGAAACTTATCAGCCAGACCGGGTCGGCGGCATTGTGATAAATACTGGGCATCCTACTTTAAAGGAACTAGCGCCTTGTCAGATTTGGCGAGAAAACGATCTTTTTCAGTGCCGCAAAAGCTTGTCAGTCACTCATGTAGAATCACTGACATGCACTGAGCCGGCGGGCAATAAGTCTGCACAAGAGCGGAGAATAGCGCTATATAAAAGCGATCAACAACAACAACTGATGACTTAAAAAATAACTTGAAAAACAAAAGCGGGATTTATTCTTTTTTTTAAAATCTTTAGCGGTTTTAAAATACCTATGCGGCTAATTTGACTCGGACCAAAAGATTACTAATCATTATGAGTTCAAAATAGATTGGGATAAAACCCAGTAGACCAGATCTTCTCAAGGACTTTTTTTCTTTCTTTCTCTAGAACGCTGCAATACGTCATGTCAAAAATTCATCAGTGACTCCTCAGTGAAATATGCATCTCTTCCGGCCCGGTGGCGGCGCGGCAAAAACTGACTGAGAGCTTTCTGGTGTTCTATCCGCGTGACGCCAAATACTTTTTGGTGACGGCAAAATGAAGCACATGAAAGGAACGGACAACGCGGTAATAAGCTCGTGAAACAAATTATTTTGTGTTAGCCTATGGTGCCCAAAACGGTCACCTGTTGAACTTGAACAGATAATACTGCATCAGTAGTCAAGTTATGGCCAGTGCTGCCGGGATGAAGCCGCGTGACTCAGTTCAGAAACTCCCATACAAAAAGTGTGTTCACAGGGCACATGCATTATATAAATTATATGTATTTTTTAGAGAGAGAGAAAGAGAGAAAGAGAGAGAGGGGGTCTCAAAGTAACTATTTAGGCCAGTGCAACAGACTAAATTTAAGGGACCGGAACCGGAATGAAAATGAATAGTGAAATCCGTTTTTGGTTTCCTCACGCTAGAGAGCTTCAGCAGACGATGGCCGCTGTTGTCATTGGAAAGTAACTTTCGGTATTCTTGCACCATGTTTACTGTATCCAGCGCCGTCAGCCTGGTATTACCACTGCAGCATGTTCGTGTACGTAACTTTCCACACTTCGACAGCGTGTCACGTTATCAACGTGCTCTTTTGGTGTGGAATTGCTCATGTGATGTTTTGCCGAAATGCCGGATGTTTTATATTCCACAAGGGCACCTGCATCGGTTAGCCCTGCATCAATTAACCCTACTTATTCTTGTTGCCCGTTAGCGACAGTGTACTGGTCTTGGTGTGTGTGTGTGTGTGTGTGTGTGTGTGTGTGTGTGTGTGTGTGTGTGTGTGTGTGTGTGGTGTGCGTGTGTGTGCGTGCGTGGGTAAATTCAGTTCGTTTTCTTGTGGAACCTCAGCTGCAACAGACTAAACGGTGCCATGCAGCTCACCCTAATTCATCAAGTCGGTGGAATTTCTGCTTTATATTGCCAGGTCAATTTTTTTTCCTCCGTTGCTGTAGGCACACTTAAAAAGAATAATATTAAGTGTAATAATAATTATAATTTATATAGATGTATAAATATAATAATTATGTGTGTGTGTGTGTGTGTGTGTGTGTGTGTGTGTGTGGTGTGTGTGTGAGATATTCTATCATCCCACTGAAGAAGTTTGCACCCCCCCTACCCCCTACCCGGGTAAATTCAGATCATTTCTTGTGGAACCCCAGCTGCAACAGACTAAACGGTGCCATGCAGCTCGCCTTAATTCATCAAGTCAGTGGAATTTCTGCTTTATATTGCCAGGTCAACATTTTTTTTCCATTGCTGTAGGCACACTTAAAAAGAATAATATTAACTGTAATAATAATTATATGTATATACACCAAAATGTGACTTAGCAGGCAAGAGGCTAAAAAGCCTACGACTGTATGAGTCATAAACATAGTTCAGGAGCTGTGTGAGAGTCGAGGTGGCCATCCTGGGCTTTCTGTCCTAGCAAGCCTTATGGTTTCTGTGGACATAAAGCAACATTAAACCATGCACACGCACTGGTCACAGCTTGCCCCTAATATGTCAACCGACAGCCGAGTTCATTAAGCAACACTGGAAGGAATGAGCCATAAACTGATGAGCACATGGGACCCCAATTTTATTTTTTTCATCTGAAGAACTGAGACACTGACTGACTGAGCCCACTTCCAAGCTCCATGACACTAATGACTGACTGACTAAAGGAAAGGGGGGGATAAGTTACTCATTAAATACTGTCTTTGCTGCAGTTTGAACCCACAGCCTCTGAATCCGGAGTCCAGTGTAATAGCCACTCAGCCATATTACATTAGTATTAGAATGTGCATTTTCTTTTTTTCTCTGTAGAGAGTCTGACCCCCTCCCCCCCCCCCCCCCACCCCCCAATTTAAAATAAATAAATACTGTGTCTATTTGTGATGCTATTAGTATTATCAGCTGGATCCAGTAATGTACATGTTTGTTTGTTTTTTGTACAGAGAGTGCTGCCAGTCTGTAGCTGTCGTTTGCTGCATCGAGTGCCCATTGATGAAGAATGGAAGAAAGGCGCTGCGAAGGAACTCAAAGGGAAAGATGTGGACGAAACACTTATCTGGAAGACGGCTGAGGTATCTATCTTTTTTCTTGTTTTTTTTAGTACTGTTATTACGATGCAATCCAGAAAATGTGCTTTGGATGAAGTATTTGAAGTATTTCTCTCTTTTCTTCTCAGAGTTCCCTTCTTTCAGTACTATTAAGTATTATTCTCTATGAAGTTTCTGTAATTTGCATGAGAAATTATATATGTCTATGTAGACTATGAGATGCTAACTGAGATAAAACTTTTATTGTTTGTGTCTTTGTCTATTGACAGTGCATTCTATCTGATCATTTGACACATGAACATATATTATATGCTTTCCTGTAGCATTATATTGTACTTCATCTAATATGCATACACGTAGGCAAATGTAAACTGTGATTAAACCGTCATAATGTCAGAGTTCATGCATAATTTTCTTTATCCTTATGCTGCTGTTTTGTGTTTAGGGCATAAAGATCAAGCCAGTGTACACAAAGGAAGATGTGTCTGAAATACCGAAGGAAATACCGGGCCAGTTCCCATACACCCGGGGTCCATACTCCACCATGTACACCCATCGACCTTGGACCATCAGGCAGGTGAGTCTGGGATTGATGAAGATCAGGTTCAGAGCAGTTCTAGTACATCTCTGGAGGTTCCTAC
>JABMCL010001924.1:497500-520000 GCA_018857735.1 Alviniconcha marisindica | reverse complement strand
AAGAAAAGAAAAGAAAAGAGAGAGAGAGAGAGAGAGAGAGAGAGAGAGAGAGAGAGAGTTTAGAAATCGTTACGAAACAGGTGAGTTATGAAGGTGGTTTTGAAAGTGGAAGGAGTATCAGATGTGATGTTAAGCAGCAATAATAATACTTACGGTATTTGTAAAGCACAAAATCTTGTCCATAGAGACTACTCTGAGTGTACACACATGCATGCGCACACACACACACACACACACACACACACTGACACACGCACACATGCATGCAGCACACACACACACACACACACAGACACAAACACAAACACACACACACACACACAACACACATCACACAACACACACACACACACACACACACACACACACACAGCAATCACCACCACCCCCACACACACACGCATACACACACACACAGCAATCACCCTCAACCGGCTTGGTGAACCTCAGACCTGAGGGTTCAGAGTGCTGTAGTCTGCTACAGGAGAGCCTGCTGCGCCCTGATGATGCTTGCATTGCAGGGAGTCAAACAGGAGGAGCTGGCTGGCACCATTCAGAATGACATCCTCAAGGAGTTCATGGTGAGGAACACCTACATCTTCCCTCCGGAGCCTTCCATGAAAATCATTGGGGACATCTTTGAGTACACATCTAAGGTGAGCTGATTGCAAATTTTGTGTGATAGTAGTGGGCAGCTTCGGTGAACATGTCACCGTCACCTATAGTGTATGATTATACTGCTCCGTAATAAAGTTAAGGGGAGGGGTATATTGGAATCACTGTGTCAGTCTGTCCGTCTGTCTGTCCAGAGTCCTTGTTGTTTGTTGTATTCCATATTGTTTGTTAGGTTGCTGTTTTGAATGAAAAACAGTTGCAAGTCAGTCTCTAAACCCTCTAGTTTCCATTGTTCTCGCATGCAGTCCTTTCATTATACTCGATGTTTACCTTAAATGACCTCAGTAGTTTCAGTCAAGCTCTCCTGTTCTGTAGTTGAGCTAAGCGCATATGAAAGGCACAACTCTTGTGCGCCTTTGCTTCCCTTGATGATCAGCAAGCTTTGTAGCTTTATATCTGGTGGTTTCCAGTACATGCCCAAGTTCAACTCCATTTCCATTTCCGGCTACCACCTGCAAGAGGCTGGTGCCGACACAGCTCTAGAGCTGGCCTTCACCTTGGCCGATGGGCTGGAGTATGTCAGGACAGGTATGCTGATTTTGGGCGCCCACTACTCTGTTCACACAGTTAGTGTTTTTTTCTCAGGAGCACACATCAAGTAACGTGACGTATTACTATTAGCACCTTTCATATTTGCTGTTTGTGCTGTAGTCTCTGTGGATGTTGTGTTGAATCTTTGCAGAGACTGTGAACGATTTTCAGAATCTCAGAGTCAGAATGCTGCACAGATTCAGTTCTGCTGAAAAGGCCACACACGAAAACATTTACATATTGTTTTGATTGGCTGCATGCCACTTTGATTTGGAAGTCACATTGTCATGTTGCATAAAATACAAAATATTATCAGTGTTTGTTTGTTGAAGTGGAGCTCAGTTTTTCAGGTTGATCTCTGTGTGGCCCAGTAGTACTACAGGATTGTTTGGATCCGAACTCTAGACAGTTAAAAAAAAAAAAAAAAATGTAATGTATTAACCTCTTTTTGCATGCCAGTTTTATGACCTTGCCTATTTTGAAAGTCACTGTAGTCAGAAAAGAAAAGAAAAAAGTTACATTTACTAGTTGCAGTTTTTATTTGGTTGTAAAACTGCTTTTCTGTACCTTTTTTTTCCCCCCATCATCACTGTAATTATTGTCATCATTATTTTGATGATTTCACTGATTGTCAGGTGTGTCCCGAGGGTTGGATGTGGACAAGTTTGCTCCTCGGCTCTCCTTCTTCTGGGGCATCGGAATGAACTTCTATTTGGTATGTCACCTTGCTACAGCTCCCTATCACAGCGGTGCCATATCTGGGGCATCGCAATGAACTTCTATTTGGTATGTCGCCTTGCTACAGCTCCCTATCACAGCGGTGCCATATCTGGGGCATCGGAATGAACTTCTGTTTGGTATGTCGCCTTGCTACAGCTCCCTATCACAGCGGTGCAGTATCTGGGGCATCGGAATGAACTTCTGTTTGGTATGTCGCCTTGCTACTGCTCCCTATCACAGCGGTGCAGTATCTGGGGCATCGGAATGAACTTCTATTTGGTATGTCGCCTTGCTACAGCTCCCTATCACAGCGGTGCAGTATCTGGGGCATCGGAATGAACTTCTGTTTGGTATGTCGCCTTGCTACAGCTCCCTATCACAGCGGTGCAGTATCTGGGGCATCGGAATGAACTTCTGTTTGGTATGTAATCGTGCTGCAGCTCCCTATCACAGCGGTGCTGTATCTAGGATTCACTTAGCGGTACATAGGGAACAATACACATTTTGTGAACCTTGTGGTACATCATTCCATGCTGTACTAAGGATTGCTTGTGTTAAAGGATTGCTTCATAGGTGCTTTTAAACACTTTTCGTCCATGGTGTTCTGTGGACACTGGTGTGGAGACTGACTCCTTTGTAGTCTCTTTGGCGAAGCGCTCTGCACATAACGAAAAAGTGCGTTTGACTATTTAAAATTAAAGTAATAAAAGAATTATTTAAAATAAAATAAAAGGGGGTGGGGTGGGGGGGCGGGGGAGGAGTGGGCAGGGGGGTTGTTTGGTACCTTGTGAAGATGGTCTGTTACAAGTGGTTGTGCTGCAGTTGTTCTCTTCTGCATTGGCAGGAAATTGCCAAGTTGCGGGCAGCTCGACGGTTATGGGCCCACCTGATGAAGGAAAAGTTCTCTCCCCAAAAAGACAAGTCTCTGCTCCTGCGTTGCCACTGTCAGACCTCTGGCTGGTCTCTTACAGAACAGGTGTGTGCATGTGTGCTTGCTTACATACATTGCTTGTGTGTGCTTTGTGTGTGTGTGTGCTTTGTGTGTGTGTGTGTGTGTGTGTGTGTGTGTGTGTGTGTGTGCTTTGTATGTATGTGTGTGTGCTTTGTGTGTGTGTGTGCTTTGTGTGTGTGTGTGTGTGTGCTTTGTATGTGTGTGTGCTTTGTTTGTGCGTGTGTGCTTTATGTGTGTGCTTTATGTGTGTGTGTGTGTGTGTGTGTGTGTGTGTGTGTGTGTGAGTGTGTGTGTGTGTGCATGTTTACAGTTATCTAGGTCCAAAGTTTCAGTGTGAATTGTGAGGTATGGATGTTTGTATGTGGACATCCATTTTGATGCTACTGCTGTTTCAAAGGCCGTCATGTGATTTACACAGCACTATCTGAGAGAGTCTGAGAGTGTGATGCTCTAACAGTGTTGTAAACAGGCCTCTTAGAAAGGCTTCATTTCATGGTTCACTGGTGTCTTCTCATGTGAGCGGACTTTAGTCTGACGGTAAACATAATAATAGCGGTCATTTCTGTTGCATGGTATCTCACCAGCAAGGGTGAGCACACCACACTTTGCCAAATCAGCAGAAATGTTTTCATAAAATTTGGAAATAATATAATTTATATGAGCACATGACACTTTGCAAAATTAGCACATGTTTTTTCTTAAAATTTGGAAATGATATAATTTATAAACATAATACCGTATTGCTTGTTTAGTTTTGCCTTTGGCTGGTTTCAGGACCCCTACAACAACATAGTGAGGACAGTCGTTGAGGCCATGGCTGCAGTGTTCGGTGGCACACAGTCTCTGCACACCAACTCCTTCGATGAGGCCCTGGGATTGCCCACGCCTTTCAGCGCTCGCATTGCTCGCAACACTCAGATCATCCTTCAGGAAGAGAGTGGAATTCCCAAGGTCCGGTTCTTTGTGTCCTGACACAGTCCATCCCATTCTCTCAGCTTACTGTCTCAGTCCAGACTATATAGGCTGTCTCAGTCCAGACTATGTAGGCTTCTTGTCTCAGTCCAGACTATGTAGGCTTCTTGTCTCAGTCCAGACAATATAGGCTGTCTCAGTCCAGACTATGTAGGCTTCTTGTCTCAGTCCAGACTATGTAGGCTTTTTGTCTCAGTCCAGACTATATAGGCTGTCTCAGTCCAGACTATGTAGGCTTCTTGTCTCGTCCAGACTATATAGGCTGTCTCAGTCCAGACTATGTAGGCTTCTTGTCTCAGTCCAGACTATGTAGGCTTCTTGTCTCAGTCCAGACTCTGTAGGCTGTCTCAGTCCAGACTATGTAGGCTTCTTGTCTCAGTCCAGACTATGTAGGCTGTCTCAGTCCAGACTATATAGGCTGTCTCAGTCCAGACTATGTAGGCTTCTTGTCTCAGTCCAGACTATGTAGGCTGTCTCAGTCCAGACTTTATAGGCTGTCTCAGTCCAGACTTTATAGGCTGTCTCAGTCCAGACTATGTAGGCTTCTTGTCTCATTCCAGACTATATAAGCTGTCTCAGTCCAGACTATGTCGGCTTCTTGTCTGTGTCCAGACTTTATAGGCTGTCCCAGTCCAGAATAAGTGTGTCAGGAATTGGTAAAAACACCAGCAGAAAACGCTAGCAGTTCTCTTGTTTTAGAACATTAGTGGTCATTCCTGTTTCAGATCTTTTTTTTACCAGCAGAAAATGTTCAGGAACAAGGTCATTTTGCTGTGCCACACCCTCCACAAGATTGCCAGATCTGCTTCTGAGAGCAAATATGATACATCCACCTTTCAGTGACTGTAAAAATCCTTTTTTGTTGTTGTTTTCAGCAACCTTCTGTGACAGTAAAGGCAAGGTGGGCTACAGCCAATTGAAATGCAATTTCTTTCAGACCTACACCCGAGCACTGCTTGGGTACAACTGAATACCATTGTTCACCTTCATGTGAGCGTAGCTAGGCTGAAGAAACTCAGATCCATTGTAAACCTGGGTCTGTGGTTTAAAACTGTGCATAACTAAGGAGTTAAAGGAGACTACTTCATTTACTGCCCCCTTTAACATGCTGTACCATTTTTCAAGGTGCATTAGACAAAATTGGATGTTGAGTGGAGCACCATTTAACTGTGAGCTGAAACAGCACAAAGTGTCTGGGTTGGGCAGGCTGCTGGGGCTGTGCTGGCCTTAGTACACAAAGAGTTAAAGTCTCTGCTGGCCTTAGTACACAAAGAGTTAAAGTGTCTGCTGGCCTTAGTACATAAAGAGTTAAAGTCTCTGCTGGGGCTGTGCTGGCCTTAGTGCACAAAGAGTTAAAGTCTCTGCTGGGGCTGTGCTGGCCTTAGTGCACAAAGAGTTAAAGTCTCTGCTGGGGCTGTGCTGGCCTTAGTACACAAAGAGTTAAAGTCTCTGCTGGCCTTAGTACACAAAGAGTTAAAGTCTCTGCTGGCCTTAGTACACAAAGAGTTAAAGTCTCTGCTGGGGCTGTGCTGGCGTTAGTACACAAAGAGTTAAAGTCTCTGCTGGCCTTAGTACACAAAGAATTAAAGTCTCTGCTGGGGCTGTGCTGGCCTTAGCACACAAAGAGTTAAAGTCTCTGCTGGCCTTAGTACACAAAGAGTTAAAGTCTCTGCTGGGGCTGTGCTGGCCTTAGCACACAAAGAGTTAAAGTCTCTGCTGGGGCTGTGCTGGCCTCAGTACACAAAGAGTTAAAGTCTCTGCTGGCCTTAGTACACAAAGAGTTAAAGTCTCTGCTGGGGCTGTGCTGGCCTTAGCACACAAAGAGTTAAAGTCTCTGCTGGGTCTGCACTGGCCTTAGCACACAAAGAGTTAAAGGCTCTGCTGGCCTTAGTACACAAAGAGTTAAAGTCTCTGCTGGGGCTGTGCTGGCCTTAGCACACAAAGAGTTAAAGTCTCTGCTGGGTCTGCACTGGCCTTAGCACACAAAGAGTTAAAGGCTCTGCTGGCCTTAGTACACAAAGAGTTAAAGTCTGCTGGGGCTGCGCTGGCCTTAGCACACAAAGAGTTAAAGTCTCTGCTGGGGCTGCGCTGGCCTTAGCACACAAAGAGTTAAAGTCTCTGCTGGCGCTGTGCTGGCCTTAGCACACAAAGAGTTAAAGTCTCTGCTGGCGCAGGATGGGCTGTGAGCAGTAAACGCTTAACCAAACAGGCTGCATGTAGTGTCATTTAGGCTGCCTACAGCAATCTGAAAGCATCCAGAACATTAAATGGCCCCCATGCGATGTATAATTAGGGAGTCATCTCTCAATTTTCCCCTTGACTTTAATCCCCTGTTTTGAGAGCGGGTCACATTTGGTGGTACCCATGACCCATGATCCATGCAGGCTACCCCAGATCCCCACAGCCAAGAATGCATAAAATATGACAAATGTTGATGATGGGGAAGGGTGGTGGGAGACTGCGTATCTTGTTGATTCAAATTCTCTGGCCTTTGTGATAACACGTGTTCATGCAATGGGCACAGGTGGCGGACCCGTGGGGAGGCTCCTTCATGATGGAAGCTTTGACGGCCGAAATCTATGAGGCCGCCATGGAAATCATCAAAGAGGTAAAAGGTCAACTTCTTTCAAAAGTGTGCTAAGTTTGTGCTCTGTTCATTCCCGCGCAGCATGAACTGTTACTATGCTGTGGTCACGCAGATCTTGATTTGGTGGTCATATTTACAGGGATTTCATGGATTGCTGTGTCTCCATGGTCCATGAGTGTGACTATGACTGGCTTAGTTTACAATGGTGCAGAGGGGTGCAAAAATATGTTGACAAAGCCCAGTTATCTTAAGAAACTTAGGGAGGAGGGGTGGGGGGAAGGGGGGGGGGATAATAGGGGGGGTGGGGGGTTGAAGATCATTAAATCTTTTGGAACTAATTTCTTTACAAATCTGGATAATTAGGCAATGCTGTTTTAGATCAAATCACACAAAAAGTTAAAAAGAATGCTGATTTTAATTTTACAACACAAAACATGCACAAATGTTTGGGGTAGCCCCTTTTTCAAGCCAGACGAAGAATAACACTAAAAAACAATGTTACATGAAACTTGTCTATTATCTGGTTTTAGTTAGTGGCTGGGTGTGTTCAGAAAGATTTCAGCATTTAATAAGCAGTGAGTGATATGTAACAATTTTCGTTTTTTTTGCCAGGTGGAGGGGTTGGGGGATATGGCGAAGACTGTTGCATTAGGGATGTCCACACTGAGGATTCAGGTTTTAGCATTTAATAAGCAATGAGTGACAGGTAACGATGTTCTTTTTTGGCCAGGTAGAGGGGTTGGGGGGTATGGGAGGGACGGCTGTTGCATCAGGGATGTCCAAACTGAGGATTTAGATTTTACCATTTAATAAGCAATGCGTAACATGTAACAATGTTCTTCTTTGGCCAGGTGGAGGGGCTGGGTGGAATGGTGAAGGCTGTTGCGTCAGGGATGCCCAAACTGAGGATTGAGGAATGTGCTGCCAAACGTCAGGCTCGGATCGACACTGCCCAAGGTACATATACAATGTTAGATTTGTTAGATTACATTGTAAAAAACCTGTGAGCATAAATCACCCTGATATAACTGTACTGGTTGACTGGACGTAAAACATCAAGTTACCCTTGAGCATAAAGAAGTACTTGTTAAGACAAGCCCATCATCTCTGAAACAGCTGTAGGTTCCCGTGGTGTTGGAAATTTTGAAGTGTGCGTTTTCACTGGGGCTATATACTTTATGGGTGAAATGATCCAACATCTGCTTGCAGTTCAGTACTGTCCTGTACTTTCTTTCTTCCGTATTTAGACACAAATTGTTTTGGGGAGTATAGGCAAAGATAACAGGAATTCCCTGTTGAAAAGGTCACCCATGTTCAAGATGACACTTTTAGGTCCCCAGTTTTTATTTTTGCTTCAGGATTTGAACCCAACAGCCTCTCAGTGCCACCAGTCCAGTGTCTTTACCACTTTGTCTCAACATCTCCCTATGAGGAGTTACATAATTTTGCAGGTTGCAGTTATATAGTTTTGCAGGTTGCAGTTATAGTTTTGCAGGTTTTAGATTCATAACCTTTTTGTATGTTTTAGCCTTGTTTTGAAATGCTGGCTTTCAACTTTTTTTTTCTTTTTTCTTTTTTAAAGAAAAAAAGATTTCAATGAAAAATATTGCAAGAGTATGTTAAAGGGGCATAACCAGGGTAGGATGCTCAGACTGTGTTGGTGGACACTTCCTTTCAGTGAAAAATAATGAAAGACTATGTTAACCTGTTGACTGCCAGCACAGAACAGGAGAAGAAAATAAGGGTGACAAAGACGCCATAGACACAATCTGACATAGACATTTATTAGTGAATAAACACGACACGGCTGTTCCCTAGGCTTGAAATCAGGCGCTTTAGCTGCTCACTGGCTGAGCTATTTTTAGCTCCCCACGCACATCTGCTCTGTCAGTGGAATCTAGGTCAGTAGCAGCGGTGGTCAGTACTAGCCGGTGGTCAGTACTAGCCGGCTGCCCTCTCACTCTCCACTTGGCTGGATTGCCACATCAGGCACATGTGTAGTGTTGTTTACACACTCTAGGGGGCTTCTGGGGAGTTAGGCCCGATTTCAAGTGAAGGTTTTCTGTAGTGGATATACTGATGTTGTCATGCATGTTGTTTAGCTGAGAAAAGTGTATGCACCTCACAATGTTGGTGTGTTTCATACCTTGTGTGTGTGTACCAACTACTATGTACAGTCTAATAGTTTGCATGAAATGGCTCTGGTGCCAAAATGGGATATTATTTACACCCCTGCCTTGGATGTTTCTGGAGAGTCTAGCCCAATTTTAAGTGAAGGTTTCCTATAGTGGATACATTGATGTTGTGATGTGTGCAGCTTGTTTTCCTGAGAAAGGAGTGTGCACCTCACAATATTGTTGTATAGTTCATACTTTTCTGTGTTTACCATGCACAGTTTGTTGTTTTGCATGAAATGGTTTTGTTGCTGCATGAAATCTAAAACGTTTTACCAAACATGTTTGGTGTCTGTGTAAACTTCAAAATAAGAGTTTTTTAATGGTCTGCTGTACAACTGTGTGCTGAAATGGCGCTGGGAAAGGGAGGGGGTGAAAGACAGCTGCCATAATTTACTGCCAGCAGCAGCAGCAGCAGTGTGTCCATAGCAGGACCGCTCAGCTATCAGATGACTCAAGAGGGCCCACCTGCACAGCTGACCTAGATTCTGGGGCATTGGCGCTGACCAACGCCCAAAATAGACCAGCCTTGCTCCGACTAACCAGGCCTCTGGGAACAGCCGTGATGAAAAACAGTATGCACAGTGGCAGCTCCGCCGTCAGACATTTTTCTCCACATGTGGCGGCAAGCCAGAAAACCTAAGGGGGTCACTCTTTCAAAGCACAGGCTTATAATTTCCATGCAGTGTCACTGCAATGTCATTGGTACCTATTTATAAGGGAAAGCCTGTGGTTTCCTGTGGCAGGAAACACCACAGGCTTTGTTGGGAGTAGCACTGACTAAAAATAGCGGAAAACCCGGCTGACAGAATATTCCATCACTGGGCACTGGCGCATGCTGAACTTAGTGACCGAATATTCTGTCACTGGGCGGTCAAGAGGTTAACCCCTTCTCTGCCATGATGCCACTTGAAAACGACCAATAAAAGTGCAAAATGTGAAACCTTCAACTGTTTCTATCTTCTTTTTCGCACTGTCGCGTGAAAGGATTTTCATCGAAACACACAGCATTGAAAGTAGATGTTATAGGAGCGAAAAAGATACTGTTAGCAGGTGCATCCGTGCATCTTTCAGCCCGGAAATTTTACAGGCTGGGGCAGTGAAGGGGTTAAAGGTGTGTAACCAGGGCAGAATGCTCAAAGCCTGTGGGCGAACGCTTCCTTTCAGAGGTGATCGTGGGGGTCAACAAGCACCGACTGCCCCAGGAGGAGACGGTGGAAGTGCTGTCCATCGACAACACGCTGGTGCGACAGAAGCAGGTTGCCCGTCTCCGCCAAGTGCGGGAAACGCGTGATGCCGCCAAGGTAGAGAGAGTAATAGATTGTTTATGGCGCCCTGTCTCGTAAGACCCTGGAGCGCTTACAGAGACATACGGATATGCTCAGTTTATCGCACACACACACACGCATGCACACATAGACACACACATGCACACACATGCACATGCACACACACACACACATGCACATGGGCACACACACACACACACACATGCCTACACACACACACGCACGCATGTGAGCGCACACACATACAAACGTACACACACACACACACACACGCACACACATACACGCATGCACGCACGCTCTCACTCATGCACGCACACAGGCACACACGCATGCACGCACATACACACACACACACACACTGGTGTGCCAAGTCAGACAGGAGGATCAGATAGTGTTTACAACTTGGGAGGAATCAGACTTGGGTGGAAATGATGATTACCTCAGAAGAAATGTTCTGTCTGTGGTAGCAATTGCTTGATTACAAGTCCAAGTCATAAAAAGCATACATTAAATAAATGGAACAGTGAGACAGGGAAGAATTGAACAATTGTAAGAAGAAGTGAAATGAAAATACAATTGGTAGATGAATAGGATGGACTGATAGAGGAACAGTTTGTTGGAAGAACAGATTGGCAAAGTGAAGGATGAGAAATGGATTGATGTAAGAATTAACAGATAGGAAACGGTTCTTGATTTTGGGAAAACAACATCAGTAGACTGGTTAGATCGATGGCAGAATAGATTGACAAACAAGATTTGGCAGAAATGAGGATGGTGTAGAACTTACAGGAGGTGCATCTTAATCCAGCTGCCGGCTGTGTTAGATAAATGGGTATGGTTATAGATCTGATGGCATGTATGGAAGGTGCAAATCTCTGTATGTTATAGAGCAGTACGCGGAACAGGTTGCCAAACAAGATTTGACAGAAACATGGATCGTATGGAACTTACAAAAGCTGCCATATGGAACTTACGAGAGCTGCATCTTAACGAATTGCCAGCTGTGTTAGATAAATGGATATGGTTATGGATCTGACAGCATGTTTGGAAGGTGCAGATCTCGTATGTAATAGAGCAGTACGCAGAATAGATTGCCAGACAAGATTTGGCAGAAACATGGATGGTATGGAACTTACAGGAGCTGCACCTTAATCAGTTCAGTTCAGTTCAGTTCAGTTCAAGATGGTATCTACGTGCTCAGAAAAGACCATATGCGCTCCATCCTGTCTCAGAAGTTTGCCCAACATCACCTTTGTTGTTAGATAAAATGAATGGGTATGATTACAGATTTGGTAGAATGTTTGGAAGGTGCAAACCTCGTCTGCAATAGAGCAACCTTGAGAGGCCACCCACCATATGGTCACATGGGGTAACTTTCCTCTTTGTATGTCGATGTACATGGGGTAACTTTCCTCTTTGTATGTCGATGTACAGGGGGTAACTTTCCTCTTTGTATGTCGATGTACAGGGGGGTAACTTTCCTCTTTGTATGTCGATGTACAGGGGGGAACTTTCCTCTTTGTATGTCGATGTACGGGGGAACTTTCCTCTTTGTATGGATGTACGGGGGGGGGACTTTCCTCTTTGTATGTCGATGTACAGGGGGTAACTTTCCTCTTTGTATGTATGTACGGGGGGGGGGGGGGACTTTCCCTTTGTATGTCGATGTACAGGGGGTAACTTTCCTCTTTGTATGTCGATGTACGGGGAGGGGGGGACTTTCCTCTTTGTATGTCGATGTACAGGGGGGTAACTTTCCTCTTTGTATGTCGATGTACAGGGGGGAACTTTCCTCTTTGTATGTCGATGTACAGGGGGGAACTTTCCTCTTTGTATGTCGATGTACAGGGGGGAACTTTCCTCTTTGTATGTCGATGTACAGGGGGTAACTTTCCTCTTTGTATGTCGATGTAGGGGGGGGAGGGGGGGACTTTCCTCTTTGTATGTCGATGTACAGGGGGTAACTTTCCTCTTTGTATGTCGATGTACAGGGGGGGAACTTTCCTCTTTGTATGTCGATGTACAGGGGGGGACTTTCCTCTTTGTATGTCGATGTACAGGGGGTAACTTTCCTCTTTGTATGTCGATGTACAGGGGGTAACTTTCCTCTTTGTATGTCGATGTACAGGGGGTAACTTTCCTCTTTGTATGTCGATGTACAGGGGGGAGGGGACTTTCCTCTTTGTATGTCGATGTACAGGGGGGAACTTTCCTCTTGTGTCAGTGGGGACTTTCCTTTGTATGTCATGTACAGGGGGGAACTTTCCTCTTTGTATGTCGATGTACAGGGGGGAACTTTCCTCTTTGTATGTCGATGTACAGGGGGTAACTTTCCTCTTTGTATGTCAATGTACAGGGGGTAACTTTCCTCTTTGTATGTCATGTACAGGGGGTAACTTTCCTCTTTGTATGTTGATGTACAGGGGGGAACTTTCCTCTTTGTATGTCGATGTACAGGGGGTGAAGGGTCTCCTCTTTGTATGTCGATGTACAGGGGGTAACTTCCTCTTTGTATGTCGATGTACAGGGGTAACTTTCCTCTTTGTATGTTGATGTACAGGGGGGGGCTTTCCTCTTTGTATGTCGATGTACAGGGGGACTTTCCTCTTTGTATGTCGATGTACAGGGGGGAACTTTCCTTTTTGGGTATGTCGATGTACAGGGGGACTTTCCTCTTGTATGTCGATGTACAGGGGGAACTTTCCTCTTTGTATGTTGATGTACAGGGGGGGACTTTCCTCTTTGTATGTCGATGTACAGGGGGAACTTTCCTCTTTGTATGTGATGTACAGGGGGGGGGGGGACTTTCCTCTTTGTATGTCGATGTACAGGGGGGAACTTTCCTCTTTGTATGTCGATGTACAGGGGGAACTTTCCTCTTTGTATGTGATGTACAGGGGGGACTTTCCTCTTTGTATGTCGATGTACAGGGGGGAACTTTCCTCTTTGTATGTCGATGTACAGGGGGGAACTTTCCTCTTTGTATGTCGATGTACAGGGGGGAACTTTCCTCTTTGTATGTCGATGTACAGGGGGGAACTTTCCTCTTTGTATGTTGATGTACGGGGGGGGGGGGGGGGGGGGGGGGGGACTTTCCTCTTTGTATGTTGATGTACAGGGGGGAACTTTCCTCATTGTATGTTGATGTACAGGGGGGGGACTTTCCTCTTTGTATGTCGATGTACAGTGGGGGGGGGGGGGGTCCTCTTTGTATGTCAGTGTACACAACCTCCTTGCTTGGGACTTTGACATCCCCTAAGACTGCTTTTTGTTGCTTTGTTAGCATGATGGTAAAAGAGGGGTTTCGCTGTACATGTGGTTCTGTGCCAGGTGCAAGCTGCCCTGAAAGCCATCACGGAGTGCTGCCGGTCTGGAGACGGCAACCTGCTTGGGCTCAGCATAGATGCTGCTCGCGCCCGTGCTTCTGTGGGGGAAATCACTGACGCCATGGAAGAGGTAACTAAAGGTGTCTGTGATGCACTCGGTGGTGCCGTCTCTGACAGCAGTTTGTGTTCTTTGTTTTACTGTCGTGTTGGGCATTGTTCCCATAGGAAAACAGGGTCACTTTTCTCTGGGGAAGGCTAGTCATGCTAGCCAACCACTGTCATGCTAGCCTACCACAGTCATGTTATCCAGCCACAGTCATGCTATCCAGCCACAGTCATGCTAGCCAACCACAGTCATAACCACAGTCATGCTATCCAGCCACAGTCATGCTAGCCAACCAGTCATGCTATCCAGCCAGTCATGCTAGCCTACCACAGTCATGCTAGCCAACCACAGTCATGGTATCCAGCCACAGTCATGATACCCACCCACTGTCATGTTACGCAGTCGGTCATGCTGTGTGACCATCATCATGCTACTTGGACATGTCATGCTATCCAACCAGTCCTGCTACTCAACGACCATCATGCTACCCAAACAGGTCATGCTATCCAGGCACCATCATGATATTCAGATGTGTCATGTTATCCACAAGTCATGCTGTTTAGCCACGATAAGTCATGCTACCCAACTGCCATCATGCCACCCAACCGTGATCATGCTACTCAAACATGTCATACTATACAACCACCATCATTCTACTCAAACAAGTCATGTTTCCCAACCTCCATCATGCTACTCAAACATGTCATGCTTCCCAACCACCGTCATGTTGTGCAACCGATCATGCTACCTGACCACCATCATGCTCCTCAAACAAGTCATGCTGTTCCACCACCTGCATGCCACCCAGCCATATGCGACCTGTGAGTGACTAATTGCAGGTGTTTGGAAGGCATGTTGCCAGTGATCGGATGGTCAGCGGTGCCTACAAGTCGGAGTTTGGCCAGGAGGATGAGATTGAGCGTGTCATGAAGAGAGTGAAGGTATGTCGGGTATTTGTGTGTAGGCTTGTTGTCTTGTTGTCACTGTGCTGACTGGGGAGCTTGCTATGGTTCATGTAGATATTTTATTTTAATTGTTACAACACGTGTGTGTGTGTGTGTGTGTGTGTGTGTGTGTGTGTGTGTGTGTATGTGCATGTGCACATAAAAAATGTGTGCATGTGTGATGTTTGTTTAAGAGTTTACAGTTGTTGCATATTTGACTTATTTTCTCACACAAGTGCAGTTCATGGTGCAGTCTTTCCCCAACTACCAGGACTACCACCATTTGTGGAGTGAGGAGACAAGCTCTGATCTGTTCTGCAAATTAAGATGTTACTTTGCAGGCATTCCACGAGCGTGAAGGTCGTCGCCCAAGGATACTTGTGGCCAAAGTGGGACAGGACGGCCACGACCGAGGGGGCAAAGTCATTGCCACAGGCTTTGCTGACCTTGGCTTTGATGTCGACATTGGACCACTTTTTGCTGTGAGTGTTGTTTACTGGTACTAGCAATGACTGTGTCTACACCCAGTGCAAAATCAAGTCAGACTAAAAATACAGCCTGTATGTGTGAAAAGCAAATGTGACCCGTTCGAACGAAATGAGTCTTAACTTAAAATTTGGCAATTTGAGATATCTACCTGTCTCAAATCTGCAGGTTCTGCTCGTTATCTTGATACTTAAATCACGTTTCTACTTCAAAATATGTGGACGTGATGTGCTTTGGAAGGTTGCATGTGTGGCGGAGGCCATTTTGAGAATATCAATTTTAACATTTTCACTGTGCATGGAGTAGTTTTTCCTTAGCAACAGGAGGTTTAAATGTACCAATCGTGACCAGTTTTGGCACAGGAATAAAGTGGGACAGTCCCTAATTCTGATCAGCTGGACTCCATAAGTCCAGCTCTCATTCCACATGCAGTGGTCAATAGGCTTCAGACTAGCTATTGGCCTGTATTTAGTTTTGCATTGGGAAGTTCCATTGTTTTAGGAAGGATGCAATGCATGCAGCATCAAAAGCTTTAAACCAGTTGGACAGCACATGGGGATAGACTTGTCAGTTTCCAAGAGTCAAAGTTTATGGTCAAGTCACTTACAAAAAAGCGACGTTGTTTGATTCTGAGAGCTTCTATGGAAACGTCTATGAGAAGCTTAACTTCACTGAAAATGAAGAAAAAAAAAGGATAGGCCTACTTTTTTTGAGTGGATCAACCATGGGCATAATTAGTTGTGCTTACATCTGACGACCTGTTTTGATCAGAATGGGAGAAGCACTGCCAGATTGTAGCAGACACGTAAGTGACCCAATGACCCCTTCCCATTCATGAATTTTCTGTCCTTCTTTTTATTATCTGTGTTGACTAAGATGTGTTTTGATGCATAGGTACAAATTGCTTGAAACATTTGTGGTCTTGAGTGGTATGTAGGATGGTGTCGGGTTTAGACAAGTGTTCTCCTCAATAGCAGCCCTCTGTCAGTAACATCAGTATCAAAGCCACCACTTGTATACAGTAGTGCCTAATGCTTAAAAAAAAAAATGTCTATAATTTTAAACACACATAGGCCAGCCGGATAGTCCTATTTGCACTCCACACAAATGCGGATTTCTTTTTTTCAAGCATGGTGACCGTTTAAAAAGATAAACAGGAGTAGGGGCCTATTTGCTCTCGATACATAAGGGTCCAAGACAGCGATGTCTGACGTTTATGGTCACCGCTGCTTGCAGACACCCAAAGAAGCAGCCCAGCAAGCCATAGATGCCGACGTGCACATTGTGGGAGTGAGCTCCCTTGCAGCGGGCCACAAGACCCTCATCCCGCAGCTCATTCAGGAGCTGAAGGCCATGGGCAGACCGTGAGTACAGCTGGTGTTAGACCCATGGACAGCAAGCCCTTTGTGAGTACAGCTTGTGTTAGACCCACGGACAGCAATCCCTTAGTAACAGCTCATTCAGGCAGACTGTGAGTACAGCTGGTGTTAGACCCATGGACAGCAAGCCCTTAGTAACAGCTCATCCAGGCAGACCGTGAGTACAGCTTGTGTTAGACCCATGGACAGCAATCCCATAGTAACAGCTCATCCAGGCAGACCGTGAGTACAGCTTGTGTTAGACCCATGGACAGCAATCCCATAGTAACAGCTCATCCAGGCAAAACCGTGAGTACAGCTTGTGTTAGACCCATGGACAGCAATCCCATAGTAACAGCTCATCCAGGCAGACCGTGAGTACAGCTTGTGTTAGACCCATGGACAGCAATCCCTAGTAACAGCTCATCCAGGCAGACCGTGAGTACAGCTTGTGTTAGACCCATGGACAGCAATCCCATTTGTAACAGCTCATCCAGGCAGACCGTGAGTACAGCTTGTGTTAGACCCACGGACAGCAATCCCTTAGTAACAGCTCATTCAGGCAGACCGTGAGTACAGCTTGTGTTAGACCCACGGACAGCAATCCCTTAGTAACAGCTCATTCAGGCAGACCGTGAGTACAGCTTATGTTAGACCCACGGACAGCAATCCCTTAGTAACAGCTCATTCAGGCAGACCGTGAGTACAGCTTGGTGTTAGACCCACGGACAGCAATCCCTTAGTAACAGCTCATTCAGGCAGACCGTGAGTACAGCTTGTGTTAGACCCCCGCATAGCAATCCCTTAGTAACAACTCATTCAGGAAGACAGTGAATACAGCTTACCCTTGTGTGCATTAGACCCATGAATAGCAGTCCCTTAGTAACAGCTCATTCAGGAAGACGTGAGTACAGCTTACCCTTGTGGGATTAGACCCATGGATAGCAGTCCCTTAGTAACAGCTCATCCAGGAAGACCGTGAGTACAGCTTACATTAGACCCATGGATAGCAGTCCCTTAGTAACAGCTTATTCAGGAAGACTGTAAGTACAGCTTACCCTCGTGTGCATTAGACCCATGGATAGCAGTCCCTTAGTAACAGCTTATTCAGGAAGACGTGAGTACAGCTTACCCGGGTTAGACCCATGGATAGCAGTCCCTTAGTAACAGCTTATTCAGGAAGACCATGAGTACAGCTTACCCTCGTGTGCATTAGACCCATGGATAGCAGTCCCTTAGTAACAGCTCATTCAGGAAGACCATGAGTACAGCTTATGTTAGACCCACGGATAGCAGTCCCTTAGTAACAGCTTATTCAGGAAGACCGTGAGTACAGCTTACCCTCGTGTGCATTAAACCCATGGATAGCAGTCCCTTAGTAACAGCTTATTCAGGAAGACCGTGAGTACAGCTTACCCTCGTGTGCATTAGACCCATGGATAGCAGTCCCTTAGTAACAGCTTATTCAGGAGCTGAAGGCCATGGGCAGACCGTGAGTACAGCTTACTCTCAGGTGCGTTAGACCTGTGGATAGAAATCCCTTTGTAACAGTTGCGGCCGTTTGTTTAGAACAGTGGGCCTGTGTTGTGTCCTGAAGTCACCTGTGCATGTTTGACGGGATGTTCAAACCCATCACTGTCTTCTGTGCTACAGTTTTGGGTTGGAAGTTTTATATCAGAAGTTTAATCCACTGGATGAAATAGTGACAGGATCACTCTGTTCAACTTTGTAAAGTTTATTGTATCTGATCTTTTTTTAATTTAATATTTTATACACAATTGTTTTGCACAGCAATTTGGGTTGTTGCTGATGCTGTGATGGGTCCTTTGAATGTGAACGTGCTGTTCGTTCAATCTGTTTTCAGTGGGGTGGTTTCTTTTGACTCAGTGCCGGTACCAGGGTACTGAGCCAGGTTATTTGGGTCTTTTTTTTCATCCTCTTAAATCTGAAAAAGAAGAAAAAGGTGAGACCCTGAGTACCCCCAACATTCAGATGCAGCGAGTTTTGTCCTAATAAACAGCATTCTTTTGAATTGTTCATGTGTTCGATGACTGCTAGCAGTCTAAAACAAGATCCAAACATAGAAAAGGTTAAAAAAGAATACTATTTTGACAAATTTTCAGGGTAAACCTCTTTTTCAAGCTACAAAACACTTAAACAAGAGTTAGTGGAAAATGAGATGTACGATACGCGAGATGTAGGATGCATGTCTGCTTTTGGTTCAGCTGTATGGTCATGCTGTTTTGGCGTACAGTGTTTGGAAGGATGTTTGCATGACTGTTCTTTAGATGTTTTGTAGCTTGAAAAATGGGATTACCCCCAAAATTTGCATGTTGTATTTTGTCAATATAAATAGCATTCTTTTTAACCTTTTATGTGTGTGTCTCTTTTTTGGGGGATCCATATGACACTTCCAGTTGAACAGCGATTTTTTCTCTTGTTTATTTCCATTAGAACGTTGGTGTTTTGCCCACAATATTTTGACACCACCATCAGAAAATGCTGTTGTTTGCACTTCTGTCAGTGTTCTCTTTCCAGGATAAGTATCACAGGATAAGTATCACAGACACTTTGCTGGCTGAGTCATCTTAAGGTGATGGCCTCCTTATAGTCATCAGAAGCATTTGATTACCATGTTTAAGATTTTTTACATCTTCCAAGTGATTTGTAATTAACTTGTTTAGAGTAATTGATAATGTGGACAATGTATTCTTCGCTTTGACTTAATAGGGCCATTGAGATAAAAATCTATAAAAATAACAACCCACTTTTGTTGTCTTTTTCTGTAACAGGGACATCATCGTGATAGCTGGGGGAGTTATCCCCCCTCAGGACTACGATGAACTTTATGCAAGTGGTTGTGCAGCAATTTTCGGACCAGGTTTGTAGGAAGAAATTATTGTTTGCAACTGATAAAATACTTTTGTTTTCTTTCCTGCTCCTCTTGTTTCACCTCTCTACCTGTCTTTCTTTGTAGTTGTTGAAGTCCATGATGTTATTTCATTGGAACGTTTAGTCAAAACCCAATTTTCTCTTTTTTCTTTCCCCATTAGCAGTTATCCAAGAAGCCTCCTCCGTTTCACTCTTAAACCTCATGCGTGTAACACTACGTGTATAGCAGCTTGTATTGCAAAAAAAAATTGAGCGGTCACCATAAAAAATGTTTGTCTCTGCCATTATTTCACTGCCAGCACTATTTGGGAACCATTTGACCAACCACATCACTTTGTGTCACCAGCCATTCAGAGGGTTGAAAAATTGTTCTGTGATGTGGCCAGACCCAAACGTGTTTGTGGAGACTGAAAATTGTGCATGGTGATGCGAAGCTGCACCTAAAGCATGTTTGGTAAACAAGAATTAAGCCCCCCCCCCCCCCCCCCCCCCTCCACCAAGTGCTCATATGAAAAAGGTATAACCTCTCTTTTCGGGAAAATAATGAGCTGGTTTGGCCTAGCGGTAAAGCGTTAGGCTGGTAAGCAGAGTGACCTCGGTTTGAATCTGTTTCGGCTCTCCTTTCTCTTCACAAGTTGTGGTCTGTGGACACCATCTTGTGACTACGTCCCTCACAATTAATGAAGCATTAAAATGCCTCTCATCACTGCCCATCTTAATGCAGGAGTCATTTCAATAGTGACAGTGTAGCCATAGTATATAATCTCCCTCTTCCCCCACCTCCGTACTCCCTTCTCCCCGTCCCTGATAAGCCTTATGGTTGCTGTGGACATTAAGCACCATGTTTACTTACTTTTCAGGAACAAGGATTCCAGATGCAGCTCTGAAAGTTCTGGAGATTGTGGAAAATGGGATGACAGGGGACAAAAAACAGCGGGCAGCGTAATAGGAGCTGCGTACGTGAACGCACAAGTCTGTACCAGATGTGTCCACGCTGGATCTGAGCTACACACACAAAGCCTAGTGCATGGAATAATCAGTCAAATATACTCTGCATGTATATAGAGCATTGTGGATGTGGGCAGGCCTTAACTCTACATCTGGTCAAGTCTGGTTTTGCTGCTGTTTAAAAAAGCAGAAGCAAAAAAAAAAAAAAAGAGAAAAAAAAGAGGCTGTTTTGACTTGGTTGCATTTGCTGTTGAATGTTTGCTATAAATAAAGCAACTATCACAAATGACTTGTGCCTTGGAAGACTGGGAGTGTTGAGGAGCTTGAGACTCTACATGCAGGCGCAAAGCTAAGGACATTACACCATCGATTGCCTGGAGGAGAGAGGTATGGAAAGAGGAAGTGCTGGACGGTCTTCCTTGAAAGTACAAGAGAGTGCCATCAGATAAACTGTTTCAAAGGTATCATTTTGGGGAGACTTCTGAGGGACTGGCTGGAGCGCATACGAGCATTTCCAAGTGCACAGATACCATCTTGAACTGAACCGTTTGCTACAGGTAGTGTTGTCTACAGAATTGCAAGCTGGCTTTTGATTTGATTTGGTGACTTGTGTTTTAACTCAGTATACAGTAGTTATGAATGTGATTTGTTCCAAGGCGACTGGCTTCAGATGACAGGATGTAGAAATCCACTGACAAGATGAGACGCCTCTGAAGGATCTGCTCCTCAGTCTGCTTTGCTGCATGGCAGCTGCTCAGATCCGACTGTTCTATGCGGATAGGTTAGAACTTGTGACCAACAAGAAGTATGTTTTTATACAACAATCAATCAGAATTGGTCTTTACTGTCCCATGTGAAATTAAAAATATGCATGGCATGAGACAGTGTTGAGGGCATTCATGGTCAGACACACACTCACAATAACAGGTTTGCTGATGTGTACATAAAACAATGAATACATGTTTTAAACAACAAGGCCATTATCATGAGGGAACATTCTTTTATGAAATGTACAGAGAACTGGCATGCCTGTGTTGGGGTCATCTGGCTTTTCTTTAAAAAAATATTGACATAGATGAACTGGTGGCAAAGGTGCAGACTGGACCTTTTATTGATGGAGACTTGGTGAAGATGTGTATGTCTGTCTGTGTTTGTACAGGAGGTGAACTAGAAGGTTGGAGTGTACAGATATATTTTGCTTTAAATTTGAAAAAGAAAAGGAAAAAACAACAGGTTAAGGTACTGCTGTGAACCTAGTCACATTGTTATATATTTAGTTTATAAAAAACGATTGTTTGAGGCATATGCTTGATTGAATTTGCTTGCATTTTACTTTCGCTGAAATGTGAAACCATTGTTGATGTTTGGAAACATACCTTTTTCTCTGTGTGTGTGCATACATGTGTTGAGTGAGGTGCCAATTTAGATAGCGCACTCGAAGAAAAATGCGAGAGTGAACAAGATATTACGTAGGTGACTGAATCATTGCTCTGTTTTGTTTTTGTTGTTCTTTAAACATTGTATGATGCACACAGTGCACTAAAACTACCATACAGGTCAAAACATTTTGTGATGCACTAAAACTACCATACAGGTCAAAACATTTTGTGATGCACTAAAACTACTACATGAGGTAAACACTTGGGGTACATGCGTAAATTACATTTGTGGCGAGTTATGGAGCTGGGGGACCCATCATAATCTACACTTCTAAACTGATAGAAAAGAATGTGGACAATCTGTGGCTTTCTGATCAGCACAATAAACTACAGAGGGCTGACCTGTATTCATAATCTTAGTGTGGAAATTTGCTACCTTTGAGTCTTGTTACGTTCAGTCTGAGCTTCACCTGGTAAGACATAATTCGTTTGGATATTCATTGTAATAAGCCAGTGTCCTACGAAATGAAGGTACAGCTGAAGTGTAGAGTTCCAGACATAAAATTTGTTACCTTTGAGTCTTGTTACGTTCAGTCTGAGCTTCACCTGGTAAGACATAATTCGTTTGGATATTCATTGTAATAAGCCAGTGTACTACGAAATGAAGGTACAGCTGAAGTGGAGAGTTCCAGACATAAAAGTTGTTACCTTTGAGTCTTGTTACGTTCAGTCTGAGCTTCACCTGGTAATACATAATTTGTTTGGATATTCATTGTAATAAGCCAGTGTACTACGAAATGAAGGTACAGTTGAAGTGTAGAGTTCCAGAAATATATTTGTACAGAAATAGTACAAAGATTACTTGTGTGCTGTGTGTGCGTGAAGTGCGAAACGTGTCCAAATGTTGATGTTGAAAATCTGAAGAAATGTTTTGTTGTTTCATTTGTTTGTTGTTTTTGAGGGTGGCTGTATAAAAAAGAAAAAAGAAAAAAAAAAGGCCTTGTGAAACAACAAAGTAAAAACTCAATTATTGTGGACTTGCATATGTCACACATCCACAATGGTAACCCGTGACCTATGGAGGGTTGCTGTATAATCTGAAAAATGTATGAACACTTTCACTAAAAATCCACTCAAAAATAAGTGTCATTTACCACT
>JABMCL010001924.1:460000-495000 GCA_018857735.1 Alviniconcha marisindica | reverse complement strand
GTTGTTGTGACTCGCCGCCAGCCTTACCCTGAGGAATGCTGTAGCCCCGATCCAGTCCATGGGGGTTTGACGGTGTGCGACAGTCCATGGTGACCTCTTTGCGCAAACATGTGTCCACGTCAACGGCACTGAAAAACGCCACTGACTGCAACCACAACACACAGCATTTTAGCAACTCGTCCCCAGGTGACCCCGTGCAATTGGCAGTGTGTGAAAAACGCCACTGACTGCAACCACAACACACAGCATTTTAGCAACTCGTCCCCAGGTGACCCCGTGCAATTGGCAGCGTGTGAAAATCCAGGAACTGACCTGCACCACGGAGGAGAGGCAGCAGAATTAAACGCTGCGGAAAATCGCTGTTCTCATGAGAAACTAGGCCGCTACTCACTTTTGTGAACATTTCATATTATGTTCTCAGCTGTGTCTGCAGGTGCTGGAAACTGATCTGACAATTGTGGCTCTTTTGGCCAAAGGTGGTTTTACTTTTAGAACTGGCCAAAGGCATGTACTCTCCCGATCCATGAAGCCAAGCTAGATGTATACTAGTGAAACAGGGTGATGAATCAACAAAAGCCATGTTTGAATGTGAGTGTATATAAATCAACACATCTGGCCCTCTTGTCCAAAATCCCAAATGAGGATGTACCTCTGGCAGAGTTTATGTACCTTGTATTAACATTTACTCGCATGCCAGGTGAGAGTTACTGTAGGTGTATCAGGTCTTTGTTTTTGTGTTTGTGTGATGTCTTTTGAGTGCTAATCAACTCCCTTGTGTGCTGAAAATCCTAAATGCTTTATGGAAACCAAACCCTTCTCATTTTTTTATTTATTTTTTATTTTTTAATGAGTAAAAGAGACCAAAATATACATAGTGAAATGCAATGGCAGACATTGTTTTAAATACTCCACTGATTTAAAGTCAAATCACAGCAATGTGTTTCATGAATAACATTTTGCTGTATTTATGATAGCTCAAATCTACATGTCACCACTGTCACAGCGGGTCTGATGCGTATCACAGCAGCTCAAATGTACATGACACCATTGTCACAGCTGGTCCGATGCATATCACAGTATCTGGTGTGACCTGGGGCAGTGTGCACACACCAAGTGACTTGGGGCATTCAGGGCATTGACAGTTTCTTGTTGCTGTAGCTTTGATAAAGATCAAGAGTGCATTTTAAAATATCTTAATCTGAACCACTCACTGGACAACCCCCCCCCCCCCCCCCCCCCCCACCCCTCACCCCCCAGCTCACCTGTGGCAAATCCTGCATGCCTAGTTGATGGGCGAACATGGCGCGGGTCAGCAGGTTGGTGATGTGCAGCGCCAAGGCCGTGTGGTATCGATCAGGGGAAGCCACCAGGTAGCGCACCTCGTCGTGAATGCTGATGCAGAACCGGGCCTGCAGGTTGAAGGTGTCGATCAGCCAGCGCATGCTGACCAGCATGAGGTGGAGGTAGTCGACGGCCGAGCTCTGCACCACCCAGTTCACTCGACTGGTCAGGAACTGCCATCAAGGAGTCCAGTCAAAACGTTATGCAGCCATCAAAGACGGCAGATCATAACCTCCCCCGCCCCACCCCCAACCCCTAAAAGAGCATGCATGTCACCAGATTTGTTAGGAATTGCTTAAATGCTATTATGCAACAGTCAAAACACTGTGCAACCAACAACAACCTGAGTTCGCTTGACTTCTCAGAAACTGCAACGGAGTGAAAAAGAAAATCGAGGATGTACCTCTGGCGGAGTTTATGAACCTTGTATTTACACGCATGCCTGGTGAGCGTTACATAGATGACTCAGGTCTTTGTTGTTGTACTTGTGTTACAATATTTTGCGGATGTACCTGTGGTGGAGCTGATGTACCTTACATTTACTGCGATGCCAGGTGAGAGTTCCTGCAAGAGACTTGGGTCTTCATTGATTTTGTTGTGTTCTCGGGACGTCTTTCAAGCTCTAATTACGTCTTCCATACATGTTTGTTGATTCACAACAAAAATGTTATTAAGACCACTGCTGTTATGACAAAATGTTTCTAAGACCACCACTGTTATATAAAACAATATAAAAATATAAAAAGGTGCTCAAGATCACCACTGTCATGACAAAATGTGTTCTTAAGATCACTGTAGTCATGACAAACTGTGTGCTTAACGTAAGTGTTGTGGTGGTAAAATCAGTTTTTCAACTCACATCGTCCAAGACGTATTTCGGCTCCAGGGCCTTGCTGATGCGGCAGCCCAGGACTGGGGTGGTTGGTTCCTTGGAGTTGGCCACCTTCTCCAGTGCGTTGAACATGAAGCTCTCGGTCCCCCCCACCCACTGGCCCTCCGGGCTGCGGAGCAAGCAGGTGCAGGTCAACACCGACATAATGTCACCAAGAGTCAGCTACAACAGGTGGGAAGACACTATGGTACCTTGCTCTCTGACAGTGTGGGTCTGACTCGACGCTCATCTTGTTGATCGCTTGTATATGTAGCGCTATTCTCCATTCTCAAGCAGACTCACTGCACTCTTATCGCACGTGATTCTAAATCATTCAGAATCATGTAAATCAGTAAATGAGCAATTGTATTTACAAGTATGTGATCTTAACTTTATTACTCTTTTATGATGAAGTCATGATTGTTTTATAGTTATAACTATACTACGGATAAAGTAAGACTCTCTGTGTGTTGTATTGTTCTCTTAACTTTATGTATTTTTTATGAGCCCGCCATGACCACAACAAAATTGCCCCTTGTGGGATGATTAAAGTTTCTGAATTGAATTGAATTGAATTGTAGCTTTTCATAGTGCATTTTGAATATCCACCAAAGTGGTGTACATACAGCGCTGTTTGGTTGTTACACGGCTGGTGCCATGTGAAACTGTTGCCATCTTGGCATGTTCAGTGTACACTCTACAACTATGCACCATGTCAAGCCACTTCATGCAAAGCCACATTCGTGGGATGCATGTGTGTTTAACTGTAACCTGCCACCTGCACTTTTGGCAGGTTGACTGGGATCTGTAAGGTGCTAATGCAGTAACACATATGGAACAGATACCGAAATAAGAGTGGTCACAGAAAGCTGACCCTGGGGAAAAAATTCTCCTGCTCCTCCCGCAGGGACTTAGATTGGTGACCTTTTGATTATGGGTCCAGCGCTCTAACCACCAAGCTATTCCTGCTCCCAGCCACAAAGTGACTTGCTCCGTTGCTGGGAAGTTGAAGCAAAGACCACTGAGGACCACTGCTCCTGGCCATGGAGGTGTTGATGAGCAAGGCCATGCATACGACAGTGCCTCTTTCACAAGAGATCATACAATTACTCTGGAGATTGTCATGTCTTTCATGTGCCTCTTTCACAAGAGATCGTACAATTACTCTGGAGACTGTGATGTCTTTCATGTGCCTATTTCACAAGAGATCATACTATTACACTGGAGACTGTGATGTCTTTCATGTGCCTCTTTCACAAGATATCATACAACTCCCCTGGAGATTGTGATGTCTTTCATGTGCCTCTTTCACAAGAGATCATACAATTACTCTGGAGATGAGCTCCAGGAATGAATTCTGAATGGCACAGACACCAGCCGCAAGATCCAAACATAAAAAAGGTTCAAATAAACGCTATTTATTGGGACAAAACAAAACCAGCAAACTTTCGGGGTAATCCCCTTTGTCAAGCTACAAAACAACACTGAACAGCTGAATGGTCAAAAACGAAAAATGAAGTGACAAGCTAAACTGCTTATCTGTTTTTGGTTGAGCTATGTTAGTTTCCTGTCCAGTGCTTTCTAGCCATAAGTGCAGGAAAAGTGCCACTGACGGTGACAATACAAACTGGTGCATTTCATATGGTGGCAGTTTGACAGACAATTGATACTAACAAATCACAAATGTTCTACACACACACACACAGCAACACCCACTCTGACATTATCTACACTTATTTGTTTTATTCAGCTCCCCTGTTCAGTGTGGGAGGATGTAGAGACATACAGGTAACTATAGAAACACAAGACATACAGGTAACTATAGAAACACAAGACATACAGGTAACTATACAAACACAAGACATACAGGTAACTATACAAACACAAGACATACAGGTAACTATACAAACACAAGACATACAGATAACTATACAAACACAAGACATACAACTGGGGCTGATTGGGCAAACGGCTACAGATACACTGGGGAAGCAGAGGAACACAGATAAAGGTTCCAATTCAACCACACAAAAAACTTTATATTACGGGTTTCAGGGGTTCACACCGGAGAGAATTTCAGTGTACACATTTATCAAAATGCCTTCAAGTGTAAACGGAAGCCATGCTTACTTGCGTTCGCCTTTTGTCTTTTTGAACATATCACGTGCAGTGGTACGTGCCTCCTGCGGTGACATGCTGGGGTTGAACTGCATCAGCAACTGCTCAGCGAACGCTTGGCCAGCCCCATAGATACGTCCATAGTTCAGTATCTGAAAGGTTATGTTCATAGTTCAGTATCTGAAAGGTTACGTCCCTAGTTCGGTATCTGAAAGGTTACATCTATAGTTCAGTATCTGAAAGGTTACGTTCATAGTTCAGTATCTGAAAGGTTACGTCCATAGTTCAGTACCTGAAAGGTTACATCCATAGTTCAGTTCAGTATCTGAAAGGTTACGTTCATAGTTCAGTATCTGAAAGGTTACATCCATAGTTCAGTATCTGAAAGGTTACGTCCATAGTTCAGTACCTGAAAGGTTACATCCATAGTTCAGTATCTGAAAGGTTACGTTCATAGTTCAGTACCTGAAAGGTTACATCCATAGTTCAGTATCTGAAAGGTTACGTCCATAGTTCAGTATCTGAAAGGTTACGTCCATAGTTCAGTTTTGAATGATCTCGGTATGAAATGACAGCCCTGAGATTTCAGGCCGGGGGGGGGGAGGACATCAGACATTCCCCGCCTCCCTTCAGGGTGCATAGGCAGGATACTCAGTTGCAATTCTCATAAAAGTGGACCACAAGCAAAGATGCGAGTTTGCCCTAAAGCATAGAAAATGTGCAAATACTTCCACTTGCAGGCTTCGCGCGGCAGTTTTATCAATATTTACGCCACAGAAGCACCTTTCTGCTTCAAATTTGCACTCTTCAGGGCACGGCTATGTTGGTTTGCTCTCTACCATTGAAGAAATCGGTCACGAGAACACTGATCTCTCTTTGTGAGAGCTTAGCACCACCTCCCTTTTCACGTAGCTCTTGAGCTCTGCTTGAGAACAAAAACAAGTCCAGGCCTCTTCAGGCATTCCATCCCGAGGCCACATGGTATTTCCTGGAACCGATCCGGTGACCTGCCTGTGCATGTGTTTAACGGAGATCAACTGTGAAAACGAGACAGACCTTTGCGTGGTCACGGCTGACTTTAGCAAGCTCGGCGGTCTTGCTGTGGAGATCAGTCTTCTCCGCCTTGTTGCCTTGCAGCGTCATCCAGCCCAGTGCCGTGCAGCCTGCAAACACCAGACACAGGCTGTTTCCTCACAAGTCCCTTCCGTGCAGCGTGCAACAGTGAGTACAACACAGACTGTTTGTTTGTGAGCCCTTTCTGCGGCAGTGTGTGACAGTGAACACAACCCACGCTCTTTGTTTGCGAGCCCTTTCTGTGGCAGTGTGTGACAGTGAACACAACCCACTCTATTTGCGAGCCATTTCTGTGGCAGTGTGTGACAGTGAACACAACCCACTCTGTTTGCGAGCCCTTTCTGTGGCAGTGTGTGACAGTGAACACAACCCACACTGTTTGTTTGCGAGCCCTTTCTGTGGCAGCGTATGACAGTGAACACAACCCCCTCTGTTTGCGAGCCCTTTCTGTGGCAGTGTATGACAGTGAACACAACCCATGCTCTTTGTTTGCAAGCCATTTCTGTGCAGTGTATGACAGTGAGCACAACACAAGCGGTTTACTTGCAAGCCCTTTCTGTGTAGTGTGTGACAGCGAGCACAACTTGTAAGTAAGTAACTTGGATGTTTTAAACTCAGTCAACCAGTGCAGTTATATCAGGGCAATTTTAAAGGTTGCCAGCAGCACCCAGTGTTCCCAGGCAGTCATCCATCAAAGTACTAAAACCCAACGTTGCTTAACATTGGTGATCGGATAAGAACCGGTGCTTTCAACGTGGTATGGCCGTTGGCAGTGAACACGACACACACTGTTTGTTTGCAAAACTTTTCTGTGCAGTGTGTGATGTAAACGCAACCCAGACTGTTTGCTTGCAAGCTTTTTCTGTGCAGTGTGCGATGTGAACGCAACCCAGACTGTTTGCTTGCAAGCCCTATCCGTGCAGTGTGTGACAAGCGAGTACACCACAGATGAAAACCACCACCGGTGCCAATGTTTCTGTACTATCCTCAGAACCAGTGTACCTACAGTGAAATGAGGAAGCCTGTGCGTACATCAAAATTACTTGTCCAAACAGAAAACAATCTGAGTTAAAAAGAACTAAAAATATTTACACAGAAACTAGTAAAACTGTGAACTGCTTGGTCCTGAGCAGAAATTCACTTTGTAAATTATTTTCCATGTGGGGGTTCCACTGAATGTAGCAATTAGCCTCAGCGTTGTTTGGAGCCAAACCTCACCTGCACCGCAACATGTTCGAAATCATCTAGATACAAAAAGGAAAATTAGCAGACATCTAAATTCAACATAAACATACACAGAAAATCATAACATCCACCCACACTGTGACAAAACACATTTCCCACATGCTGAACCTCTATATTTAAGCCACTTGGCCCCAGACCGCCTGTCACTGCCCACTCTTTCACCTTACCGTGAAACCCCAGACCGCCCGGTAGCAGCCAGCTAGCAGAGGCTCCATACTAGCATCTCGGCTTATGCAAATAGGAACAGGATTCTCATGAGCCTTGTTTCCGCTATTGTTTACTACTTCCGGCAATGTCGTTTGTTCGAAGTTCGGCGAAGTTTGAGAGACGCTGTGAATTTTCGAAGTTGCGAGGTGGACACGCGATAGATGCTCAAAAATAAACAAAAGCCCTACTGTTAGCAATGGCGTCGGAGCTTCATCCTTTCAGATTTGAACTGCAAATTTGGCTCCGTCATTTACCCTGGGCACCCTAACAAACTCACGGAGCTTCATCTCTGGAGATTCAAACTGGAAATTTTGCAGTCGGTTACCCCGTAGGCCCCCAAAACCTGACATTCAGATGTGGACATTTCTGACTCGGGATTTTTGTTTTTTTTATGCTTTTATTTTTTAGTGAAAAAAATCAAAACCTGTTGGATATACAAGAACATTGTATTCGCAAACTCGGAAAAATACGAAGTGAGCTGAAACTTTTGTTTGGTGTTTATTATTGATTTTTAAAGTTGTAGACCGGATCCTTTGACACAGTTACTTCCCTTCGCAAGGGATTTCGTAGCGAAAGGGAAGCAGCTGGTCTGGGGCCAAGTGGGTTAATGTGAAACTATGAAATGTCACATTTACATCGAAAACAATTGACAAAAACCTAGCTATAAAAACCACGCCGCTCACCGTGTATCTTCTTGTAGTGAGCATCTCCCAGAATGGCTGCTATCCACAGTTCCTGGGAGTCGACGTCAGCCCCCACAAAGTGGTAGCCTGGGGGTGAGTGGACCATGGCCTTCAGCTCACTGCCAATACGGTCAGGCTGCAAATGGCCGAAGTCAGCATTAATGACAATGATATAACAAAGAAGATTTCTAGAGTGCCCATCTACCACACACAAAGTGGAAGCGCAGGGTGCTTTACAATAACACTAAGAACACACATACACTCACTCACCCACCCACTCACACACGCACGCATGCACACACACACACACTCACTCACCCACACGCGCATGCACACACACACTCACTCACCCACCCACACACACACGCACACACACACACGCACACAAACACATCAGGTGGGGGATAGGCATGGTTGTGAAAAAGACAGTTTAGAAACAGTCAATGACTCACTGAACTGGCATGTCTTAAGGGTGGCTTTAGAAAAGAAGGAATCAGAGGGGCATGTCTTAAGGGTGGCTTTAAAAAGAGAAGGAATCAGAGGGGCAGAGTGTTTGAGGCAAATTGTTCCAAGCAGATGGGCCAGCGTGCACATTAATGTCTATGCATACAGTGCAGGCATTCCAGCAGCATGGGAAACAGAAGAACATCTAGGTAAAATCACTTTGGAACATCCCCAATTTTTGATCTGTTAGTGTTCCTCTGACCAAACCCTGAGGTTCACACACACACACACACACACATACACACACACACACAACACCACACACACAAAAACGTGCAGCACACACACACACACACACACACACACACACACACACACACACACACAAGCATGCACACACACACACACAATGTATGCATGTCTACTTGAGGCAGGCTGGACACAGCTGGAAGTGTCAGCAGTAAGAGACAGAGGAAAGAGGAAGACAAAGTTGGAGCATGTCACACGGAAAGAGGGACATTGTCCCAGGCAGAGGGACCAGTGAAGGAAAAGGTCACACTGTCCCTGCATGCGGGAGTTCCTTACATAAGCGTTGCTTGCAGTCAGCCAGGTGGGCTCCACAGAACGACGTGTGATTGTTCCAGCAACTGCGATGCGGGGGACGATGGCACCATACTGCCCATACTCCTCGTAGTCTGGCTGTCTGCAATCACACACATATATATATAAGAAGATAAAAATGTCTGTGAGCAACCGGCTATATCTGGCAATCCTAAAAACTGCAAGTTAAAAGTAAATGTACAAAAAGCTAGAACTTTGCAGCCCAGATTTTTGAAAAACTGACCTGGATTGTGCCCTCCCCCCCTCCCCTCCTTCTCTTTTTCTCCCTTCTGCTTTACTTGCAGTCTTGTAGAGAAGTTCCTGCTACATTCCATTCCTCCCAGACCCCAGTAGAAACTGCAGGCTATGATTTGATGTCTACTGTATCAAGATGGTGACAACAGTGATGTCCACTTTTACAGCGCATGATGTCATCAATTTCAATGCTGGGAGTCAGTGCTGAGATGTGTAATAACTAAGAAAGAAAAGGGACGTTGCGGACTCACTTGACGATGTATTTTGGCAGCTCTGCTTTCTTCATCCAGGACACCATTTGCCCCCTGAAACGAGTGTTGTGCAGCGATCAGTTCACCATGCTTGACAAACACGTGACATTACATTATATGGAGGTGACAGCTTTCCACACTCAATGTCTTTCTTTGTGTTTTTTTCCAACTGTATGAGCTCATCGCCTATAAGCTATAGCTTGTTGATGAGCACATAATGATTTTTTTAATGTTTATTTCGTCTCAAATAAATTTTTGTTTAAACCAATGTCTTTCTTCATCCAGGACACCATTTGCCCCCTGAAACATGTGTTGTGCAGAAATCAGTTCACCACGCTTGACAAACACATGACATTACATTATAATGTTTATGTAGGTGACAGCTGTCCACACTCAATGTCTTTCTTCACCCAGGACACCATTTGCTCCCTGAAACGCGTGTTGTGCAGCAAGCAGTACACCATGCTTGACAAACATGTTACATTATGTGTAGGTGATGGCTTTTCACACTTAATGCCTCTCTGAGTGACCCAAACTAAATATAAATGTTGTCCTTTTTTTGAGCATTGGGGCAGGGATAGCTCAGTTAGCAGAGTGTCCGACTGAAAAGCCAGCTGTAATACTGACGTGGGTTCGAGTCCCTGATGTGGCAAGGGATAAAATGCTCAAAAGGTCATCCTTTCTTCCTCACATCAGCTGCTTTGCATGATGATGATGATGAACATCGCTTCGCACTAAATGAGAGCTGATACAGTACTTGCTCTGAGAGTTTTTCAAAATATGTCTACATTCCATCAGTCCATTTCTAATGCAGGCAAACAACAGGAGAGAGAGAGATCAGAACAACAGGAGAGAGAGAGATCAGAACAACAGGAGAGAGAGAGATCAGAACAACAGAAGGAGGGCAAGCAGGCAGGTGGATGCAGGCAGACAGACAAACACAGACATACTGACAGGCAGACAAACAGACAGACATACAGATAGACAGACAGACAGGCAGGCAGACACAGACAGACAGACATACTGACAGACATACTGACAGGCAGACAGACAGACTGACAGGCAGGCAGGCAGACAGACAGACAGACAGACACAGACAGACAGGCAGACAGGCAGACAGACAGACAGGCAGACAGACAGACAGACAGGCAGACACAGACAGACATACTGACAGACAGGCAGGCAGACAGGCAGGCAAACAGACATACTGACAGACAGGCAGGCAGACAGGCAGGCAAACAGACAGACATACTGACAGACAGGCAGGCAGACAGACATACTGACAGACAGACAGGCACACTGTCACTGATAGACATGCTGACAGACATACGGACAGGCAGACAGACATACGGACAGGCAGACAGACATACGGACAGGCAGAAAGTGTCAGTGATCAGAACGCCACAGGCACTCACTCAATCCTTTCCTGGTTGTTTTTCCAATATGAGCAGAGCTTGCTGAGCAGCAGGGCGCGGTTGGCGTGGTCGCCTGTCTGGGCGCGCAGGGTTCCGTCCTCCACCCTGTGCAGATAGTCCTTGGCCAGGGGGTTCCCCACCCGCTTCTTGCTGCCGTCCTGAACAGTCGGGGCCTCTCCCATGAGCAAACACGAGTTGGTGTACACATTGGTCTATTCAAGGGTGGGGGGGGGGGGGGGGGGGGGGAGGAATGAGGAGAGAGACAGACAGACAGACAGAGACAGACACAGAGACAGACAGAGAGAGACACAGACAGAGAGACATAGAATGATAGAGACAAAGAGAGACAGAGAGAGAGACACACACAAAGACAGAGAACAGCACCACCCCTCCGTACACCTGTCTCTGCCACATAATTGTTAGCATGTCACAGTTACTGATACCTTCGCTAGGATTTCACACTGACCGTGATTGGCACAAATCACTGATACAATTATCAGCTGCATTACAGATCGCATAAAGGATTTTTTCCAACAGATTCCCTGGGTTTCCCTTTAGTCAATCTGCCACATAACAAATACAAATGCCTGATCCAGGAATTACTCCATCGAGTAATGTAAGTTATCTGCCACATAACTAATACAAATGCCTGATCCAGGAATTACTCCATCGAGTAATGTAAGTTATCTGCCACATAACAAATACAAATACCTGATCCAGGTTACTCCAGCAGGTAATGTAAGTTATCTGCCACATAACAAATACAAATGCCTGATCCAGGAATTACTCCGGCAGGTAATGTAAGTTATTTGCCACATAACAAATACAAATGCCTGATCCAGGAATTACTCCAGCAGGTAACGTAAATGCTGAACCAGATCTTGGTCAGTCTAGCCTACACACAGAGCCACCATAACGAACCAAGTAACGTGCTTTGCTTCGCAGCTGTTCTCTAATCAGGTGATGATTAACTAACAACTGATACTTAAGTGCACATAAATCCTAGCAGCAGATCGGACCAAGCACCTTAAAGCAATCCGGGGTCACCACAATGAGAGCTGCCTAAGACTTTACTGATGGAGCCACAGCTGTGACAGCTTCAAGCTGGCGGAGACTTTACTGACTGAACCATTGTAGATTTGAGCTGCTGAAGACTTTATTGACTGAGCCACAGCAATTCTGAGCTGCCAAAGACTTTACTGACGGAGCCACAGCAGCTTTGAGCTGCCAAAACCTTTGCTGAGCCACAGCAGCTCTGATCTGCCAAAAACTGCTGAGCAACAGCAGCTTTGAGCTGCCAAAAACTTTACTAACTGAGCCACAGTAGCTTTCTATAATGGCGCACAGACCTTGTGAAAGGGGAGCTTTGAGCTGCCAAAAACTTTACTAACTGAGCCACAGTAGCTTTCTATAATGGCGCACAGACCTTGTGGGGGATTCTGTAGAAGAGACAGCCTGGCAGACCGATGTCATGTGGACCATCACCAAGACTGGGGCTGGACTTCTGAAAAAGAAAACCGCACATATCCACACGGGGCTCTTCTGCGCTTTTTGGAGAAAAAAACTAATACAAAATTGGAGAGGACTGCCCATATGTGTCCAAGGTAGTTCCGCTGCAGTGTCAAAGTTAGTCCCATTGCATACCAGTTCCAGTGTCCCAGGCAGTCCCTTTGTGTACCAGTCCTGTTGTGTCCCAGACAGTCCCATTGTGTACCAGTCCAGTTGTGTCCCAGACAGTCCCATTGTGTACCAGTCCTGTTGTGTCCCAGACAGTCCCATTGTGTACCAGTCCTGTTGTGTCCCAGACAGTCCCATTGTGTACCAGTCCTGTTGTGTCCCAGACAGTCCCATTGTGTACCAGTCCTGTTGTGTCCCAGGCAGTCCCATTGTGTACCAGTCCTGTTGTGTCCCAGACAGTCCCATTGTGTACCAGTCCTGTTGTGTCCCAGACAGTCCCATTGTGTACCAGTCTTTTTTGTGTCCCAGACAGTCCCATTGTGTACCATGTCTTTTTTGTGTTCCCATTGCCATGGAACCAGGACACAGAAGGCTGCTCTTTGTCCCTATGTGTACCAGTCCCACTGTGCCCCAGTTTCATCATCCAGCAGGTGCATGTTTGTTAGGAATAACCTAACTTAACCTTAACCCTTTTCATCATCCAGCAGGTGCATAGTTTGTCAGGAATAACCTAACCGTAACCCTAACGTTAGCCCTACCCTCACCCCAAGACACGATGGGCCTTGTACAGAGAGACAGGGACACAGACAGACAGCCCCAGTCAGAGAGACAGGGACACAGATGGACAGCCCCAGTCAGAGACAGGGACACAGACAGCCAGCCAGTCAGACAGGGACACAGACAGCCCCAGTCAGAGACAGGGACACAGACAGACAGCCCCAGTCAGAAGACAGGGACACAGACAGACAGCCCCAGTCAGAGACAGGGACACAGACAGACAGCCCGTCAGAGACAGGGACACAGACAGACAGCCCCAGTCAGATAGACAGGGACACAGACAGACAGCCCCAGTCAGAGACAGGGACACAGAGACAGCCCCAGTCAGAGACAGGGACATAGACAGCCCCAGTCAGAGACAGGGACATAGACAGCCCCAGTCAGAGACAGGGACATAGACAGCCCCAGTCAGATAGAGACACAGACAGACAGCCCCAGTCAGAGACAGGGACATAGACAGACAGCCCCAGTCAGAGAGACAGGGACACAGACGGACAGCCCCAGTCAGAGACAGGGACACAGACAGACAGCCCGTCAGATAGACAGGGACACAGACAGACAGCCCCAGTCAGATAGACAGGGACACAGACAGACAGCCCCAGTCAGAGACAGGGACAGACAGCCCCAGTCAGACAGGGACAAGACAGCCCCAGTCAGACAGGGACACAGACAGACAGCCCCAGTCAGAAGACAGGGACACAGACAGACAGCCCAGTCAGACGACAGGGACACAGACAGACAGCCCGTCAGATAGACAGGGACACAGACAGACAGCCCAGTCAGATAGACAGGGACACAGACAGACAGCCCCAGTCAGATAGACAGGGACACAGATGACAGCCCCAGTCAGAGACAGGGACATAGACAGCCCCAGTCAGAGACAGGGACATAGCCCCAGTCAGACAGGGACATAGACAGCCCCAGTCAGATAGAGACACAGACAGACAGCCCCAGTCAGAGACAGGGACATAGACAGACAGCCCCAGTCAGAGAGACAGGGACACAGACAGCCCCAGTCAGACAGGGACACAGATGGACAGCCCCGGTCAGATAGACAGGGACACAGATGGACAGCCCCGGTCAGATAGACAGGGACACAGACAGACAGCCCCAGTCAGAGACACTATATTCTGATTCACAAGCTCAGTTTTGTTCACCATGCAATCACAAGGTACAATGGCCCAGCATGGCATATGAGCTGACATCTGAGTTTAACATTTTCGGACACTGTTCATCCCTCGCTGGGATTCTGTTCGCTGTGGGTACCTCATGGCCAGTTCTGAATCACCTGAGTGATGGGCTGACCTTTTTGGGTCTGGGCTCTGGTCTTGCAGTGTCCCAGTGTGTGACGGCTTCCTCTGGTTCCATAGCCCGCTGGTCGAAGTTGGGACCAATGAAGTGTGACGACTCGACTGCTGCTTCAGTCTTCTTGACCTCGAACAGCTCCGGCTTGCTGCTGTGCATGAAGTCCAAGAAAGCCCTGGATGTTGGGAAGGGTAAGCTCTTTAGTTTAAATCAGGTCATTTATCAAGCCTTTTAAAGTCACAAATTTATTTGTAGACATCGGGTGTTCCTGGGGAAAATAATTTGTGCGTGTGAGAAAACACAATTATTTCTGGACAAGCAACTTATTTCAGCATTTCCATCACCCCCCCCCCCCCCCCCACCCCATCCCAACTCCTTTTGGTCTCTCTCTCTCTCAACTTCAGTTTCGAAGTACCCCAACTTTCAACCTCCCCCCTCCCCCCTTTTTAATTCTGAGCAACCATCATCAAAACATTTGAAGTGTATCATCTGTTACATCACCATTCATCAAATAATGACACCGATGACACAAAGAAATACAAGCAACATTTTTTTTTATTGCATTCAAAGTATAGTCTGGGTTCGGCAGATTAAATACATTACACATGGGTAGTTGGCTTACCGAGGAAACCTATTAATTATAAGATCCATGATTTCTGTTGGCTGTTGACGGCTTGGGTCAGATCACAATCAGAGGAGATCAGAGCAAGTTTGAAACCCACATTACATGATCAGATGCTTGATGAAGCCACCATGGTTTGTTGTTTTCCATAGCAACTGATTGTACACCATGCAGTCACACGACCATGACCGACAGCGGATCACAGCCCAGTGAGAAGTACGTCGGATCACCGGTGGGCCACCTTCTCAAGGTGTATAGAGACCGGTTTGGTATAACCCCCTCCGCAGAGCTCAGGAGCTGTGTGAAAGTGGAGGTGGCCGTCCCAGGCTCCCGTCCCTAATAAGTCTACGGTTTCTGTGGACGTAAAGCAACACTTCAACCAACCCCCCTCCCCTTACACCAGTCCCTTGCCACACACCTGACCGGGAACTTCTTCTCCCCAAGCTCGTCACTGGGATCCTGCCTCTTCAGCTCCTTTTCCACGTCGTCCGTCTCCTCCACCGTGGGTACCAGGTAGCCCCAGCCAAAGTCCGAGTCAAAGTGCAGTGGGAAGCCATCCCAGGTGAGGCGCATCAGTTTGGGCGTCACACGGCACTGGGTGCTGATGTTGGAGGGGCCCGGGTACCAGTCTTCCTCATTCGGTCGAGGGCATAAGTCTCGGTACCATCTGTTCAAACACACGGAAGACATCCCTGAATTTGACAAGTCTCTGTGCTGTGTGTTCAAGCGCAAGTATAATAACCATGACACCGTGCTATAGAAATATTGACATATTACTATTTAAAAATTAATTAAAAAATCATTTATTATTATTTGTCAGTTAAACTGACCAAGAGTTTGCTGCTCTTTGTCAGTGGGTGTTAAGTGAGCATTTGTCATGCCAGCAAGTGACAAGAGAGAAAAAAATCATGAGCTACCCAAGAAAAATAACCATGAGTTAGAAAAATAACCGTGGATTAGCCCAAGAAAAATAACAATTATCTAAAGAAATAGCCATGTATTAGCCAAAGAAAAATACCCATGAGTTAACCAAAGAAAAATAACCAGGAGTTAGCCATTCTCTGGAACAATGGCCAAGGACATAAGTGTTAGTAACCCTTTCACTGCCATGCTTGCTACACCGTCACCCAGAAAATGACCAATGAAAGTGCCAAACTGGAAAAAATTTAAGCTCCCCCCCCTCCTTCCGCATGAGCACGTGAAAGGACTTCTATCAAAATGCACAGTACTGACAGTAGATTTGTTACAGGACCATCAAATACACTGTTTGCAGGCGTGTATGTGAGCACTTTTCAGCCTGGAAACTTTACAGGCCGTGGCAGTGAAGGGGTTAAGGTCAACATGCGGCAGGGAGTGCAACTACTCTACGAGGCGGCTGGTCTCCTCTGCAACCCTTGACGCTCATCAAGACGATGAAGCTTAAGCTACACAAACCCCAGATGACTACAGACATATGTCACATAAGGTAGTGTTGGGAAGTAACACCCTTTCAGTTCGAAAGACGCGGGGAAGCTTGGACACGGCACTGGGCCCAAGGAGCCGTGCTTTCAGTCAAGCTGTGATGCCCTGAAGAGGACCTGCTGCAGACAACCAAACCCATCGATACCACTAATGACTAAGCCTTTCACTCCCCACTGTGCGTTCTGGTGCAGAAACACGGCAACCCAGTCTGAGCAACATTCTGGAAAAAATACAGGGAATCTTGATCACATGGTCCACGATGTGGTTGGTGATGTTGAGGCTTCCTTGCAAATGGAGCCATTTTCGTGGTACTTTGGAGTTCTAGAAGTCGAATGTGTTGGATTGCCCCGCCAAGACGGTGACATGGCACTCCACTACCAATGAAGCGTTTCATTAGGGACATTCTGGGCGATGGAGTTGAAAGCAACAAAGAAAACAGGTTTGATGAGGAGGGGGTACCAAGTCTGACCCAGCCAGTGTCAGTATCAGTGACAGCGACTATCCAGGAGACAGCGTCGCGGTGAGTGGACCCAGTACATCGAGGGGTAGGGCTGGTGGTTGTGGGAGAAAAATGTGACGTAGCAGTGGTTGTGGTGGTGGTACGGGGCGAGGACAACGAGCACAAGGTGCTGCTGAAGAACAAGCATGTGGCAATTATATTTTTATGCTTCTGATACTTTCATGTGATTCTATTCCCAGGTAAGTGCTGTAATCCTGAAAATGGTCAGAAGCGCTGGGAGTGAAGGGGTTAAGCGGAGGACGGCCCTAGAATGCTGAAGAAGACAAACGTCATTGTACAGTGTGCTCTGCAAAGTTTTCCCCTGGCACTCCAAATGTCCCCACTTTGGCATTGTGGGTAATACGGACACCTTCCCTTTTACACTGGTGAAGTTTAATGTAACAGATCCAAAACAATATTCTGACCCCTCAAAGTAACTTACGCAGGATAACCAGCCATGAAAGTGGGGTTTTTGGGCAGCCGGTCTGCTGTGGCATATACACGCTCTATGATCTGACGACGTTCTTCGCGGCCATCCTGGTCCTGAAATGTACCATATGTTTATCATTAACTACGTACGCTTGCACATGCTTACACCCACACCCAGACGCATTGTTCCACACACATACATACACACAGAGTGACTCTCTTACACACACACACATACACACAGAGTGACTCTCTTACACACACACACATACACACAGAGTGACTCTCTTACACACACACACATACACACAGAGTGACTCTCTACTACCACACACACACACATACACACAGAGTGACTCTCTTACACACACAACACATACAGAGTGACTCTCTACACACACACACATACACACAGAGTGACTCTCTTACACACACACACATACACACAGAGTGACTCTCTTACACACACACACACAACACACAGAGTGACTCTCTTACACACACACACATACACACAGAGTGACTCTCTTACACACACACACAACAACACAGAGTGACTCTCTTACACACACACACATACACACAGAGTGACTCTCTTACACACACACACATACACACAGAGTGACTCTCTTACACACACACACATACACACAGAGTGACTCTCTTACACACACACACATACACACAGAGTGACTCTCTTACCACACACACACATACACACAGAGTGACTCTCTTACACACACACACATACACACAGAGTGACTCTCTTACACACACACACACATACACACAGAGTGACTCTCTTACACACACACACATACACACAGAGTGACTCTCTACACACACACAACATACACACAGAGTGACTCTCTTACACACACATACACTACACACAATGACCCCTCTTACACACACACACATACACACAGAGTGACTTCTACACACACACACATACACACAGAGTGACTCTCTACACACACACACATACACACAGAGTGACTCTCTTACACACACACACATACACACAGAGTGACTCTCTTACACACACACACATACACACAGAGTGACTCTCTTACACACACACACATACACACAGAGTGACTCTCTTCACACCACACACATACACACAGAGTGACTCTTTACACACATACATACACACAGAGTGACTCTTACACACACACACATACACACAGAGTGACTCTCTTACACACACACACATACACACAGAGTGACTCTCTTACACACACACATACACACAGAGTGACTCTCTTACACACACACACATACACACAGAGTGACTCTCTTACACACACATACATACACACAGAGTGACTCTCTTACACACACACACATACACACAGAGTGACTCTCTTACACACACACATACATACACACACGAGTGACTCTCTTACACACACATACATACACACAGAGTGACTCTCTTACACACACACACATACACACAGAGTGACTCTCTTACACACACATACATACACACAGAGTGACTCTCTTACACACACATACATACACACAGAGTGACTCTCTTACACACACATACTCACACATAATTGTGCACGCATGCACATATTGTCTTACACACACACACTATCTTACACACACACACACACACACACACACACACATTGTCTTACACACACACACCATGTGACTCTCTTACACACACACACATACACACTTGCACATAATCACATGAGTGCAAAGGCCCACATACACACACACACACACTGTCTCTCACGCACACCAAGTGACTCTCTTACACACACACTTGCACATAACTGTGCGTACACCGCACATGCGTGCACACACACACAGCATAGTTTTTGGTATGTGATCTGCACCTTCAGGTCCCAGAATTTCACTTCTTTGTCTCTCTACTCCACACCTGCACTCATCAAAACAGAGCATAGGCTCACCTATGATTTTGATTTGATTTGAGAGTTTTTACGTTTTGATTTGACAGAGAAAGCATTATTCCAGAAAATTTTGGGTTTGCTATTAGTGTATGCAGATTGAGAAAAAGGGGGCTAAGAGTGTGTATGGGCATGTTTTTAATGACTTAGAATTATTATGTTCTTCATTGTGCGATCAAACGACAGCTTTAATTTCCTGCAGGGATGAATAAAGTATATTGTTATTGTTACCTCCAGAAAAGTCAGGATGTCCATATTTTCCTCAACCTCTGGGTCTTCTCCCCTGGCAGGCTGACTCTCTGTTGATACTGGTTTGGCATTTTTGTTCATCCGGAAGTCAGCCACTGTCCAGTCCAAATCCCACAGCCATGGGTCATCTTTGTATCTGGACATAACAAGAAGTCACTGTCATCTTTGTATCTGGTCATAACATTAACAAGAAGTCATTGTCATCTTTGTATCTGGTCATAACATTAACAAGAAGTCATTGTCATCTTTGTATCTGGTCATAACATTAACAAGAAGTCATTGTCATCTTTGTATCTGGACATAACAAGCAGTCAATGTCATCTTTGTATCTGGTCATAACATTAACAAGAAGTCATTGTCATCTTCGTATCTGGTCATAACATTAACAAGAAGTCATTGTCATCTTTGTATCTGGTCATAACATTAACAAGAAGTCATTGTCATCTTTGTATCTGGTCATAACATTAACAAGAAGTCATTGTCATCTTTGTATCTGGTCATAACATTAACAAGAAGTCATTGTCATCTTTGTATCTGGTCATAACATTAACAAGAAGTCATTGTCATCTTTGTATCTGGACATAACATGAAGTCACTGTCATCTTTGTATCTGGTCATAACATTAACAAGAAGTCATTGTCATCTTTATATCTGGACATAACAAGAAGTCACTGTCATCTTTGAACCTAGACATAAACCAGAAGTTACTGTCATTTCTGACTGTCATCTATGTACCTAGAAATGAACACAAAGTGAATGTCATCTATGTACCTAGAAATGAACACAAAGTGACTGTCATCTTTGTATCTAGACATAAACAAGAAGTGACTCATCTCTGTTGGGCAGTTCAGTGAAGCTGGTTTGCACATGTAAATGCCCTTCATATTCCATAATCTTTCACGCAAGACGTCACAAAAGGTCACAGCTGCCACTTCCAGGCTAATCTCTGAGTAGGCGTTGCTTCATGCTGTGCGTAACAATGAAAGTTGAACCTAAAATTTGAGAAGCAGTGCAAATGCTAATACTGTTGCATTTGCAAGAATTACAGAGGAAAGGTGATGGAGGATGGAAAAAAGTGTTATTGCATCATTTTTCGGCTGACCAGGGGATCGCAAGTGCCTGTAAGCTTCATGAATTTGCTTTCACCGCTTTCCATTGTAAAGCAAGTATGTACCAGAAGTAAAAAAACAGCCAAGGGGCTTATGTGATGTTGGTAAAAATCATGGAAATTAACCTCACCTGAACCGCCCAATACATAGGCACGAACAAGAAACTGCTCTCTTCTGACATGGATACAATGTACAAGAAATGTACTACATAAAGTCATTATGCTGAAGAAGATTTTCCTTGATTTTGTACAGGGTCCTTCAAAAAGAAACATGGACAGCAGATGGGAGATTACTGATGCACTTCCTGCCCCAACATTAACTTCATGTTGACACTGTTACAGAATCAGCAAAGGGAGTTAATTAGCCCTCAGGCATCACTTTTGTCCTCCTTTTTATTATTTTAACTTGTTCCATTTTTTTATTCTCAGTAAAAAAAAACTGCAGTCTCCACAAAAGTCCTTCAGATGAGACTATGAGTATCAACTTGTGTGTATACGAATGAAAAAAAAGCAAACACAAATGCAAGTTAAAGATCCTATAGCCCATGTCAGAGTTTGGGGGATCATGGAAACGCCAACATATACCAGCACACACTGAAAGTGTCAGGGTCTTCAAACTGTTGAAGTTGGACAAAATAACTCAGGAAGAAGACCTCTTTGATTGTTCGCTGCTTTGAAAAAGGAATTCCCACCAGATTTTGCACAGTATTTTGTTGTGTCTGCTTACAACTAAGACATGGCTTTAAGAAAATTAAAACAAACAAACAAACCAAAAAAATGGTTGAAGTTGGACACTACAACTGAGTAAGAAGAACTATTGTTCATTGCTTGGGAAAAAAACATTTCCGCTAAATTCTGCACAGTATTTTGTTGCGTCTGGTTACAACTAAGACAAGCCTTTAAGAAAACCACAACAAAACAAAAACTTTGTGCACTTTGAAAAAAGCAACCAAAGCAGAAAACTCACGACTCATCCTCCAGCAGGTGGCAGGCCTCATCAGCAAGGGAGATAAGCAGTTTGCGCAGTTCTCGCTGACACTCGTCATAGGTGGCGTTGGCATGCTCGATGTAGCGTGGCCATCGGCTGTCGACGGGGAGGTACGCTGTTCCCATTTCCAACATCCCACCCAGCGTCACAGGGTGAGGAAAGCTGGCAGGAGCACACACAGGAAATGGTGGTGACTGACACAGGAGTTGACAGTGACTGACACAGGAGTTGACAGTGACTAACACACAGAAAATGATGGTGACTGACACAGGAGTTGACAGTGACTGACACAGGAGTTGACAGCTGGCAAGAGCACACACAGGAAATGATGGTGACTGACACAGGAGTTGACAGTGACTGACACAGGAGTTGACAGTGACCAACACACAGAAAATGATGGTGACTGACACACAGGAGTTGACAGTGACTGACACACAGGAAATGATGGTGACTGACACAGGAGTTGACAGTGACTGACACACAGGAGTTGACAGTGACCAACACACAGAAAATGATGGTGACTGACACAGGAGTTGACAGTGACTGACACACAGGAAATGATGGTGACTGACACAGGAGTTGACAGTGACTGAAAACAGGAGTTGACAGTGACTAACACACAGAAAATGATGGTGACTGACACAGGAGTTGACAGTGACTGACACACAGGAAATGATGGTGACTGACACAGGAGTTGACAGTGACTGACACACAGGAGTTGACAGTGACTGACACACAGAAAATGATTGTGACTGACACAGGAGTTGACAGTGACTGACACACAGGAAAATGATGGTGACTGACACAGGAGTTGACAGTGACTGACACACAGAAAATGATGGTGACTGACACAGGAGTTGACAGTGACTGACACACAGAAAATGATGGGACTGACACAGGAGTTGACAGTGACTGACACACAGAAATGATGGTGACTGACACAGGAGTTGACAGTGACTGACACACAGAAAATGATGGGTGGACTGACACAGGAGTTGACAGTGACTGACACACAGAAAATGATGGTGACTGACACAGGAGTTGACAGTGACTGACACACAGGAAATGATGGTGACTGACACAGGAAATGATGGTGACTGACACACAGGAAATGACGGTGACTGACACAGGAAATGATGGTGACTGACACACAGGAAATGACGGTGACTGACACAGGAAATGATGGTGACTGACACACAGGAAATGATGGTGACTAACACACAGGAAATGATGGTGACTGACACAGGAAATGACGGTGACTGACACCCAGGAAATGATGGTGACTGACACACAGGAGTTGACAGTGACTGACACAGGAGTTGACAGTGACTGACACACAGGAAATGATGGTGACTGACACAGGAGTTGACAGTGACTGACACAGGAGTTGACAGTGACTGACACAAAGGAGTTGACAGTGACTGACACACAGGAGTTGACAGTGACTGACACACAGGAAATGATGGTGACTGACACACAGGAATTGACAGTGACTAACACACAGGAAATGATGGTGATTGACACACAGGAGTTGACAGTGACTGACACACAGGAATTGACAGTGACTAACATACAGGAATTGACGGTGACTGACACAGGAGTTGACAGCTGGCAAGAGCATACACAGGAAATGACGGTGACTGACACACAGGAGTTGACAGTGACTGACACACAGGAGTTGACAGTGACTGACACACGAGTTGACAGTGACTGACACAGGAATTGACAGTGACTGACAGACAGGAACTGAGAGTGACTGACACGCAGGAATTGACAGGGGGTGGATGGGTGTGTGAGTGTGTGTTGTTAGTGTTATTGTAAAGTGCCTTGCGCTCCCACCTCATGCGGTAGATGGGCGCTCTAGAAATCCTCTTTATTCTTCTTCTTATTATTTACCCAGTACAGAACTGGTCGATCAGAACTCTGCCCCTGTCACACCAGCACAAGGACAACAGAACACCTGCTGCAGGTACACCCACTGCACAACCGCAGGTGTCAGTTCTGGCCAGTGTGTGGTGGCCAGGAAGGAAGGAAGGAACTTTGTCACTTACGCCCAGTCAACCACGGCAGTTGTATCAGGGCAAAACACATTTTATCCGAACACAATAAATATCAAAATTATATACACACTCAAACTAATACATCGTCAGTTTAAAAACAAAAGTAAAAAGTGGGTAAAACAAAAACAGACCCCAAAAGTAATCCCCAAAATTATATCTTTGCAGTGGTGAGGAAACTTTCTGGCAAACTTGAACACCTTGCAGTGCATGGATGTTTCCTGACAAGAACTGGGGTTTCCATCGAGGTGATAACATAAACTGGGTTTTCCACCTGAGTGATAAGTGCGAGGTTTCATCAGAGTGATAACATAAACTGGGTTTTCCACCTGAGTGATAACTGCGAGTTTCCATCAGAGCGATAGCATAAACTGGGTTTTCCACCTGAGTGATAAGTGTGAGTTTCCATCAGAGTGATAACATAAACTGGGTTTTCCACCTGAGTGATAAGTGTGAGTTTCCATCAGAATGATAACATAAACTGGGGTTTCTACCTGAGTGAGAAGTGTGAATTTCCATCAGAGTGATAACATAAACTGGGATTTCCACCTGAGTGAGAAGTGTGAATTTCCATCAGTGATAACATAAGCTGGGGTTTCCACCCGAGTGATAAGTGCGAGTTTCCATCAGAGTGATAACATAAACTGGGGTTTCTACCTGAGTGAGAAGTGTGAATTTCCATCAGAGTGATAACATAAACTGGGGTTTCCACCTGTGTGATAACAAGAAAACCCTTGTTGCTCTGCCACTTTTGTCTTCCAAAATTTCTGCCGTACCTTTTGGAAAGTTCAGCAATATTTCAATTCTTTTGCTGGTAAGTACAGTGGTGCTGCAGTTCCAGAAGGAAGTCTACGTACGGTACCAGACTAACAGCATGGTTTTGTTGATCTCACCATCAGGCGAGATCAAGAGGAAGGAGGTGGAGCTGGACCCTCAAGTTAGCCAAAAAGAGATCATGAGCAGGGAGGTGGAGCTGGGCTGTGAAAGTTGGACTTCTTTCACTTCAAGTTGTTCCTCAACAGCAGTGCAGCGGACATTGTCCTTGTGACTCTGCCCAAGCACGGCAGTTGAAACAGCCATTGCACGGTGCACTACTCGCTGCGCAATGGCGAGGGGACATCGCCTTAACATTTCCATTGTTCTGGCGGCGATTTCCGCGGTTGAGCCTTCACTCTTTCGTCCTCTTCCCCCCCTGTCCCCATCCCTAATATGCCATCTCGCTTCTGTGGACGTAAAGCAAAATGTACTCAATCTCACCGTTCCAGAAACTCTGGCCACAGCTTGGCGAAGACGGCATGAGTGGCCAGTACATCATTTGCACAGTAGGTCATCAGATTCTACATTAAAAGAGAAAATTATAAATTAAACACAGAAAATGTATTTCTTTGAAGCAACAGAAGATTGTACATTAAGAATAAGAGAGAAAAACATACATAAATTAAACATAGAAAATGTTTTTCTTTGAAGCAACAGAAACGGTCTACCCAAAGAGACATTACTTTTGTTAGTCAATATGATCCGATCTATGTACAGCGACTGTCAGACCAAAGAGTGTACTGGTAAAACAGTTCAGATGCACCCGAATAGGTCAACCCAATGTGGTCTACCCAGGTACTTTGGTATCAACCACATGTAAAAACTGTATGTTAACTGGTAAAGACAGACTTTTCACACACACAAACGACTTCATTCCAAATGGGTAAATGATTTAATCTTTTGAGGTACACACTGGAAATTTAATGCCACTGCCATAATCCCAATTCAGTTGTTGCCTTCACAGCTCAGCTCATCTGGAGCTCTGGAGCAATACACACTGGAAAATGCATCACATAATAACGGGATCATCACCATCATCATTGTAAAATGCCAATAACTGCAGCTGGAAGAGTAACCCCAAACTAATCAGAAAGCAAACAGGGTTTATGCGGCAAGCACAACAGTTGTTTAACCCCTTCACTGTCCCAGCCTGTAAATTTTTGGGGGCTGAGAAGTATGCCTGCAAAACAGTATATCTGATGGTCTTATAACAACTCTACTTTTAATACTGTGCATTTTGATAGAAATCAGTTTACACGTTCATACGCAGGGGTAAAAAAGAGCTGTAATGATTTCAAATTTGGCACCTGTATTGGCTGATTTCAGAAGTGATGGTATGGTAAGCGTGGCAGCGAAAGGGTTAAAGTGGCACAATAACAGGTAACGGACGGAGTGTACCTCCTACCTGAAAGTCCTTCCGGACGTCGGTCATCGTGCCCTGAATGAAGACGTTGCGCGTTTCTTTCTCCAGTGGCTCCCCCTGGCAGTGTAGCTGGTAAACGGCATTCAGGTTGTTCATGCTACTAATCTTCTTCCACTCGTCGCTCTGAAAGTGTGGGATTTGTTTGTCCGTCTATATCAACAGTGACTGGGCTAGACATTTTTCAAACTGGTGTAACATCTGATCAATCAGGTGGCAAAAGCGGTTCATGGAAATTGGTCGATAATCACTGTAACCGGTCAGATAATTGGCCGTCCATATTGTTACCAGGGCTTTACTAGTAAGCACCCAGCTTCCTTCCCTGCCTAACACACACACACACACAGACTCACACAGACACACACACACACACACACAGACTCACACCACACACACACACACACACACACACACACACACACACACACACACACGCTACATGCACTCTCTCAATGTGCTGTGTTTTGTGTGTTTTTAATTATTTTTAGAACCAGTCCCCCCCCCCCAAAAAAAATGCTACACGCACTCTCTCATTCGGAATCATTGTGCTGCTTTTTATTATTATTTTAGAACCAGTCAAACAATACAACAGCTAGTATCTCTGACCCATTGCTGATTTTTTTTCCGGTATAATTATTCTTATCTTATTTGGTGAAGTACCAGAAATTACAGGTTAACATGAAAAAAAGGCTCTATGTGTACTGCATTTGTAACAGACTAACAAAACTGTTATTGGGGAACATGAGCAGATCATACATCCTGCGCTTGTAACAGACTAACAAAACTGTTTATTGAGGAACGTGAGATCATGCACACTGCACGTGAAACAGACTAAAAATAGTGTTTATTGGGGAACATGAGCAGATCATGCATCCTGCGCTTGTAACAGACTAACAATAGTGTTTACTGGGGAACATGAACAGATCATGCATCCTGCACTTGTAACAGACTAACAATAGTGTTTACTGGGGAACATGAGCAGATCATGCATCCTGCGCTTGTAACAGACTAACAATAGTGTTTACTGGGGAACATGAGCAGATCATGCATCCTGCGCTTGTAACAAACAATAGTGTTTACTGGGGAACATGAGCAGATCATGCATCCTGCGCTTGTAACAGACTAACAATAGTGTTTACTGGGGAACATGAGCAGATCATGCATCCTGCACTTGTAACAGACTAACAATAGTGTTTATTGGGTAACATGAGCAGATCATGCATCCTGCACTTGTAACAGACTAACAATAGTGTTTATTGGGGAACATGAGCAGATCATGCATCCTGCACTTGTAACAGACTAACAAAACTGTTTATTGAGGAATGTGAGATCATGCGCACTGCACTTGTAACAGACTAACAAAATTGTCACCACAGCACATGAGCAGATCATGCGCAAAGCAATTTGTAACAGACTAACAAAACTGTTACCGAGGAACCTGAGTAGATCATGTGCACAGCACTTGTAACATTAACAGACTAACAAAATTTTCACCATAGAACATGTGCAGATCATGCATACTACACTTGTAACACACTAACAAAACTGTTATCCAGGAACAAGAGCAGATCATGCACACTGCACTTGTAACAGTCTATCAAAACTGTTATTGAAAAACACCAGCAGATCATGCTATTACTTTTTTAGCAAGATGCCCTTCTGAAAACGGTTTCACATGCTGAAAGGAACAAAGCACAAAATTCAGCTGAGTCAGAAGTGAAACAGTCTATCCAGTTCTTATCAACACTCTTCAGTCTATACTCTGTGGTGTAAGTCTATGTCACAAAAGTGACAGATGCTGTTGCTTGCACCATCAGCAACAATAATATTAGGTAGCGGCAGCCAAAATTTAAATTTCATAACAGCAATTTAATTTTTGCATTTTCAGACAGGCCATGTTCATACAAGAAAATGGAGGGAAAAAAAGTAACTGTTTATCTTAATTAGTTCCAAAGATATAGCCATTCGAAAACAGTTTTGCGCGACAATAAACAGTTTATTACATTTTCCCAAATTTACCCCCTATAGTGGTTCACATGAACATGGGAGAATCCAAATACTTACACTTTTCAAAAGTATATCTTGGTGGCACTTTGTCACAGCTAAATCATATGGTCAGCGAAGAAACATGAAACAGAGGCAGAGGGCTGAAGTTGCTCCAAAAAGCAATTCCGAGCTTGCCGATTTGCATGAAACAGCACTTTTGACACCACACAGTGGGTAACATATGGCAATGACAGCTTTCCCAATGGATTACCAAGCAGGGTTTATCAGTCTTTGCTCTTAATTTTTTTCTAAGCAGCACTGACTCTTACTTTTAAAGTTACTGGGTCTTAAAGTTGGCAAAATCTTCAATTTGCACAGCGGAAATAACAAATATGTGGGTTGCCACACTTTAACTGGTAATAACTTGAAAACCACTACAGATACAGCAATGAAACTTGGCATGTACATTAAACTAAGTGTGGAGTACACTTGCAGCAGCATTTGCAGTTATTTTGAGAGTGATAGATCTTAAAGCCTGCAAAAACGTCACTTTGCACAGCAGAAAAAAGGACAAATCTAAAGGTTTTCACACTTTAACTCATAATAACTTGAAAACCACTACAGATACAGCCATGAAATTTTGCATGTACATTAAGCTAAGTGTAAAGTATACTTGCAGCAGCATTTGTAGTTATTTTGAGAGTGACAGAGTCTTAAAGCCTGCAAAATCTTCACTTTTCACAGTGGAAAAAGGACAAATCTGATGGGTTCTACACTTTAACTCATAATAACCTGAAAACTACTACAGATACAGCCATGAAACTTTGCATGTATATTAAACTATGTGTGAAGTACACTTGCAGCAGTATTTGCACTTATTTTGAGAGTGTTAGAGTCTTAAAGTCTGCAAAATCTTCACTTTTCACAGCAGAAAAAGGACGTGTATACGAAAGAAAACATGGTACAGCAGTATCACCTTTATCATCCATGAACATACAGGCCTACATGGCTGTGATTTCAGGAGTCAACTGACACAATCTACAGCTGATGTTCCTGTAAATAGCATCTGAATGCTTGATATCTGCCAAATAAATTCCTGGGAGATTCAACAAGGACGAACGTCCCGACGATGACGAAGGTGCAAATTGCAGATTCTTGGCAAACACGACTGCAGAGGAGATTTCAGTGCAACCTTCAGAACGTGGCCACCTGTACACAACAACTCCATCTTTACTGCCGCCTTCTCCAAGAAATTGACTGTTGCCACTTCCTCACTGATGACCCTGGTGACCTCGCTGATCAAGAAATCTTCTACATAGTAGACTGCCATGATGTCACCCTCCTGTTGAAATCTGAAGCTGGTTTCAAACTCAGATTCATCAGGTTCTGATTCATCCTCTGGTTTAGAGTCGACATCTCATGGGTCAGACTCCTCTTCCACTTGTTGACATCTCTGCTGGCAGCCGCCATGGCCGTGAAGAGGTGGAAGTTCTGGAAGTGGCTCACCTCCAAACAGCTCCTTCAGTCTGTTGACCAGACTCAGCAGGGGGCCTGTTATCATAAATACCGCAGACAAGAAAGCAGCACTGTCTTGACCAGATCTGGCTTGAGAAGTTGCTGGAAGAATGAAGCAGTCTCATCCAAAGTCTTGGATCCCTCATCTTTGAGGAGAAGCAGCTGCACTAACAGTCAGTTGTCCACACCAACCAGAGGAAGGTCTTGCCAGCGTCCTCTCCCAGTTGCCAGGAAAACAGCCTTCAATTTGGAAAACTGGTCATCATCTGGAAAAAACACACACACACTTTTGTTGTTTCTGTTGATCTTGATTGAGAGAGAATGATCTAGGGCCTACAGTATAATTAATAATAATCATTATCACTCAGGCCTTAACTCATATCTGTTATGATTTTATCATCACTTATCAGACTGGCTACCGTTAGCAAAAGCAGAAATCCACTTTTAATTTTGAACTGGAAATGCTGGTCAACATCCTATTAAAGTTTGAGAATTCAATTACGATCGTTGAAAAATGAAAAAGACTTTAATATTTAACAGAGTTCAAGTGCAGAAGTTATTATGAGGTCGACTGTGTTTTCTCAGCATCTTAGTTGCCTCCCCTGATGAAGAACTTCGATCACGAAAACAGCCATCGCCACGAATTTACGTCAAAGGTTCGTCCCCCCAAAATAATACCGTTCCAGAAGACATCAGAGAATGTATTTCAATGACTATTTTTGTGAAACCTTGGCGTACTTTGGCAATATTTAGGAGAACAAGCGAGTGATCGACAACTTCCGGTTAGTCGTATTTGTAAACAAAGACAGAACTATGAGTCGGTTGAGAAAATCGTAAGAGTTTAGGCCATCCTGCAAGAATGAATCAAAATATCATATAAAAATGCAATATTATGAGATAAACTATCACCACATGCAGTAGATTGAAGCCAGGTGAAGAGAATACTCACGAATCATGTGCCAAAACTTGGCAATCGAGTCACAAAAACTCCACGCGGTCGATGCCATCTTGGATGAACTCAAGTTGAAAAAAGCGCCTTTACTGCGGTCTTTTATTGGCTTGTGAACGACCCCCCGGTCATGAACCCATTAGCCCCATACCTCATTTGAAAGGGTACGGATTCCGCTTCATTATGAAGGCGATGTTTTAGACATTTGAGGGCATTTTGCATCTAGCGACCAGAGATGTTTGTAAAAGACCACAGCGTTTACACCACTGGAATCAGCATTCAATTTCCAATCCAGTGATACCACATATTGCTGTGTACAACGCGTATGGCTTTGTCACCGAGCGGATGAACACATCGACTGTTTTCGTTCATGTCTCGGACCGCGTGATCGGCACTGGACAAACGGAAAATACCTCCCGTAGAAAATCAATTGGTGATTTTTCGAGGCACATGCAATGCAAACATAAAAACAACCATAAGAATGAGAAGAAAACGTTCTTTTTATTCATATAAATTCCAAGAGGACAGATTCAGAGACTGTGGAGAAATTAGTGATTGAAATACAGTAAAATAGAGCAGAGTTCCGATGTTCCCACATAGGCGATGAGAGGCTGCCGCTACCTAATATTGTAATAATATGTGTTGATAAATATTACTTAATAGTTTAGGTAACCATGATGAACTTCATCACCTGTTCACCCCCTCCCTCATTTTCCTGACAGTTCAGCAATACTGATTATTAATATTACCTACCATTCCAACACAAACGGGCAAAATTAAGAGATTGCATGAAACATAGCTGTGTGACATCTTTTGGTTCTGTTTATTTGCAGGAAAGAAGAGGAAGGGGGGCTGTGTTTTGGGGAGTGAAATACAGAAGAAAAAAGCCCACTGGAAAGATGTTGGGAAGAACATAGTCGTCTTCACACTACTGTACCATCTACCGCAATGCTAAGAAAACATAGTGGACGTTATGTGGAAGTTCTAAGCAAAAAAAAATTCTTTTTATATTCAACTTGGGTACCAAAAATACCATTCTACTCAAAAACAAAACACACACAGCTCAGATGTTCCCATCATATAAAACAAAAAGTATGAAAATACACACAGAGGCCATGTTGAACATTTTCTGTCGCTCCGAGTGCTCTCTGACTTCTTTGCGTGATGTTTCCTTTGCGGATGACTGGTAGAGAATACGCTGGAAGCTGGTGAGCCCGCAGACTGCAATGTGCATCGACATGGTGTCCAGAAATCTCATCTTGCTTCCCTGTAGGAGAAGGAAAACTGTACTGAAGTCATTCCCTGCAAGACAGGAGAACTGCACTGAAACTATTCTCCGAAGAAGAGAACTGCGATGAAACCATTTTTTGAAGGAGAACTGCACTGAAACCATTCTCTGAGGAAGAGAACTGTACTGAAACCATTCTCTGAAGAAGAGAACTGTACTGAAACTATTCCCCAAAGAAGAGGAGAACTGCAAAGAAACTATTCTCTGAAGAAGAGAACTGCACTGAAACCATTCCCCAAAGAAGAGAACTACAAAGAACCATTCCCTGAAGAAAAAGAGAACTGCGCTAAAACCATTCCCTGAAGAAAAAGAGAACTGCGCTGAAACCATTCCCTGAAAAAAAGAGAACTGTGCTGAAATCATTCCTTGAAGAAAAAGAGAACTGTGCTGCAACCATTCCCTGAAGAAAAAGAGAACTGTGCTGAAACAATTCCCTGAAGAAAAAGAGAACTGTGCTGAAATCATTCCCTGAAGAAGAAGAGAACTGCTGAAACCATTCCCTGAAGAACAGAGAACTGCACTGAAACCATTCCCTGAAGGAGAGGAGAACTGCACTAAAACATCCCTGAAGGAAAAGAACACTGTACCAAAATCATTCCCTGACTAAGAAGAAAACTGTACTGTATGGAAACCATGGAGGAGAAAACTCATTACTTGAAGGACCAAAAAACCCAGCTGATACTTTTCCATAAGGGAGAAGAAAACTGTATTGAAACCATTCCCTGAAAGAGATGAAAACTGTACTGAAACCATTCCCTGAAAGAGAAGAGAACTGTATTGAAACCATTCCCTGAAGGAGAAAACTGTCCTCCAACTCTCCCCCAACAATGAATAAAATTGGATCAAAACCCTTCAAGCAGATGACAGATGATGAAAAAACCTAACAGGTAATCCCTCCTGAGAAGTTATACCATTCAAGTATGAAGGCCTCTACACCAGTCTTTCTATCATACGAAATTACAATGCTCCAAAACAAACCTGTAACCATACTCTTACTTGGCTTTCAAGTGGTGTGTGTGTGTGTGTGTGTATGCGTGTGTGGTCTCCATGTGCGTGGGTGTGTGTGTGTGTGTGTGTGGCTTGTGCGCGTGTGTGCATGTGTAGTCTCCATGTGTGTGTGTGTGTGTGTGTGTGTGTGTGTGTGTGTGTGTGTGTGAATGAATGCATGTCTGTGTGCACATGTTGTAAGAGACTGAGGTGTGTATGCCTGTATCAGTGTGCAGATGTGCTTACTTCAGCACATTCATGAAATGCTACTTCTATCACAGTATCAGCATCACTCAGCACCAACCTGTACCAAATACTGCTCCTTAACAAAAGACCTGTCAAAGCCAACATTATGTCCAATGACAAGACGCTTGTGATTGGCCAAGGCAGTGGAGTTCCTTTTGGTCTCCAGGGGAATAAGATCAGCCAGCTGTGGTTCTGGCGTCCAATGCAGCTTGTCTTCTAGAACACAGTCTGCCGTCCAAGAATACCTGCAGCAACATTAAATTAAATGCATTACTTACTTTCAAATTCAGCAACAAATCAATGCATACAGGTAAATTATAAATAAAATAGAGATTTCTTAAACAAATCAAAGGAACCAGAACAATCAACATGAAAGCTGTTTTTTTATGCATGCAGAACTTTATGTACTACATAATTAGTAACAACTGTGACGATTTCAGTATTTGACTACAGATACATTTAGTGATTTATCCTACTCAAATAGCGCACATTCACAGAGCACCACAATCTGGTTATTTGGCATGCATGCATATATTATATTTTACACAATGATCGAGTGAGAACCCCTGAATAAAACTTGAAAAACCATCCTCATGCGAAACCGCCCCTTTTGATGACATTTTAACCACACTACTCATGTCACTCTTACAGACTATAGTCGCATCAGTCTGGAAACAATTGAATGAGATTTCAGAGTTGGGTAACAACATTAATGTAAGATGTTCCGTATTATTTACTATTAATCTTACAAAGCAGATCAAATATTCAATATAGGATTCACCAGTGGTTTGGTGACATGGCTGTAGCCATGGTGGGAAAGTTCCCTTCTCTCATCAGGCACTCAATGTCAAACACCAGCGCATCATCATCAGGGAATGGAACCTTCAGGCAAGTCCCATCCCTTTTGTACTTGGTCCACCCTTTCTGCCGAGCCCATTCTTTGGGCATCGGAGGGGGGCTGGACTTGGCAACTGACTCTGCCATTGCTTTGTACTCCTGAGTCTGCTCTGAAGCAATGTGACGGAAATGGTCATCAACATTCTGTCCAAACAACTCGGGCAGATGCAGATGGACATCGGAGATGCTCAGAGACTTCCCTTTGAGAAGGCCAAATTTGTTCAGGTGAGCTTGAATCCTAGCCAAGTCACTGGTTCCCTTTTTTGTGGAAGGGGATGGTGAAGAGGAGGATGGCTGCAGAGGTGACGACGATGATGGTGATGATGATGATGAAGACAATTGTGGCTCTTCAATGTTCGGTGATGGAAAGATCTGTTTGTGAAGCATCTCAGTAAGCATCTGTATGTTGAGAGGGTTGAAACGCTGATGGTGTGGATGCATGCAGCAACGCAGCCATCGTCTCTGACACCAGGACATTCTGTCCGAGAAGAGTAGCAGCTTCCACAGATGCTTCTGTGAAGTCATTGTGGAACACCTGATGGAAACAAAACAAAACAAAAAATCACTTACAATGTGACACAGATCTGACTAAGTCATGATGAGGATGAGACAAATAAAGCAAGAGAAAAAACGAGCAATGGAGAAAAAGAGAAAAAAAGTAGTTATGTCAAACAGAATTAATTCACTAATGCTACATTACTAGACTTCTAGCATTTCTATCAGTCTAACAACTTTGCTTCTCCAAGTTCTCATCACACTAGCTGGAGAAAATAATACATAATTCTATTATAAATTATTTATAGTCTGTATTCTATAGCAACTATACATTCTATTAAAAATTATTTATAGTCTGTATTCTATAGCAACTATACATTCTATTAAAAATTATTTATAGTCTGTACTCTATAGCAACTATACATCTGACAGTTAGTGAGCTACAGCACTTCTATCATTCATAGTTAAGTTATAGAACTTATACCATTAAAACTAGTGTCACTTCCTCTCAACTTCAACATCACAGGTGTGTATTATTAGTTAATACACAAAAGGTCCACGAGTCACAGGTCCGTCATCAGTTTGTGCACATGCAACATATGCAATAATCAAGTGACAAGTGAATAACTTCAGTAAGATCAAAGTACGCATTAAACATCCCTAGTCAGTAGTCCACCATTCAATGACAGAAAGCATAATAATAATATACACAGGTAACAGACTAAGACATAACATTAACAGTAGCACTAGCACTTGTATACATGTACAGTTTATGTAGCACTAGTGCAGTAGCAGTATACTATAAAAAATAAATTAAGATCAGTTGTTGCTACTCTTATTCCTAATCGGCTAATGATAATGTGGAAAAGAAAGTAGAAACATGAAAAAGAACTTGAAAACAGAGAAGAAAACCACCCGGAAAGTAAAACACCACATTGGTGTTGCTTTGGATTTTAATTTATTACTAGTTCTATAAATATCAATCATTTATGTTGAACTGTTTGTTTTTATTT
>JABMCL010001924.1:447500-450000 GCA_018857735.1 Alviniconcha marisindica | reverse complement strand
AAACAAACAAAAAACAAACAAAAAAGAAAAAAAAGAAAAGAAAAGACAAAACAAAACAAAAAACCTGAAAAAACACACAAGAAAAACAACAACAACAGAGAGAGACAAAAAAGACAAGAAAGAAAAGAAGAAGAAAAAAAAGAGAAGAAAAAAGACATAAAGTGGCTGCAAGGCTGAGTTAAACCATGTTGCATACAAGTTTTAGTCTAGCTCGTGATTACAAGAGATCCGAAGGGACATTGGCTGACTTCGTCTTTGACGAACGTACACACTAGACGTCTTTGACGAATGTACACACTAGACGTCTTTGACGAACGTACACACTAGACGTTTTGACGAACGTACACACTAGACGTCTTTGACGAACGTACACACTAGACGTTTTGACGAACGTACACACTAGACGTCTTTGACGAACGTTCACACTAGACGTCTTTGACGAACGTACACACTATACGTCTTCGACGAACGTACACACTATAATGATGTCTTTGACGAACGTATGTCAGTGTGCATATAGACACAAATGTATAAATATGGTTTGTTTGTTGACCGCAAATATAATTGTAGCTTTTTTAACATAAATGTATATTGGTGCAACTTGCTGATACATGTTGTTAGCATGATAATTGTAAGATGTCTAATATCACTTATGTGAAAAGACTTTAAATTTAAAAAAAAAAAAAAGGAAGAAGAAAAAGTATGACGAACGTAAGTGTGAGTTAATGGAGGAGATGCTACATTGTCACCGCCAGAATCATTTCTGCAGTGAGATGGGCAGCGGTGAGAGCTATTTTAATATTTCATCAATTGTGAGGGGCATAGTCACAAGACGGTAGGCTGGTAAGCGGAAGGACCTCGGTTCGATACCGCTTCGGCTCTCCTTTCTCTTCCAAAAGGTTGTGGTTTGTGGACGCTGTCTTCTGACGTTGTCCCTCACAATTAATGAAACATTAAAATGGCTCTCATCGCTGCCTACCTTAATGCAGGAGTCATTCTGGTGTTGACAGTGTAGCGATAGGTATATACTCTCCCTCTTCCCCCACCTCCATACTCCCGGCTCCCCCCCCCCCCCCCCCTCCTTCTCCCGTCCCTAATAAGCCTTGTGGTTTCTGTGGACGTTAAGCACCATGTTTACATAGTCACAAGACAGTGTCCGTAAACCACAACTTTTCAAGAGACCGAAGAGCCCAAGCGGGGAATCGAACCGTCCGCTTACCAGCCTAACGCCATGCCGCTGGGCCAAACCGGCTCACAAGGACTTTAAAAAAATGGAGACCTTCAAAATAATTCTATAGTCCTATATTTAGTCTAATGTTCTGTGGAAGGTACGAGTGATGGATGGTTAGAAAAAAAGTTCACATTAAGCTCATTGTTAGTATTTTATAACGGTACCAGGTTGGCTCCTGCCCCCTACAATTAATTATATATATATATATAGATATATATTTAATGTTTGCTTTAAAAAAAAATCGTCTGGAGGCGACCCTGAGCGTATGACTGCACATTAACATAAAAAAACTAATTAATTAACTCGCCTTAAAACCTCATCATCCTCAGAAAAGGAAAAGAAAGCTACCCCAAAACAACAACAAGAACAACAAAAACAACAAACGGAATAAAACAAACAAACAAACGAACAAAACAACAAAAACGAAGAAAAAAGAAGAAAAGATGTACGTAACCGTAACAAAACAAACAAACAAACAAAAACAAAAAATATATATATATTTAGTGTTTGCTTTAAAAAAAAAATCGTCTTGAGGCGACCCGAGCACATTAACACCAAAAATTAATTAATTAACTCGCCTTAAAACCTCATCCTCCTCAGAAAGGAAAAGAAAGCTCCCCAAAACAACAACAACAGCAACAACAACAAAAACAACAAACGAAACAAACAAACGAAAAAACAACAACAACAAAAAACGAAGAAAAACAGATGTAAAGATGCACGTAACCGTAACAAAAAATCGTGACAAGACAAACGCCACATGCACAGCATGTTTTGCATATTTTTCTTTTACTGGTTTTTGTTTGTTTCGTTTCAGGAAACGTTCGATTCACGTTCGGAAATTAAAACTTTTTTTTATGGAATGTATTTTTGAAATGCTGAATCTTCAACCGTGATTTTGTTTTACTGAGTAACTGGCTTTTCAAGAAGAAGAAGAAGAAGAAGAAGAAGAAGAAGAAGAAGAAGAAGAAGAAGAGCAGTAGTAGTAGTAGTAGTAGCAGCAGCAGCAGCAGTAGTAATAGTAACAGCAGCAGCAGCAGTAGTAGTAGTAGTGGTGGTGGCTGCGGCGGCTGCAGCTGCGGCGGTGGTGGTGGGGTTGTGGTGGTGGTGGTAGTGGTGGTGGTGGTGGTGGTGGTAGTAGTAGTAGTAGTAGTAGTAGCAGTAGTAGTAGCAGTAGGAAGAAGAAGAAGAAGAAGAAGAAGAAGAAGAAGAAGAAGAAGAAGAAGAAGAAGAAGAAGAAGAAGAAGAAGAACAAAAACAAAAGAAGAA
>JABMCL010001924.1:435000-440000 GCA_018857735.1 Alviniconcha marisindica | reverse complement strand
GTTTTACTATAGGCTTTTATTCAAAATGATGTATATTTGAAGGTGAATACTTTGTCACCTTAGTTGACTGTTGGTTGTTTTACTATAGGCTTTTATTTCAAAATGATGTATATTTGAAGGTGAATACTTTCTCACCTTAGTTGACTGTTGGTTGTTTTACTATAGGCTTTTATTCAAAATGATGTATATTTGAAGGTGAATACTTTGTCGCCTTAGTTTACTGTTGGTTTGATTTTACTATAAGGCTTTTATTCAAAATGACGTATATTTGAAGGTGAATACTTTCTCACCTTAGTTGACTGTTGGTTGTTTTACTATAGGCTTTTATTCAAAATGATGTATATTTGAAGGTGAATACTTTGTCGCCTTAGTTTACTGTTGGTGATTTTACCATAAGCTTTTATTTAAAATGATGCATATTTGAAGGTGAATACATTGTCACTTTAGTTTACTGTTGGTGATTTTACTATAAGCTTTTATTCAAAATGATGTATATTTGAAGGTGAACACTCTGTCACCTAAATTTACTGTTGGTTATTTTACTATAGTCTTTTATTAAAAAATGATGTATATTTGAAGGTGAATACTCTGTCACCTTGGTTTCTGTTTGTTGTTGTTGTTGTTGTTGTGGGAATTGGCCTGCTATTTGGCATGTCTGCACGGCACAGACGTTGACTCGGAAAAACTGAGATCGAGAAAGTTCTCGCAGCGATCACTGTGCTGGCCTCGACTCCATGCCAGGGAACGCGGATAGCTCAGTGGTTAGATCGTCGGACTCGTGATCGAAAGGTCGCGGGTTCGAGTCCCGGCAGGAGCGGCGGGAAAATTTTCTTCCCCAGTGTCAACCTTTTGTGATGACTTTTATTTCGGTATACGTTCCACCCTCCTGTTACCGCAGCAGCACGTAAATGGTCCCGGTCATTCTGCCCAAAGTGCAGGTGGTAGGTTACAGTTAAACACGCATGCACACTACGTATGGGGTTTTAGCATCAAGTGATGTGACGTGGCGCATGGCTGTATGGTGTACACAGAACGCGCCGAGATAGCATCAGTTCGATTAGAGTTCAGGAGCTGTGTGAGCGTCGAGGTGGCCGTCCTGGGCTCCCCGTCCTAATGAGCCTTATGGTTTCTGTGGACGTAAGCAACACTGAACCACTGTCTTACGCACTGGTCACAGTTTGTCCCTAATCTGTCAACCCGACATCCCAGGACATTAAGCTCTACATCATCACCATCAGTGAACTCACGCTGGATGGTTTCACGGGACTACAATGCACGTATAATGCCACACTCCGAGCATCGCTTTCCGGCACCTTCCTCCAAAGGAGGGATGTCGTAAACCAGTGCTTGGAGTTTAGTATAATGCATGACCTCCGAGATCGCGACCTGTCCATCATGGCATCGGGGCAGCGTCGCAGGACCACGCTCCTGTCTGAGCAGTTTTCAGGCTCAGTGTGATTCCCTTGCTGCCCTCCAACCTCAGTCTACATCTGGAACATTTCTTGTGCAGCTCCATACCTTAGTGTGGTGCGTGGACGTGCGCAGTAGTGAAAACATTAACTGACTTTGTTGCGTTATCCAAACACCTAAACGGTTAAAACACAGACTACTTTATTCATCCCATTACGGGAAATTACAGTGTAATGAAAAGCTAATTTAATATAACAATACAAAACATGAAGATTTCCGGGTATGCCCCCTTTTTGAAGCGACAAAACAAATAACAACAGTTAAACGGCCATAAATTATATACTTATTCGGTAGTCTTATTCAACACTCCAGGCATTGAACTCATCACAACCGCAACCGGATAAAAACGTTCTTTTCACCGTTTAACTGTTGTTTACTGTTGTTCTGCAGCAAGAAAAAAACGGCTTACACAAAAAAATCGCACGTTTTGCATTGTCATATTGAATTATCATTCCTTTCAACCGTTTATGTGTTTGGATCTTGTTTTGGAATGCTAGCAGTCATCCTTGTTTCAGAGTTTGTTTTTTAAATTTGTATTGCATTTTCACCCGCCCCTCTCAGAGTTTTGATAGCTGTAGTCTACTGAAACATTTGGTCTTGAGAAAGCAGCACGATCAATTTCATTGGCCTTGGAACGCTGCACACTTACTTAAGACCGCTGCATAGTCAAGCTTTAAAATATAATGATTGTAATCGTGGTTAGGGCTCGGTTTCGTTAAGGATTTCGTTGCTCAGTTACTGGAAGGTCTTGGAGAATCCTTTGTGATGTTGGCTTGTTGGTTGAAGCCTCGTTACCAGATTCTACACGTAGACACCAGCCTACATTGTGGGAGACGGCTGAACACCTCATTTGGGCGAGTTGCACTTTTCACTTATCAACTGAGCAAGAGGTTTTGTCGAAGAATAAGATGTTTGGAGATTCTCAGCCTTTTATTTACGGGTCGACCAGCAGCGCCCCCCCCCTCCCCCCACCTCCCTCCTTCCCCCAGTCTTTACATTGACTATTGTGATTGGCGAACAGTCAATACATATTTAGGTCTTTGTTGTGGTGTTCATGTGAGGTCTTTTGAGCGATAATTAACTCTTTTTATTTGTTGGTTCTGCACAAGCGCTCTAGGCCTCGCTCTGTTTGAGACTCTAGAGTCAATGTCATTTTTTAAAATTTGATTTACTGCGCGTGGAAACATGTCGCGTTGCAGTCCATTTGGAAAGCAAGTTCGTGAACAGACTTTGAGTTTCAACGCTTGAAATTCTTTCGTTTCGAAAGCCGGAAGACTGATGGTCGTGAGACCAAATTAGTGCATTGTTTGTTTTCTGTTTTGTTTTCCAGCATCCAAGGCTGAAGATTCTTTGGTCTGAAAAAAAGAAGAAGCAAACCAAGCTGTGTGCTTTGGGTTGAAATTACCGTGTCATGCAGTTTGCGCTTTTCATCACAATCATCGTAGTACAAAGCCGCCTCGTGTTTTGGTTTCTAACGTGAAACGGCTCTAACTTTCCCCGGCAGTTTTATGACTGGAAATAGTATTTGGAGTGAAAACAGCTCACTAGCTATATTGTTGCCGTTAGGCGAGGAAGCAGAACGGTGGGTTGCAAAAGAGAGATAGCCGCGAATAAACACAGGGCCTGATGTCGCAGGCTAGACAAGCGTAGCTGTTTTGCTGGGTGAGTTATCGCGCCTGCTGGTGCTCTACATCACTGGCTCCATCTCCGGGATTTCAAGTCTCGAGATCTCGTCGCTGCTCCTGACCCTCACCGTCAGCCGCTTGAGGGCGCTCTGAAGCTGCGTTTCCGGGAACATAGTGGCCGTGCATTATATATTGGCGCCCACGATTTTGCGGTTCGTGGTGAGCCGGTTTGGCCTAGCGGTAAGGCGTTAGGCTGGGAAGCAGAAGGACCTCGGTTCAAATCCGCTTCGGCTCTCCTTTCTCTTCCAAAGTTGTGGTCTGCTGTGGACACTGTCTTGTGGCTTTGTCCGCCACAATTAATAAAACATTAAAGTGGCTCTCATCGCTGCCCATCTTAATGCAGGAGTCATTCTGGTGGTGACAGTATAGCGATAGCCAAATAACCTCCCTCTTCCCTCTTCCCCCATCACCCCCCCCCCCCCTTCTCCCTGTCCCTAATAAGCCTTGTGGTTTCTTTGGCCGTTAAGCACCGCGTTTACTTACTTACTTGCGGTTTGTTCTTCATGCTTCAAACATACAAAAGGTTCAAAAGAACGGTATATGTTATGACAAAACACAACATGCGAATAATTTTTATGTTATGACAGAATACAACATGCGAATGTTCGCGGTAAGCCCTTTTTTCAAGCTACAAAACAAAACTTAAACAACAGTTAAACGGCGAAAAATTAGATGTTCCTATAGATTTTTCTTCAGTTTTGCTTCGGTTTGTCCCACGCAAAACAAGTGAAAGAAGAAAGAACAAAGAATTCAGTCAATCAGTTAACGACTGAAGAGGTTTATATAAAGTCTTTGGGGGTTATATAGTTGAATTGCCTGTTTATACATAGTTCAGTAGAACGTTTCGGCTATTAATGTTAAAGGTCCAGGGCCGAGTGTTTTTGGCATGCAGACTGCGGGAACACGTTGATACGGCTTCAATAAGGTGAAGAACTTTCGTGGAGCGGGCATTTAACCGTATCTGTAAAACCCATTGGTTCCGCCGGCGGTCTCCACTGGCTAGTGTTCTGCACAGACATTCTTCTTCTTCTTCTTCTTCTTCTTCTTCTTCTTCTTCTTCTTCTTCTTCTTCTTCTTCTTCTTCTTCCGTTTAGTGTCCAACTTCAACATTCTGGAGACTCTTGACACATTTGGGCAACATTTTAAAGCCAGAGTTAGGGAAACTGCTGAGAGACGGGCTGGAACGCATATGGACTTTTCCGAGCGCATAGATACCATCTGGAACTGAACTGAACTGAGTTATTTCGGTGTGTTTCCATAATCCACCGAACTCGGACACGGACTACAGGATCTTTAACCTGCGTATGATATCTTTTTTGCATGCGCATACGCACCTCTAAGTCAAGACCATTATCATCCCTCACAGGGTAATTCAGCTAACTAGTGAAGATCAGAACAACGTCAAAAGCATGTAAACTGATAATAACAAACGGACAAAATCAGAGCTATCAGAAAGGATCGCTGAAAGGAGGGCACATGTTCTACTGACATAATGCTTAAAGCTATTTGCAATCGTACCGATCCACTAAATGAATAGTGTGTGTGTGTGTGTGTCGTGTGTGTGTGCGTGTGTGTGTGTGCGTGCGTGCGTGCGCGCGCGCGCGCGCGCGCGCGTGTGTGTGTGTGTGTGTGTGGTGTGTGTGTGTGTGTGTGTGTGTGTGTGTGTGTGTGTGTGTGTGTTGGAAATGATGAGAAAGATAATAAATGAAATGCTGCAGTGTTTATGTAATTACGTAATTAGTAGTGGTCATTGTGCTGTAGGTTGTGTATCTACAACTATTTTGTTGACATTATTGTTTTTGCTTTGCGCGCCTCGGGCTCACAGATGTAAGTAAACATGGTGCT
>JABMCL010001924.1:412500-430000 GCA_018857735.1 Alviniconcha marisindica | reverse complement strand
TAAGTGGATATCAAAATTGAAAAATAAAATAAAAATTCTTGAGGTTTGTTATTGTTTTCGTGTATCTTGTTGACACAAATTATCTGAATAATTGTGAGATCAGTCTAATATCACTTACGTGAAAAGACTTTAAATAAAGAAGGAGGAAGAAGCAAGCGTAAAACAAACCAAAATCGCTTGAATCAGGGCCGGAATTTTTCTTGTCTTTTGTTGTCTTTTTTACCTGGGCCGGACGCGGCCTATATTTACGTTCGTGCTTCGAAGCTTTGTTGCTTCCATTCACCTAGCCCTCAAGTTTCGCAAATGTGACGGCGGACGTTGACAGCATAAAGATTCCGGTGGACAGATGCAAGAAGATAAGAAGTTTCCCTTCAAACAGCGGAACCAGCTATCGCAGAATTTGGAGGACGGGTGCCGTATAGCGAGTCTTGGAGTGTGAGATCATCTGTGGAGAGTTTTGACCGATCATCACGTGATACTGGATGTGTCTGGCAGAGTCCACACAGATCATGAACACCGCAGACATGCCGTATGCGGCTTACTGGCGTCAAAAGACAAAATTACTAATTGTGTGCACATAATCACTAATTTTGTCTTTTCTGTTACTCGCAGTTAACGGCTTATTTGCGTCAAAAGGACATAATTAGTCATTCTCTTTATATAATTAGTAATTATGTGCCTTTCGCGCTGCTTCCAACGGTTTATTTGCGTAAAAAGTACATAATTACAATTATACCCACATAATTATTAATTATGTTGAAACGGCGTAAGTGCAAATGTACGGGCTTGTCAGCACTTCCTTTTTCTTTGTAACAATGGCGGTTGCCGACGGCATCGCGCAACTTTTGACGTGGGCGACTTTGTTGTTGTCTTCAATCCACAGGAAACTTAAAGATGACCACGAGGGGAACTTTATGTGGCTATTCAAAAACGTGCTATAAAAAGCCAAACACTCATGCAGAATCACATACAAGCGCAGTGAGTCTACTCGAAAGCGGAGAATAGCGCTATATAAAAGCGAACAACAACAGCAAGGTAGACCTAAGCCTACGGTTTCTGTGGACGTAAAGCAACATCAACCAACCAACCAACCAACAACAAGGCAGAGGCAGAGTCCAGGCGAGATCAAGAGGTGGGAGGTGAACTGGACTCTCACGAAGAAGTTAAACACTTTTGCGGGTCCAGGCGAGGTCAAGAGGAGGGAGGTGAGCTGGACCCTCAAGTTAGCCCAGAAGAGATTAAGAATAGAGAGGTGGAGCTGGACTTGAAAGATAGACTTCCATTGTATCAGTTGTTTTTCAACAGCGGAGCTACGGACTTTGTCTTTGTGACTCTGTTCCGCACAGCAGCTGAAATAGCAACTGCGTAGTACACTAGTTGCTGCGCAATGCCGAGCGGACTCTGCCTTAGCATTTTGTTGTTGTTGTTCTGGCGGCGGTCCACGGCATTCTTGGTCTTCCGGGTTGGCGCTTGCTATCGAGCCATCACTTTTCTTCCCCTTCCCATTCTGTCCCCGTCTCATTTCTGTGGACCTTAAGTAAAGTGATTCCCTCTAACAACAACAAACATTAGTAACTGTGTGCTAAATTTTGACGCTGATAAGCCGTCGGGCGAAGCACGAAAGGGGTATTTGAAGTTAATTACTAATTAATTCAAACATAATTAATAATTGTCTCTACATATTAAAGATATGTCTTTTTACATTTGGTTCCAACGGCTCACTTACGTCAAAAGCACAAAATTAATAATTATATGCACATAATGGTAATTATGAGCCTTTAGTGTTGCTTTCAACGGCATACTTGCGTCAGAAGTACATAATTACAATTATGTGGAGACAAAATAGTAATTATGTGCAGATAGTTAGTAATAATGTGCAGACAATTTTAATTGTGTGGACATAATTAGTAATTTTGTCTTCTGACGATAGTAAGTCGCGATAGTTCTGTAAAGAAGGCGATCGCTTTTGCTTTCAGAAAGATTTTTAAAGTGCATCTCTTTCAGTTTTTCTAGACTTTTCCTTTCTAAATTTGGTGTTTGTTGCTCATCAAGTCTTCAGGAATCTATGCACCGTAAATACCCCATTAACACATCTAGTTTTGTTGATTTTTCACGTCCATGTGCAAAAACGATTTGCACTTCCATTCACTGCATCCATGCAAAATCAGTTTATGACGAGTCTCTCCCGTCCCTCATAAAAAAGAAGAAGGAGGAACTGGGAAAGAGAAACATCCTAGAGGTGTTCTTCGTAAAAAGAGTATTTTCACAAGCATTAAACAAAATCACAGGTCGCAAAGCTGGCTTCAAGTATATCTACGAATGTTTCACCACCTCATTTTTTTCTAAGCTTTTAGTTTCTAACCGTAGAGTCTGGGTTTTAACGCATATCATTGTCACTCAAGGGAAATTGTTCTACTTTCTTCTGTCCAAGTCTCCTTTCATGTTCTCGTAAAGAGGCTGAGCACATTTCGACACTACGTCGTAAAGAAGTGGGAGTGATGATGACCCCCAAAGCATAAGGTATTTGATTTATATCACATAAAGCGTTGAGGATACAGTCATGGGAAAAAGGCATCATGATGATCATTTCAGACGGTGTAAATGTGTGTGTGTGTGTGTGTATGAGTGTGTGTGTGTGGGGTGTGTGTGTGTGTGTGTGTGTGTGTGTGTGTGTGTGTGTGTGTGTTAGTGTGTGGTGGTGATGTATGTGTGTGTGTGTGTGTGTGTGTGTGTGTGTGTGTGTGTGTGTGTGTGGTGTGTGTGTGTGTGTGTGTGTGTGTGTGTGTGTGTGTGTGTGTGTGTGTGTGTGTGTGTGTGTGTGTGTGTGTGTGTGTGTGTGTGTGTGTGTGTGTGTGTGTGTGTGTGTGTGTGTGTGTGTGTGAGTGTGTGTGTGTTCGCGTAGGCTGATTCAAATTCTTTTGTTCCAGACTGCACTGTGTACTATCTTTGCCCCAACTACCCTCCAGTCTAACGACAAACTCACCAGCAACCTCTTTGTCAAAATATGCGACTCTGGACTCTCAAAGATGATAATGATGATGATTGCTTTTATATAGCGCTATTCTCCACTCTCGAGCAGACTCACTGCGCTGGCATGTGATTCTACATGAGTGACTAGATTTTTATAGCGCGTTTTTTTGAGTATCCACCGAAGTGGTGTACTTACAGCGCTGGCATGGCTGGTGCCACATGAAACTGTCTGCCTTCTCGGCGCGTTCTGTGTACACCATACAACCATGCACCATGTCACTTCATGCAAAAGCCACATACCTAAGGTGCATGCGTATTTAGCTGTAACCTGCCACCTGCGCTTTTGGCAGAATGACCGGGGTCTTTTACGTGCTACTGCGGTAACACGGGGGTGGAACGGATACCGAAATAAGAGTCAGCACAGAAAGTTGACCTTGTAGAAGAAAATTCTCATGCCGCTCCTGCAGGGATTCGAACCCGCGACCTTTCAATCACGAGTCCGGCGCTTTAACCACTGAGCTATCCCGCTCCCTCTCAAAAATGACTTGTCTTTTTCCACCATGAAATAACTATATAATATATATATATATATATATATATATATATATATATATATATATATATATATATAAGGTCCATAGTTTCCACGGAACAGCGGGTACGTTTTCGGCGGTCGAACGGTGGAAATTGAGAATAGAAGATAAGTAAATCGATTCGAAAAAAAAGGAACTAATTTTCAATCAGTCTGATGAATGAATATTCACGCAGATTGCACGAGACTTCAAACTCCTGGTCACGTCGACACATAAATAGACTAAAATAGGATGGAATGAAAGAAAATTAAACATCTATAAAGCAACGGCAGATAATTATATTCGTGGTTGTCGTCATCGTCATCGTCGTTGTAGTAGTAATGGTAAAACCAAATCAAAAATTAAACAACAAAACAACAAACAAACAAAATAACAAACAAACAAAAAATTACGACTGCTAATTTAGAGTGTCTGTGGTGATTCATTTGAAGAATTTCCACTCGTATTTTTCATCAACATCGGCGACTTTTTCATTCGTATTGCATTTCTCTCATGCCTAAGTGTGCTCTCTTCGAAAGTGAGCCGGTTTGGCCCAGCGGTAAGGCGTTAGGCTGGTAAGAAGAAGGGCCTCGGGTCGATTCGCGGAAAACCCTTTTGCTTACCAGCATAACGCTCGGCTCTCCTTTCTCTTCAAAAAAGTTGTGGTTTGTGGACACTGTCTTGTGACTTTGTCCCTCACAATTAACGAAACATTAAAATGACTCTCATCGCTGCCCATTTTAATGCGGGAGTCATTCTGGTGGTGACAGTGTAGCGATAGGTATATGATCTCCCCCTTCCCCCAATTCCATACCACCTTCCCCCTCCTTCTCCCCGTCCCTGATAAGCCTTATGATTTCTATGGACGTTAAGCACCATGTTCAGTTACCATCTTAGAAGTTCTCAGGAATATGTGCACATTACAATGAGTTATGCTTTCATTCTTAAAGAGAAGGAAAGTTTTGAACACAATCTTAATTAATCATAAAACGTTTAAAAAATGGCTGGATCGTTACACAATGTTTTCAAAGTACTGAGCTATACATCTCAGCGGTCCGAGGACATCAAAGATCAGAAGTTGGTGTTTTACGCCCAGTCAACCAGTGCGGTTATATCAGAGAGAGAGAGAGAGAGAGAGAGAGAGAGAGAGAGAGAGAGAGAGAGAGAGAGAGAGAGAGAGAGAGAGAAAAAGACAAGTAAAATAGAAAAGAAGACAAACATTCATCACAGAGATATGACATCTAACGTTTTAGGGTATTTTTTTAATGATTTTATCCATGGCCCAAAGAACTTGAACTGCTTGATTTTTCTCCACACTCTTCCTTGTGCGTCAGTCCTGTACTGTGTGTACACACAAAGGAATGACGCCAGAAGTTAAAATCACGTCACTGCTGATAAAGGGAAATAATCTTTGCTTCATATTTTTTTGTGATGACTATTTTTGTCATCGTAACTAACCACGGGTAGATCAGAATGTGACCACCTCATGGCAGAAACTGCATGACCAAAATTACAACGCTCAAAATTACAACAAGTTTCAAATAACTATGATGCAGTCTGTACCACGGGCCCACCAGAGATGTGGTGATGAAAGTGATCAATATTTTTTTGCACAGTGAGGCGCTTAATCGGTAATAAAACACACACCACACACACACACACACACACACACACACACACACACACACACACACACACACACACACACACACACACACACACACAACACACCACACACACACACACACACACACACACACACCACACACACACACACACACACACACACACACAACACACACACACACACACACACACACACACACACACACACACACACACACAACACACACACACACACACACACACACACACACACACACACCACCACACACAACACACACACACACACCACACACACCACACACACCACACACACACACACACACACACCACACACACCACACACACACACACACAACACACACACCACACACACACACACACACACACACACACACACACACACACACCCACACACACACACACACACACCACACACACACACACACACACACACACACCCACTCACCCACACACACACACACACCACCACACACACACACACACACACACACACAAACACACACACCCACACACACACCACACACACACACACACCACACAACAGCACACACCCCAGCGCGCGCGCACCACACACACACGCACACACAGACACACACACACACACACACACTCACGCTACAAATACACTCATTACTAGTGGTAATAGGTTGTAGAATGAGAAGGACGTTTATGAACCTGAGAAGAGGCCTTGTCACGTCGGACGACCCAAACACAGATTAGTCTTCTCCCAAAAGCGGGGGAGCTGCAGCAGCCATGTCATTGTCATCTCAATCGCTTTTACTGCAATGGACAAAATCTAGCTAAGTCTTTTCTTTTTCTTACTTTATGCATCACATCATCTTCTTTGAGGTTTATACTGCAGTGCTAGTTCTACGCTGAGCTTCAACAACCATGTCATTGTCATCTTAGTCGCTTTTACTGCAATGAAAATCTCGATTAGTCTTTACTTTTTTTTTCTTTTTATTTTTTACGTTATGCACCACATCCTCTACTGTGAGGTTCATACTGCAGTGCTCGTTCTATGTTTGGCTCACAGAGGTCAGATGGCGAGGTCAGCTCTGCTGGTCTTGAACTGTCTGCGTGTGCGAGAATGGTTTCGCCAGGAAAGGAGATATGTGCTGAAAGGAACCATCGCTCATTGAAACGTTAGCACAGCTCATTAGCCGGTGGATCTGGACACGGCATACGACGCTCAGTCTCAGCTCTTACTGCAATTTCAGCGTCCGTGGGCTCCTGCTCATCTCATTGCTCATCGCCGTGCAGTGATGAATGCGAGCAGCGTGTCTTAATTACTCATTATGAGTTGTAGCTCATCTCGGTCGTCTGAAAACAAAGGTTTCAAAGGCGTATTAATCTTATTGCTCCTATTCAGCACGTGCACAATGTGTATCATGATTGCGGCGAACACCTGCATGGTGAAACCAATCTCTTTGTTCGGTTGTGTGATATCATGTAAAGCGAAGAGACGATCAATGGACGTTGCAACAATCGACGGACCAATTTCCTATTAATGATGAGATGGTGTATTCGGGACTACTTTTCATCATTTAAAGGAGCTATTTAAGACAAATCTAACACATTAAATATATGATATGATTCCTCTCACTTCTTTGTTTTAGCTATAGAATTTGTTGTTTTACACAAGTGGACAAAGCATTACCGTTACATTTGTAATCAGTTGGTGATCATCATCAAGTTTTCACTCTACTAAGCGCAAAAAGAATGTGTATGACTAACACTTAACCCCAAAAGACAAATGGCATTTTTCTTTGCTTGGGTAAATGCTGTTTTCGGAGGTACGTGGGATTCTCCTTTATCAACAGGTATTCGTTATACAGTTACTGCCGCTAAGCGTACAACTGATACTTGAATTACTTCCCCTGACGGAAAGACTACAAATTAAAATGAAATACATTTATGCTATAAACTACTCAGTAGAATTATATACCTATATACTACTGCTGCTACTGCTGATGCTGCAGCTACTCCTACTACTTCTGCTGCTACTAATGTTGTTCTTGCTGCTGCTGCTGCTACTACTACTATTACTACTACTACTACTGCTGCTGCTGCTGCTGTTACTACTACTACTACTACTGTTGTTTCTGCTGCTACTACTACTACTACTGCTGCTACTATTACTGCTGCTGCACCTACTACTTTTACGACTACTGCTGCTGCTGCTGCTGCTACCACTACCGCTACTGCTGCTGCTACTACTACTACCACTACTGCTGCTGCTGCTACTACCACTACTACTACTGCTGCTACTGCTGCTGCTACTACTACTACCATTACTGCTGCTGCTGCTGCTACTACCACTACTACTACTACTGCTGCTGCTGCTGCTGTTACTACTACTACTACTGTTGTTTCTGCTGCTACTACTACTACTACTACTACTACTACTACTACTACTACTACTACTACTACTACTGTTGTTTCTGCTGCTACTACTACTACTGCTGCTACTATTACTGCTGCTGCATCTACTACTTTTACGACTACTGCTGCTACTGCTGCTGCTACTACTACTGCTGTAGCTGATGCTACTACTACTACTACTACTACTACTGCTGCTGCTGCTGCTGCTGCTACTACTACTGCTGTAGCTGATGCTACTACTACTACTGCTACTACTACTGCTGCACCTGCTGCTTTCACGACTACAACTACCACCACTGCCGCCGCTGCACACAACATGCTAACCTAAAAGAACAAAAGCGACAAGAAACTCGTGATCATCATCTCCATGTTCACCAATACGCATAGGCTTGTAGGTTACACTCAGCCCTATTATTTAAATAGACCCACGATCAGAGACTCAATCCCTATGATGTACACTCATCCCTATTATTTAAATAGACCCACGATCAGAGACTCAATCCCTATGATGTACACTCATCCCTATTATTTAAATAGACCCACGATCAGAGACTCAATCCCTATGATGTACACTCATCCCTATTATTTAAATAGACCCACAATCAGAGACTCAATCCCTATGATGTAGAATATGAAAAATGTACACTATAACATAAGGACATAACTATTAATCATGTACAGGTCCTTTATTTTGTTTTTGTGACACTTTGCCGGGACACCTTTAGCTTCATTTGTTTAGTGCATATTGTTGGCCAGATATACCAAACATGTGCTGACTGTAGCGTCACGTGTACAGTTATTGTCATAGTTAGATGAATAAGCTGACATACCACCACGAAACAATCCTCTGCTTCTTCTTCTTCTCCTCCTCCTCCGCTCCTCTCTCTCTCTCTCTCTCTCTCTCTCTCTCTCTCTTCTTGTGTGCTTTTTCTCTCTCTCTCCCTCTCTCTCTCTCTCTCTCTCTCTCTCTCTCTCTCTCTCTCTCTCTCTTTCCCTTGTGCTTCTCTCTCTCTTCTCCTCTTTCCGCTCGATGTTCTTCTCAACAGTCTCTTCTTCTGTCTTTAGTTAGTTAAGATGCTCATTCTCTCTCTTAAATATCTAATGCTCTCGATCTCTGGCCTTTTGTCCGGGCAAAATCTCTGCATCATCTCGTGCATCTCTCTTGGGTTGTAACATACGCAACGAAAACATTCTCTCTCTCTCTCATACTTTTCAATTTATTTTTATATTGTATTTCTTTCCGTTTTGTAACAGTTTTGTTTAGTTATAATCGCAGTTGTATACATTAAAAGAATAATTAAAAATGGTTGATTTGAGGCCTTTGTCCAGGGAAATATATCTGCACAATCACGGCATTTTAGGATTGTAAGCATAGACGCAACGAAAAAGTTGCCGTCAGATCTGCTCTAATGTTTCAATTGATGATTAATTGTATTATTTCCTGTACAATGCTAATCCGACAGGTCATACATAAACTTTCAGTGCATTTCCTGTCCCGATAATCGCTCGGCCCTAATACGTTAGCCCATAACACTGAAATGACGCCGCGCGCGTCCCCCCCCCCCCCCCACACACACCAACTAACCAAAAACAAAAACGCAACAAAAACAAACAAACAGACAACAACAACTACAACAACAAAACAAAACAAAAAACAAAAACAACAAACAAAAAAACACGAACGAATGAACGAATTAACCAACCAACCAACCAAACAAACAAATACCAACCAACCAAACAAGCAAAAAGAAAACAGAAGAAGAAGAAAAGAAAAAGAAAAAGAAAAAAGAAAAAAAGGAAAAAAAAAAAAAAAAAGAAGAAGAAGAAGAAAAGAAATTAAGTCAAAAAGATCCTTGAAGTTGCTGTTTGTCTCAGCGGGTAGGTAAGACGACCCAAACTTTCGACAAGGGGTGTATAAAGAGCAGAAACAACTGAATCGCAAAACAGACCTCAACTGATTTTAAAATGATTGTCTCAGTTACTGATATTTTTTACTGTCCCATGTGTCTTTGTAGTTATGCAATTGAGTTCCTGAATAGACGTCATAATGACGGCTTTCAGAGAACAGCGGGGTGCTTTGTAAAAGTCGATAGATTTAGCCACAGAAAGAAGAAGAAGAAGAAGAAGAAAAAGAAGGAGGAGGAGGAGGAAGAAGAAAGAAAGAAAGAAAGAAAAAAAAGAAAAAAAAAAGGAAAAAAAAAAAGAGAAGATTTATTGCTCAAGTACAAGTTTACAAGAAAATTTGAAGAAGAAGAAGAAGAAGAAGAAGAAGAAGAAGAAGAAGAAGAAGAAGAAGAACGAGGAGGAGGAGGAAGAGGAGGAAAGAAAGAAAAGAAAAAAGGAAAGAAGAAGAAGATTTATTGCTCAAGTACAAGTTTACAAGAAAAAGAGGAAGAAGAAGAAGAAGAAGAAGAAAGAAGAAGAAGAAGAAGAAGAAGAAGAAGAAAAAGAAGAAGAAGAAGGAGGAGGAGGAGGAGGAGGAGGAGGAAGAAGAAGAGGAAAGAAAGAAAAGAAAAAAAGAAAGAAGAAGAAGAAGATTTATTGCTCAAGTACAAGTTTACAAGAAAATTAGAGGAAGAAGAAGAAGAAGAAGAAGAGAAGAAGAAGAAGAAGAAGAAGAGAGAAGAAGAAGAAGAAGAAGGAGGAGGAGGAGGAGGAGGAGGAGGAAAGAAAGAAAAGAAAAAAAGAAAGAAGAAGATTTATTGCTCAAGTACAAGTTTACAAGACAATTTGAAGAAGAATCAGAATCAGAATCAGAAACAGAAACAGAGTATTTTTTGGCTCAGTACAAGTCTACAAGAAAAATCGAAGAAGAAGAAGAAGAAGAAGACCACAACACGGCGGTTCAAGCAACGTGCATGCTGGCCGGGTTTTATGGAGCGAGGGCGCTACATCTGCTATGAAATAGTTACCGAAGCCGGCAGCAATCAGAGAGGTCATGCCACTGATACTGACAGGAGACAACTGAGGAGCTATTGGCTGCAATTGGCTTCGGCGTTCTTCCGCCCTGTTTAGGATTCCAGACTAAAGATCCGTAGGAAAGAATTCCACTTCTAGAACATACTTTCCGGTCCAACCTGAGAGTTCTTACGCTCTGCGGAATCCGGTACTTTCAGTATCAGACGCATTGTTTGGCTTCAGTACGCAAGGAGGTAACAGACCCCCTTACCCCTCCCCCCTCCTCCCCCCCTTCCCTAACCCCCCGTCTCTTGTTTACACTCCTCCCCCTCTTCCCTGTCAGTCTCGTGGCTATGGTAACATGTAACTTTCAAAGCTGCCAACAGGCAGAGCTAGCGTCTCGTCATTTCACATTTGCATGATAGATGACAAGCGGTAGCTCCGCCCCTTTCCGACCCCTCACCTCACGAGCGCATACAAATAGATGCAAACGGGTCACATGGTAAACCGCTTGTCTGATAAGATAGGGAGAACCCCGGTCGGATCGATGGAACAGAGGATGCAGGCATCTGCCTACCGCGAAGACAGCTGATGGTTTCTACTAGTTCCAACTTTATAAAGGACATTTTTTTTTCTCTTCTTCTTCTCGTCTCTTTTCCAAAAGAGACTGTGTGAACCTTTGTTTTGTAGGCAGTGTGATTTTCCGTCTTGCAGCGTATGCAGCGGGTGAGCAAGCGACGTTGTCAGTCTTAAACGAAGGAAGAGGAGGAAGATCAGGAGGATGTGTTAGTTCTGAACATTTCACTTCCGACGTTTTCAAACTCCACCAAGTCTGTGGTTCAGGCGTGCTATGCTGGTATCCAACACTGCCCGCGTAAAACAGTTGTGAGCGAAACTAAGGAGAAGTTCATCTGCGGCTCAGTGACTTACGTTTTGCTTTGTTTTGCAAGTTCCGGTGCCGTTGTTTCGACTGAAATTCAAGAAACTGGTTTTGTAAGCATGACGTATTTCTTGGAGCAGTGTCTGGACTCAGGAAAAAGGAATTTCATAATCACTGTCAGTGATGCTTCTTTGGCATGTTCCGAGGTACGGGTCTGATTGATAACTTGGTCACATTTACCGACTGCTGTACCAGTCTGGAATAACTAGATACTTGCAGAATCTCAGTCAGACTGAAATGTCGACTGCGGTTTTGTTAAAGTTTTATGCCTGATTTTTGGCCGAGGTTTAACTCAAAAAAAAAGTTGACTCGGTCAGTCACCGTACATCCGTTTGAAATAAAAATTTGTTTTAGTACTGATGGAATTATCAGTATAATCGCTGATTGAAAGAGCAGTGTACATGTAAAAACCAGCAGCAACTCGTCACCAACAAGAATAATAATAATAATAACAACAGCGAGTTAAATTAGTCATGGATAGTGTCTCGCGTACTGGAAACCCTGTGTATTTTCCACCGCACACTGGCAGCGGATGATGATGAAGCCGGTCCGCAGTGTGTCTTGTAATATGACTACACACAATCGAGATAAATCTTCCCATCGACCGCTGCACCTGCACTGACAAGCGCCAATACCACGCGCCTGACGCTATCGCCGGCATTGTCGATACTGCCCTGTTTGCAATTACGACCAATCGAGGATTCATTTCAGTGTTATCGCGCAGCCCACTAATCTTTCCGTCGATCGCTCGGAGCCCACAGCACCAGTAATTAGCGAGGGCCCAGCTGGAGGTCCACGGCCCGCCACACTCAGTCGCCAACGTTAAAGCCTCGTACTGCCGGGGTTTTCCTGGATTACACAATTACGCCTGAACCTGGGTTGGCACCGTCTGAAGGGTCCAGCGGGCTATACGCGTGAAGGGGAGGTTTGTTATGTGAAAGTGGGAGCCGGGGGAAGGTGTTAGCGCGAAGCCCCCCCTCAGTTCTCCAGACAGCGGAGGCTGAGACCACCCGTCGATGGGGGACGGCAAGAGGAAAGGAGGGGGTCATTCTGGAAGAAACGCGTCATCCACAGAGCAGTGCCGGGCCACTGCGACAGTTGCCAAGTCCGCGGCGGAGAAGCGGGCCAAGTTGTCTGAGGTCGTTGCGCCCCACAATGGAAGCGACGAGGTGTTTTGTGGCAGCGACGGCGTCGGCGACTCAGTGACTGACTCACCTTACGCCCCGGTTATCACCGATCTGTCCAACTATAAGCCGAACGGATACGCGGCCGCTACACACGTGGCATCGGAACTCACTTCGGCTTCGGCTTCTTCTTCAACAACGAGAGGGAGTCTGACAACCAAAGCCACGTTCGTGTCCACCTTGCCTACGCAACAACCGCAAACGTCTCGGAAACGAAAATCGAACAGAAACCCCGACCCAGCCAGAACCACCACCACCACCACCACCACCACCAACAACAACAACAGCAGCAACACCACGACCAGCCAGACGTCGATCCCCTTTCCCTTTGACGATTCGACAGCAGCCGGAAACAAGACGATGGAGTCTCGCTCGCCGGACAACAACAGCAACGGAAGCAGCAACGGGTCCATCCAGTACGACGCCCACGGCAACCCCAAGCCTCGGAACTCGGCCAACGCCAGGGAGCGCGACCGCACCCACAGCGTCAACACCGCCTTCGTCACGCTACGGACTATGATCCCCACGGAGCCGGCTGACCGCAAGCTGTCCAAGATCGAAACGCTGCGGTTGGCAGCCTCCTACATCGCCCACTTGTCCACGGTGCTGATGGTGGGGGCGGAGGTGGTGGACCAGCCGTGCATCAAGCACCAGACGATGCTGAGGGGGCCCGCGGGCGACTCCATGCCCAAGCCCGTCTGCACCTTCTGCCTCAGTGCCTCCAGGAACAAACCGGTGAGTCGGTGGACCCCCTTTAAAGCTCCCGGCTCCCTCCACCCTCCCCTTCCTCCAGTAAGGACCGGGGCGCCGACTGGTTAATGATGATGATGATGATGATGATGATGATGATGATAATAGTAAATAATCATAATAATACATAACACTTTTATAGCGCAGTGTCCATAACATGACTTAGCTAACAAACCGGTGAGTCGGTGGACCCCCTTTAAAGCTCCCTCCACCCTCCCCTTCCTCCAGTAAGGACCGGGGCGCCGACTGGTTAATGATGATGATGATGATGATGATGATGATGATGATGACGATAATAGTAAATAATAATCATAATAATACATAACACTTTTATAGCGCAGTGTCCATAACATGACTTAGCTCAAAGCGCTTTACACAAAAAAGTATGTACATATGTACATGATGAGTGATGATGATGATGATGATGTTGATGATGATGATGATAATCATAATAATATTTTATTGTCCTGTAAAAGGAAATCTGCTTTGAAACATACCATCAATGTAACAGGTAAAAGAAATAGAATTCAAATAAAATTAGTGTAAGACATACTATATGTAAAAGTGTTTAAGCAAATTACAATTATAGATAAAAACAAGATAATAATAATAATAATAATAATAATAATAATAATAATAATAATAATAATAATAATAATAATCAGTCTTATAAAGTTCTATTCTCTTATCATAGTTAAACTCACTACGCTGGATACAATCGCTGTTATTTAGTGCGGGACAGCCTGTTATTTGAAACTACGATTCAAACTCCACCAAGTCTGTTATTTGAAACTAGGATTCAAACTCCACCAAGTCTGTTATTTGAAACTAGGATTCAAACTCCACCAAGTCTGTTATTTGAAACTAGGATTCAAACTCTACCAAGTCTGTTATTTGAAACTAGGATTCAAACTCCACCAAGTCTGTTATTTGAAACTAGGATTCAAACTCCACCAAGTCTGTTATTTGAAACAAGGATTCAAACTCCACCAAGTCTGTTATTTGAAACTAGGATTGGTAGTATCAGTGGAGGTATTGGTATTGGTAGATTATCATGACTAACCGCTTAAGTTTCCCTGTGGTTTATACTACTACTACTACTACTACTACTAATAATAATAATTGTTGTTGTTGTTGGTATCTCCATCGACGTAGCTGTAAACAATATTTGCTATAGATTTTGTAACTTGATAAGTATGTACATGTCAGTGTGCAAAATAGATCACCCAATAATATTAATAACAACCTTTTTTTTTTTTTTTTAATAAAATAATAATAATGCTGATGATGGTGATAACAATTTTACTGCTACTGCTAAAAAAATCGCTATAATAATAATAATAATACCCTACTTTTCTTCTTTGGCTGTAATTCCACAAATGACGGAGAAGTCACAATATTCAAATAAAAATATGAAACTGACTTACCGTGCACCCATCAATTAATCTTGCACTTTGAAAGAATCCTATTGATCCCAACGCTATCCACTTCCAAAGTTTAATGGAAAAAACAAGCAAACACGATAGATGGATAGCCTAGTTCCTCATCAGCAACTTATACCATTTTTTCAATGGCCGCGATTTACCTAATCATCCTATCACTATGTACTAGCATAGTGACTGTGAACTTCACGCCATAATTGAATACATTGTTCAGTCACTCGATATCACCATGCCCGATGAGACATGGCCAAGCAAATAATCATAATGGATGGTGTGGTAGTGTGTGTGTGTGTGTGTGTGTGTGTGTGTGTGTGTGTGTGTGTGTGTGTGTGTGTGTGTGTGTGTGGTGTGTGTGTGTGTGTGTGTGTGTGTGTGTGTGTGTGTGTGTGTGTGTGTGTGTGTGTGTGTGTGTGTGTGTGTGTGTCAGTGTGTGTGTGGTGTCGTGGTGTCAGTGTTATGTGCGTGCGTGCGTGCGTGCGTGCTGTGTGCGTGTGTGGTGGTGTGTGTGTGCGTGAGTGTGCGTGTGTGTGTGTGCGTGTGTGTCGTGTGTGTGTGTGTGTGTGTGTGTGTGTGTGTGTGTGTGTGTGTTTTAGTAACACAAACGAATGAATGAACAATTATGTAAATGCACAGGCCGATGGAAGGTACACAGAGGAAAACTGGGCAAATCTATAATCAGTACATAGCAGTGCATGAAATGATTGTACAGAAGTGTTGCACGGTCTTGTTGCTCTTACTGTTCGCCGCTCATCCCTATAACGTGCGATACATGCACTTTGGGAGTTTTTAGTTGATGCGTCAATGAGACTGCTCACAATAATCAGGTAATTGTGAAAAGCATAGTTTCTGCGTCAACATATTTTCGTAACTGTTCTTTCATTGTCTTCTTTTTATTATCCTCAAAATCCCCCCCCCCTCTCTCTCTCACTCTGTGTATGTGTGTGTGTGTGTGTGTGTGTGTGTGTGTGTGGTTATTTTGAAAAATCGGGAGAGAAAAAATCGTTTATAGTTTTATTCCGTGGTGTATTTCTTTGTTCGAATATTTGCTGTCGTGTGTATATAAAATAATAATTATAATACTTATAATTATAATTTAATGCGTCTCCAGGTAATTATTTTCATTTACTGGTTAATTCAGTCCCCCTGCCCTTTCATTTCTACTGCTAGAGTTTCTTCCGAAAATTTATATTTGGGCGTTTTTTTTCTTTCTTTCTTTTCTTCCTTTTTCCTTCTTCTTTCTTTTGATGGAAGTGTTTTAAAACAACTCTTTGTCTCATCTTCTCAACTTCCTTTTTTTCTCAACAAAACAATATATATGTACGTACACTAATTAATATTTTGATCGAATTTACAGTAGAGAGATTATCTACCAATGCGCGCGCGCGTATCAGTGTCACAGCATTTTTCTCTCTCTCTCTCTCTGTGCGCGCGCGCGCGCGCGCGCGCGTGTGTGTGTGTGTGTGTGTGTGTGTGTGTGTGTGTGTGTGTGTGTGTGTGTGTGTGTGTGTGTGTGTGTGTTGCAAGTAACATATTTAAGAAGTTTCCGTGGTCTAATCTAAAATTTTCCTGTTTAGGCTTGCTATTGTTAAAATCATACAGGAAGACAGATTGCATTCTAGAATATTTAGCATCCTGAAGATAATATATCTGAAGGCTAGTAGTGAAAGAGTGATCGCTTACTCGCCGATATGTGAATGTACTATGCTCCGCCTTTTATGTATGCTTGTTTATTTGTATAAATGTTTTCGTACACGATTCGACGGTGCCACTCTACTTTTTGTTCATCTGACCAAAACTCAGTGTAGGTAACCAGTTGTTTTGAGGGCGAAGTTTACCTGGTGCTGTGATGTCTTTTTGTCCCTGTCTTCCTCCCTCCATTTTTGTTGTGGTTTCGTTGTCTTTGGTATTGTTTTCTTTTTCTTCTTTTCTTCTTTTTTCTTCATCTACAACATACCAACGATGTCTAATAACGCGAATATAGCTGATTTTCAATAATTGCACCAGTAAACTCGAAAACTGATATAAATGAAGAAGTAGAACAGAAAAAGATAAAACTAAAATAATAAATTAATTTAAAAAAAAAATCAAACGATCATCTTTTTTACAATTTTTATTTTACCATTCACTTTGACTTTTATTTATGTTCCAAAATCCGTAGAGATACAGTGACGTTTTGCGGCAGCGAACAGTTGAGCCAGTGATCAGTTAACCAACCAACAATCAAAATCTTTTAGTTTTGCTATTGGTAAAGGTAAGGCGCTCATATAACATAACTGCCTGTATCCGAACATGTTGCCTTCGGTTTTCTCTCTCTCTCTCTCACTTAACTAAAAAAATGCTGGAAATGTTGTAAAGCACAGTGAGTTTGTGTACACCGGAGAATAGCGCTATTCAAAAGCTATCTGTTATTATTATTATTATTATTATTATTATTATTATTATTACCTACTCAGTAAACTGTTACATTGATTCTGTTTCCCTGAAGTCGCGTGGGGTATTGGTTTAAACAAGAATTTATTCAAAATAAAATAAAGATACAATGAATCGTTGTGTGCTCATCAACACACTTTAGTATGAATTCAATACAATTGTTTCGATCAGACAGAGAGACAGATGACCACCCTTTTGAGCTGTGCAAACCAAAATTGTCCATTCAAGTTGTAGCTTTTGCTTCACGTTGAAACTTGGTGGACTGTTCCTTTAAAATAGGGA
>JABMCL010001924.1:390000-407500 GCA_018857735.1 Alviniconcha marisindica | reverse complement strand
TAATCGGTATCATCGCCATCATCACCACCACCATCATCATTTTCTTGCTCTTCTTCGTTGTCTTCTTCTTCTTCTTTTTTTCTTCTTTTTTTTTTTTTTTTTTTTTTGGACAACTGTCGGACCTAGTTTGTTATTATCATCATGATTTCTTGTTTTTCTTTGTTCTTCTTTGTCATGGTTGAGAATGACTTATTCTTTTTGATCATATTTACCGTAGACATTTTAATTGATTATTGTACATAACCGTGCCCAACGCGTTCTACCGTAAGTCCATGTTAGAAACGAGTTAACTTTTCTTCTTCTTCTGGCCACAATAAATAGAGTCACTGCCGGAACACGTGCAGTTTTTTGTTTGTTCTGATTTTCCTGAAATAAGGAACGGCACTTTGCCGCTCTGTCGTTGGACATGTTGTTCAAAGATGTATCTTTGAGCTGCAGCTTTGATCACCTGACAGATATAAACATTTTTGGAAACATATAAATTTTATCAGTTTTTCTTACAATTTGCATATGATTTTGTTTTTAACCATCTTTTTTTCTTTTCTTTTTTGTTGTTGTTGACAGTCCGTTAAAAATGCAATTACCTACCTATCTGCCTACCTATTTTTCATTCTTTTTTTTTTTTACTGTGTTGGATGTAACATGTAGATATTATTAACATGTATTGTGTTGACAAAAATAAAACAACACACACACACACAATAAGACAAAATAATTTATGTTTTGCACTGATATAACCCTCATTGTGGTTGCTTTCGTGTTAAAAAATCAGATATTTATCTGTCTGTAAAAGTAGGTTCTGTCCGCAAATATTTAGCTAAAATAGGAACGTGTATAATTATATTTTTTAAATTTTCATAAATGCCGGCAAATCAATAATCAGTACAGTATAGGCATAAAACTCTCTCCCCACCCTTCCCCTCTGTGTGTGTGTGTGTGTGTGTGTGTGTGTGTGTGTGCGGTGTGTGTGTGTGTGTGGTGTGCGTGCGTGCGTGCTGTGCGTGCGTGCGTGGTGTGTGGTGTGTGTGTGTTCGTTTCTGCCCGCTCGTGTGCTGTGTGTGTGTGTTTCTGTGTATGTGTACTGTATGCTTTTTTTGTTTTTTTCTTTTTCTTTTTAAAACTATGAACTCAGTTCCTTTCCGTAATCGAAGAACCTTTTTTTTCACTTTTTTCTTCTTCTTCAAGTTGTTTTTGCTTCGTTTCTCGTCTCTGTGAGATATTTTAGTTGCATTGATTCTCCGCACACAGTGCTAATTGATAATCACTAACAGCCACAATTAAGCAGCGCAGTGCCGCCCTCTGTAGCCAGTCCCTGGTCGCTTTAGTCATTGCAGCGGCATAGGATGAAAAGTACAAGCGTATCAATGCGTTGTAAGCGGAAGCGGTGTAGTCGGGAAACTTCCGGTGCCGGAACTGACCAGTTGGAACACCTGTTGCGTGAAATCAGTGACGGTTGGATCATGTGCGCATGTCGACGCGTTTCCTTTGATGAAGATCTCGTCAGTGCTTGGAAAGCAAACATGGGTGATTGACGGGAGGGAACTTGATAGCGTTTTTTTAAATCTTTTATTGTGTCGCCCCTGTTATGTAGAGTGTGTGTGTGTGTGTGTGTGTGTGTGTGTGTGTGTGTGTGTGTGTGTGTGTGTGTGTGTGTGTGTGTGTGTGATGTGTGGAGAGAGAGATGAGAGGAGAGAGAGAGTGCGGAGGAGAGGAGGAGAGATGAGAGAGGAGAGAGAGGAGAGAGAGACAGACAGACAGACAGACAGACAGACAGAGACAGACAGACAGACAGACAGACAGAGACAGAGACAGAGAGACAGATCGGACAGAGAGACAGAGACAGACACAGACAGACAGAAAGAGAGAGACAGACATAATTTACAGACCAGGCATACAGACACAGACTGACAGACGGACAGGCAGACAAAAACTGATGCGTATAACCGTTCAGCCAATCGCCCCAAGGTTTGCAAGTAACCGATGAAATAATTAAATTATTGCATGCTTGGTTATGATTTGATTTAGAGATTGCTGTCAGTAATAAATGACTCATTGGTTGATTTGATCCAGCGACTGACTGATGGGACGAGCACTGAGTCAAGTCTTCCGGCGGCTCAGTCATACAGTTTAGTGAGCTTTACGAACAACGAAGTTTGCTCAGAGTGAAAGCTGAGTTCATGCCCAACACGACATAGCGACTCACGCTCACGACCCTAGTTGTAGCAATTCCAAAAACACATACACACCGGACAGCCAACACCGCACGCACATAGCTACAGTAATTAATATGATTGTCTCGCTTTTCCCCTCCGTCATTCTCACCATTCCACATGTGCGCAGCAAGCAAGGCCCGTAACCCAGCCTTCTTTTCCGAGCGCCAAGACGAAGCCCATAATAACCAAGCCCTCATTCCAGCACTGGGACTTCAAGACTTTGAGAATTCTTTGAGGTGCTAACAATGGCGTGAGCCTGGAGATGAATTTATGGCCGGTGATAGTAATGACCCTTGAAAACGAAATCGAATGTGGCATACCAGAGCTCAAAGACGAGAAAGGTGTGGGAAACTATGTTGAACGTTAAGCTGACGTCGTAGTCACTACATCTTCCTCTTCTTTTTCCTTCTCTTTTACTTCTTCCTTCTCCTTTTTCCTCTCCTCCTCTTCCGTCTTCTTCTTTCTCCTCATCCTTTTTCTTATGTTTTTTTTTAAATGTTTTTTTTATCCCTTCTTCTTCTTCCTCCCTCCTCCTCCTTTCCCCCTTCTCCTCCCCTCCTCATTTTTTCTTCCAATTTTTTCCTATTTTTCTTTTTTCCCTCCTCGCCCTTTTCTTTTCCTCCTCCTCCCCCATTTTTTTTTCCCTTAACCCTTTCTATTTTTCTTTTTTCTCCTCCCCTTCTCTTCTCCTCCTCCTCCTCTTTTTTTTTCCCTAACCCTTTTTTCTATTTTTTTTCTTCCCCTTCCCCCTTCCCTTTTTCCCTCCTCCCTCCTCCTCTTTTTTTTTTCTATTTTTTTTTCTTTTTTCCTCCCCCTTTCCTTTTCTCCTCCTCTTTTTTTTTCCCTAATCCTTCTTTTTTTCCCTTCTTCATCCTCCTCCTTTCTATTTTTCTTTTTTCTTTCTTCTTTCTCCCCCCCCTTCTCTTCTCCTCCTCCTCCTCATTTTTTCCCTAATCCTTCTATTTTTCTTCTTCATCCTCCCCCTTCTCTTCTCCTCCTCCTCCTCATTTTTTCCCTAATCCTTCTATTTTTCTTCTTCATCCCCTCCTTTCTATTTCAGTTTCTTCTTTCTCCTCCCCCTTCTCTTCTCCTCCTCCTCCTCCCCCCATTTTTTCCCTAATCCTTCTAATTTTCTTCTTGATCCTCCCCCTTCTCTTCTCCTCCTCCTCCTCATTTTTTCCCTAATCCTTCTATTTTTCTTCTTCATCCTCCCCCTTCTCTTCTCCTCCTCCTCCCCCATTTTTTCCCTAATCCTTCTATTTTTCTTCTTCCCCCTCCCCTTTTTTCCCCCTTTTTTTTTCCCAAAACCCTTTTTTTCTTTTTATTTCCTTTTTTATTTCCATTTTCCCCTTTCCCCCCCCCTTTTCCTCTTCTCCTCCTCCTCCTTTTTTTTCCCCCCTTCCTTCTTTTTTTTCTTTTTTCCCCCCCCTTCCCTCCCCCCTCCCCCCCTTCTTTTTTCCCCCTTTCCATTTTTCTTTTTTCCCCCTCCCCCTTTCATCCCCCCTCCCCCTCTTTTTTCCCTAATTTCTTTTTTCTTCTTCATCCTCCTCCTTTCTATTTCAGTTTCTTCTTTCTCCTCCCCCTTCTCTTCTCCTCCTCCTCCTCATTTTTTCCCTAATCCTTCTATTTTTCTTCTTCATCCTCCCCCTTCTCTTCTCCTCCTCCTCCTCATTTTTTCCCTAATCCTTCTATTTTTCTTCTTCATCCTCCTCCTTTCTATTTCAGTTTCTTCTTTCTCCTCCCCCTTCTCTTCTCCTCCTCCTCCTCCCCCCCCCATTTTTTCCCTAATCCTTCTAATTTTCTTCTTGATCCTCCCCCTTCTCTTCTCCTCCTCCTCCTAATTTTTTCCCTAATCCTTCTATTTTTCTTCTTCATCCTCCCCCTTCTCTTCTCCTCCTCCTCCTCATTTTTTCCCTAATCCTTCTATTTTTCTTCTTCATCCTCCTCCTTTCTATTTCAGTTTCTTCTTTCTCCTCCCCCTTCTCTTCTCCTCCTCCTCCTCATTTTTTCCCTAATCCTTCTATTTTTCTTCTTCATCCTCCCCCTTCTCTTCTCCTCCTCCTCCTCATTTTTTCCCTAATCCTTCTATTTTTCTTCTTCATCCTCCCCCTTCTCTTCTCCTCCTCCTCCTAATTTTTTCCCTAATTTCTATTTTTCTTCTTCATCCTCCCCCTTCTCTTCTCCTCCTCCTCCTCATTTTTTCCCTAATCCTTCTATTTTTCTTCTTCATCCTCCCCCTTCTCTTCTCCTCCTCCTCCTCATTTTTTCCCTAATCCTTCTATTTTTCTTTTTCCCTCCTCCTCCTTTTTTTCATTTTTTCCTCCTCCCCCTTTTTTCCCCTTCCCCTTTCCCCCTTTTTTTTCCCCCTTAACCCTTTCCTTTTTTCTTCTTGTTTCCTCCCCCCTTCTCTTCTCCTCCTCCTCCTCATTTTTTCCCTAATCCTTCTATTTTTCTTCTTCATCCCCCCCCCTTTCTTCTCCTCCTCCTCCTAATTTTTTCCCTAATCCTTTTTTATTTTTCTTCTTCATCCTCCCCCTTCTCTTCTCCTCCTCCTCCTCATTTTTTCCCTAATCCTTCTTTTTTTCCCTTCTTCATCCTCCTCCTTTCTATTTCAGTTTCTTCTTTCTCCTCCCCCTTCTCTTTTTCCCCCCCCCTCCTCATTTTTTTTCCCTAATCCTTCTATTTTTCTTCTTCATCCTCCCCCTTCTTTTCCCTCCTCCTCCCCTCTTTTTTCCCCAAATCCTTCTATTTTTCTTCTTCATCCTCCTCCTTTCTATTTCAGTTTCTTCTTTCCCCCTTTCCCCCTTCTCCCCCTCCTCCTCCTCCTCTTTTTTTTCCCCTAACCCTTTTAAATTTTTTTTCTTGATCCTCCCCCTTTCTTCTCCTCCTCCTCCTCATTTTTTCCCTAATCCTTCTATTTTTCTTCTTCATCCCCCCCCTTTCTCTTCCCCTCCTCCTCCTCATTTTTTCCCAAAACCCCCTTCTATTTTTTCCTTCTTCACCCTCCCCCTTCTCTTCTCCTCCTCCTCCTAATTTTTTCCCTAATCCTTTTTATTTTTCTTCTTCATCCTCCCCCTTCTCTTCTCCTCCTCCTCCTCATTTTTTCCCTAATCCTTTCCCTTTTTTTTCTTCTTCATCCTCCTCCTTTCTATTTCAGTTTCTTCTTTCCCCCTCCCCCTTCTCTTTTTCCTCCTCCTCCTCTTTTTTTCCCTAACCCTTTTCTATTTTTTTTCCCTTAAACCCTTTCCCCCTTCTCTTCCCTCCTCCTCCTCATTTTTTCCCTAATCCTTCTATTTTTCTTTTTTCATCCTCCCCCTTCTCTTCCCCCCTCCTCCTCCTCTTTTTTTTCCCTAATCCTTCTATTTTTCTTCTTCCTCCTCCTCCTTCTCATCTCCTCCTCCTCCTCATTTTTTCCCTAATCCTTCTATTTTTCTTCTTCATCCTCCTCCTTTCTATTTCAGTTTCTTCTTTCTCCTCCCCCTTCTCTTCTCCTCCTCCTCCTCATTTTTTCCCTAATCCTTCTATTTTTCTTTTTTTATCCTCCCCCTTCTCTTCTCCTCCTCCTCCTCATTTTTTCCCTAATCCTTCTATTTTTCTTTTTCCCTCCTCCCCCTTCTCTTCTCCTCCTCCTCCTCATTTTTTCCCTAATCCTTCTATTTTTCTTCTTCATCCTCCTCCTTTCTATTTCAGTTTCTTCTTTCTCCTCCCCCTTCTCTTCTCCTCCTCCTCCTCATTTTTTCCCTAATCCTTCTATTTTTCTTCTTCATCCTCCCCCTTCTCTTCTCCTCCTCCTCCTCATTTTTTCCCTAATCCTTCTATTTTTCTTCTTCATCCTCCTCCTTTCTATTTCAGTTTCTTCTTTCTCCTCCCCCTTCTCTTCTCCTCCTCCTCCTCCTCCTCATTTTTTCCCTAATCCTTCTAATTTTCTTCTTGATCCTCCCCCTTCTCTTCTCCTCCTCCTCCTAATTTTTTCCCTAATCCTTCTATTTTTCTTCTTCATCCTCCCCCTTCTCTTCTCCTCCTCCTCCTCATTTTTTCCCTAATCCTTCTATTTTTCTTCTTCATCCTCCTCCTTTCTATTTCAGTTTCTTCTTTCTCCTCCCCCTTCTCTTCTCCTCCTCCTCCTCATTTTTTCCCTAATCCTTCTATTTTTCTTCTTCATCCTCCCCCTTCTCTTCTCCTCCTCCTCCTCATTTTTTCCCTAATCCTTCTATTTTTCTTCTTCATCCTCCCCCTTCTCTTCTCCTCCTCCTCCTAATTTTTTCCCTAATCCTTCTATTTTTCTTCTTCATCCTCCCCCTTCTCTTCTCCTCCTCCTCCTCATTTTTTCCCTAATCCTTCTATTTTTCTTCTTCATCCTCCCCCTTCTCTTCTCCTCCTCCTCCTCATTTTTTCCCTAATCCTTCTATTTTTCTTCTTCATCCCCTCCTTTCTATTTCAGTTTCTTCTTTCTCCTCCCCCTTCTCTTCTCCTCCTCCTCCTCCTCCTCATTTTTTCCCTAATCCTTCTAATTTTCTTCTTGATCCTCCCCCTTCTCTTCTCCTCCTCCTCCTCATTTTTTCCCTAATCCTTCTATTTTTCTTCTTCATCCTCCCCCTTCTCTTCTCCTCCTCCTCCTAATTTTTTCCCTAATCCTTCTATTTTTCTTCTTCATCCTCCCCCTTCTCTTCTCCTCCTCCTCCTCATTTTTTCCCTAATCCTTCTATTTTTCTTCTTCATCCTCCTCCTTTCTATTTCAGTTTCTTCTTTCTCCTCCCCCTTCTCTTCTCCTCCTCCTCCTCATTTTTTCCCTAATCCTTCTATTTTTCTTCTTCATCCTCCCCCTTCTCTTCTCCTCCTCCTCCTCATTTTTTCCCTAATCCTTCTATTTTTCTTCTTCATCCTCCTCCTTTCTATTTCAGTTTCTTCTTTCTCCTCCCCCTTCTCTTCTCCTCCTCCTCCTCCTCCTCATTTTTTCCCTAATCCTTCTAATTTTCTTCTTGATCCTCCCCCTTCTCTTCTCCTCCTCCTCCTCATTTTTTCCCTAACCCTTCTATTTTTCTTCTTCATCCTCCCCCTTCTCTTCTCCTCCTCCTCCCCCCATTTTTTCCCTAATCCTTCTATTTTTCTTTTTCCCTCCTCCCCCTTCTCTTCTCCTCCTCCTCCTAATTTTTTCCCTAATCCTTCTATTTTTCTTCTTCATCCTCCCCCTTCTCTTCTCCTCCTCCTCCTCATTTTTTCCCTAATCCTTCTATTTTTCTTCTTCATCCTCCTCCTTTCTATTTCAGTTTCTTCTTTCTTCCCCCCCCTTCTTTCTCCTCCTCCTCCTCTTTTTTTCCCTAACCCTTTTAAATTTTTCTTCTTGATCCTCCCCCTTCTTTTCCCCCTCCCCCTCCTCTTTTTTTTTCCCAAATCCTTCATTTTTTTTTTCCCATCCCCCCCCTTTTCTCTTCTCCCCTCCCCTCATTTTTCCCTAACCCTTTTTTTTTCCCTTCTTCCTCCCCTCCTTCCCCCTCTCCTCCCCCTTCCTCATTTTTTCCCTAACCCTTTTCTATTTTTCTTCTTCATCCTCCCCTTTCTATTTCAGTTTTTTCTTTCTCCTCCCCCTTTTTCTTTTTCCTCCTCCTCCTCTTTTTTTTCCCTAATCCTTCTATTTTTCTTTTCCCCCCCTTTTTCCCCCCTTTCCCCCTCCTCATTTTTTCCCTAATCCTTCTATTTTTCTTTTTTCATTTCCTCCTTTCTTTTTTCCCAGTTTCTTTTTTCCCCCTTTTTTCTTCTCCCCCTCCTCCTCCTCATTTTTTCCCTAATCCTTTTTAATTTTCTTCTTGTTTCCCCCCCCTTCTCTTTCTCCCCCCTCCCCTCATTTTTTCCCAAAATCCTTCTATTTTTCTTTTCATCCTCCCCCTTCTCTTCTCCCCTCCCCCTTTTTTTTTTTTCCCAAATCCTTCTTTTTTTTCTTTTTCATCCTCCCCCTTCTCTTCTCCTCCCCTCCTCTTTTTTTTCCCTAACCCCTTCCCTATTTTTCTTCTTCATCCTCCTCCTTTCTATTTCAGTTTCTTCTTTCTCCTCCCCCTTCTCTTCTCCTCCTCCTCCTCATTTTTTCCCTAATCCTTCTATTTTTCTTCTTTCCTCCCCCTTCTCTTCTCCTCCTCCTCCTTTTTTTTCCCCAAATTCCTTCTATTTTTCTTTTTCATCCTCCCCCTTTTCTTTTCAGTTTCTTCTTTCCCCTCCCCCTTCCCCCTTCTCCTCCTCCTCCCCCTCCTCATTTTTTCCCTAACCCTTTCTAATTTTCTTCTTGATCCTCCCCCTTCTCTTCTCCTCCTCCTCCCCCTTTTTTTCCCTAATCCTTCTATTTTTCTTCTTCATCCTCCCCCTTCTTTTCTCCTCCTCCTCCTCATTTTTTCCCTAATCCTTCTATTTTTCTTCTTCATCCTCCCCCTTCTCTTCTCCTCCTCCTCCTCATTTTTTCCCTAATCCTTCTATTTTTCTTCTTCATCCTCCCCCTTCTCTTCTCCTCCTCCTCCTCATTTTTTCCCTAATCCTTCTATTTTTCTTCTTCATCCTCCTCCTTTCTATTTCAGTTTCTTCTTTCTCCTCCCCCTTCTCTTCTCCTCCTCCTCCTCATTTTTTCCCTAATCCTTCTATTTTTCTTCTTATCCTCCCCCTTCTCTTCTCCTCCTCCTCCTCATTTTTTCCCTAATCCTTCTATTTTTCTTCTTCATCCTCCTCCTTTCTATTTCAGTTTCTTCTTTCTCCTCCCCCTTCTCTTCTCCTCCTCCTCCTCCTCCTCATTTTTTCCCTAATCCTTCTAATTTTCTTCTTGATCCTCCCCCTTCTCTTCTCCTCCTCCTCCTCTTTTTTTTCCCTAATCCTTCTATTTTTCTTCTTCATCCTCCCCCTTCTCTTCTCCTCCTCCTCCTAATTTTTTCCCTAATCCTTCTATTTTTCTTCTTCATCCTCCCCCTTCTCTTCTCCTCCTCCTCCTCATTTTTTCCCTAATCCTTCTATTTTTCTTCTTCATCCTCCTCCTTTCTATTTCATTTTTTCTTCTTTCTCCTCCCCCTTCTCTTCTCCTCCTCCTCCTCATTTTTTCCCTAATCCTTCTATTTTTCTTCTTGATCCTCCCCCTTCTCTTCTCCTCCTCCTCCTCATTTTTTCCCTAATCCTTCTATTTTTCTTCTTCATCCTCCTCCTTTCTATTTCAGTTTCTTCTTTCTCCTCCCCCTTCTCTTCTCCTCCTCCTCCTCCTCCTCATTTTTTCCCTAATCCTTCTAATTTTCTTCTTGATCCTCCCCCTTCTCTTCTCCTCCTCCTCCTCATTTTTTCCCTAATCCTTCTATTTTTCTTCTTCATCCTCCCCCTTCTCTTCTCCTCCTCCTCCTCATTTTTTCCCTAATCCTTCTATTTTTCTTCTTCATCCTCCCCCTTCTCTTCTCCTCCTCCTCCTCATTTTTTCCCTAATCCTTCTATTTTTCTTCTTCATCCTCCCCCTTCTCTTCTCCTCCTCCTCCTCATTTTTTCCCTAATCCTTCTATTTTTCTTCTTCTTTCCCTCCTCCTTTCTATTTCAGTTTCTTCTTTCTCCTCCCCCTTCTCTTCTCCTCCTCCTCCTCATTTTTTCCCTAATCCTTCTATTTTTCTTCTTGATCCTCCCCCTTCTCTTCTCCTCCTCCTCCTCATTTTTTCCCTAATCCTTCTATTTTTCTTCTTCATCCTCCTCCTTTCTATTTCAGTTTCTTCTTTCTCCTCCCCCTTCTCTTCTCCTCCTCCTCCTCCTCCTCATTTTTTCCCTAATCCTTCTAATTTTCTTCTTGATCCTCCCCCTTCTCTTCCCCCTCCTCCCCCCTCATTTTTTCCCAAATTTCCTTCTTTTTTTCCCTTCCCTTCTCCCCTCCTTTCTATTTCAGTTTCTTCTTTCTCCTCCCCCCTTCTCTTCTCCTCCTCCTCCTCATTTTTTCCCTAATCCTTCTATTTTTCTTTTTTCATCCTCCTCCTTTCTATTTCAGTTTCTTCTTTTTTTCCCCCCCCCCTTTCTTTTTCTCCCCCCCTCCTCCTCCAATTTTTTCCCTAATCCTTCTATTTTTCTTCTTCATCCTCCCCCCTTTCTTTTTCATTTTTCTTCTTTTTTCCTCCCCCTTCTTTTCTCCTCCCTCCTCATTTTTTCCCTAATCCTTCTTTTTTTCTTCTTGATCCCCCCCCTTCTCTTCTCCTTTCCTTCCTCTTTTTTTTCCCAAATCCTTCTTTTTTTCTTCTTCATCCACCTCCTTTCTATTTCAGTTTTCTTTTTTTCCTCCCCCCCTTCTCTTCCCTCCTCCTCCTCTTTTTTTTCCCTAACCCTTTCTATTTTTTTTCTTCATCCTCCTCCTTTCTATTTCAGTTTCTTCTTTCCCTCCCCCTTCTTTCCCTCCTCCTCCTCTTTTTTTCCCTAATCCTTCTATTTTCTTCTTCATCCTCCCCCTTCTCTTCTCCTCCTCCCCCTTTATTTTTTCCCTAATCCTTCTTTTTTTCTTCTTCATCCTCCTCACCCCCCCAACCCTTTCTTTTTCTTCCCCCTTTCCCCCCCTTCCCTTCAGTTTTTTCTCTTTTTTGGGGGCTTTTTTACTTTCCCTTTTTTTCTTTTTTTTAATTCCTTTTTCCCTTATTCATCCTTTCCTCCTTTTTCCCTCTTCCTCTTTCTTTTTTTTCTTCCCCTCCTCTGAAAATGTCACCGGGTTTTGGGCGTTATTTTAAAAAAACAATTTTTCCCTCTCTTTAAATTATCCAATTTTTTTTTGCTGTGGACTGGGTTTTGGGGCCCCCAAAGGTGGGCCCGCGTTTTCCCCGAAATTGGATGGGTTAATTAGGTGTTGAAGGGGGCAAGGGAAAAATTAATTTAAAGGGGGTAAAGTGTTTATCTGAGTAAGGTGACCCTGGTTTCGGTTGAAAAGGGGGTATTCCCCTTTTCCCATTCCTACTCCTCATCCCCACTTTTTTCTTCTTCCCTTTTTCTTCTTCTTTTTTCTTCTTTCTTTTTTTCTTTCCTTTTTTTTCTTTTCTTCTTCTTTTTTTTCTTTTTTTTTCTTTCTTTCTTTCTTTTTTTTTTCTTTCCCTTTTTCCTTCTTCTTCTTTCCTTTTTTTTCTTTTTTTTCTTTTTTTCTTCTTTCTTTCTTCTTCTTCTTCTTTTCTTTCTTCTTTTTCTTTCTTTTTTTCTTTTCTTTCTTTTCTTTCTTCGTTTTTCTTCTTCTTTTTTCTTCTTCTTCTTCTTTCTTTTTTTTCTTTCTTTTTCTTTCTTTCTTTCTTCTTTTCTTCTTTTTTTTTTTTTTTTCTTCTTGTTCTTTTCTTCTTTTTAAATTTTTCTTTTTCTTCCCCTTTTTCTTCTTTTTTCTTTCTTTTTTTCTTTCTTTTTTTCTTCTTTTCTTCTTTTTATTTTTTTTTTCCCCGAGCCTGTCCTGTTTTTTTTAAATTAGAGGGTTTAATCATGTTTTTTATGTCCGGGGGGGCCCCGGGGAAAAAAAAAAAACCCAAAAAGGCTAAGGCTGTGAAAAAAAAAAGACACAGGCCTTTAGAAAGTCTTGATAATTGACCCAAAAACACCACACACACACACACACCACCCACACACACACAAACACCAAAAACACACACACACACACACACACAACACGCAACACAAAACCCCCCACACACACACACCACACCCACACACACAAACCCCAAAAACCACCCAAAACACACACACCAAAAACCCCCATACACACACCACGCACACACCCCCACACACACACCACACACACACACACACACACCCCACACCAACCCCCACACACACACCACAATACACCACACACACACACCACACACACCCACACACACACCCCACACCCCCACACACACACCCCACACACACACACTCACCCCACCACCACCGCGCCGCGCGCACCCCATACACACACCCCCACAAACACAACACACAGACACAAACACAGGGCACACAAAACACACACACCCCACCACACACCACACACACACACACACACACAAAACACCAAACACCCCCAACAACACACAACCCCACACACCCCACTCGCGCGCGCCCCCGCGCAAAACACACACACCACCACACACACACACACACACACACACCCACACACCACACACACACACAACCCCAAAAACAACAAAAAACAACAACAAAACAACAAACAACAAAAAAACAACAAAAAAAACGCAGCAGCAAAAAACAAAAAAAAAACAACAACAAACAAAAATACAACACAAAACAAACAACTAACCATACCCATCCCAAAGTCAGCACCTCTGTGTGTTTTAAATTTTTTATGAGCAAGCCGCAGAGCTTTTTTGGGGTTGCCTTTTGTGATAAAAATTTTGGGAAACAGATTTCCCGAAATATTAAGAAAAAAAAAAGCCTCAAAAAAGGGAAAAAAAATATTCATATAGCTGCTGTCAAAATAGAAAATAAAGCAGGAACAAAAGACAGTCAGCTAACAAACCCCCCTCCCAAGTAAAAGAATAAAGAAAAAGATTTTTTAATCAACAAAACGGGAACAGGTAGGAGAAGAAGAAGATACCCCCTCCCCACTTCTCCGCGGCAAAGAAAGACTGGAAAAAGAGAACAAAAAATCAGGTGATACGTAATGCTGTCTAGGTGAATGGGATTTTCTCCTTTTGCCAGTAAGTTTGGCAATATCCTCAATACCGGCTCCTACTCGAATGAATTGACTCCGTAAAGGAATACAAATTCAAGTTCGACGTTGCTTTACGTCCACAGAGACCATAATTATCGAGGACTATTAGGAACAGGGAGCCCAGGACGGCCACCTCCACTTTCTCACAGCTCCTGAGGTCTGGGACAGCCCGAGTTCAATGCTGCTTTACGTCCGCAGAGACCGTAAGGACTATTAGGAACAGGGAGCCCAGGACGGCCACCTCGACTTACTCACAGCTCCTGAGGTCTGGGACAGCCCGACTTCAATGCTGCTTTACGTCCACAAAGACTATAAGGACTATTAGGGACGGGGAGCCCAGGACGGCCACCTCGACTTTCTCACAGCTCCTGAGCTCTGAAGGAATACAGGCCTACACACAGGCTAAGCAAACAGGAGAGTCGTGCAAGACATTGGCCGCTGTGGTAACAGACACATACTTACAGTGTAATGATACATAGCTGAAAAGAATGAAAACAACTAGCACTAGTAATCGTCAGCTAGCGTATATAATTACGGGCTGATACACGTTCCACTGAGGCTGCGCAGCAAGCGGCTGGAGAAATCCCGCCATGGGGAAGGAGAAGGGAACAAACGAGTTTTGTTCTCCGGGTCACCACGTGAAGCTAACAAATAGTAATGTAAGCAGCTAGACAGTTATGCTGACAATTATTGCTATGTGTATTTAGGTTCTTCCCATTACACGCTTGCCGCACGTGCAAACAGTATGCGGCGGTGCACACCCGCACATGTATAGTATAGCGGCGTGCGTGCTGGCTGTGACGTGACACAGCCGGATAGGCCAAGGTGCTGTGAACCGTGTGTGACTGAGTGAGATGTTGGCTATAGGGTTCTACGAACCGCCGTTCCCTTCGTTTTGTTCATATCTGACGCCATTCCCGATCGATGTCGTCGTGACTTTGTCCGAAATTTGGGGTCTCTGTATAACATTACCGGCGTTTCAGTTTGTTCTTTGCAACTTTTTCGTTGTGATAAAAATTTGTGTTTTTGTGGTGTGTTTTTGGGTGTGTGTTTTGGGTGGTGGTGGGGGTGTGTGTGGGGTGTGTGTGTTTGGGTTGGGGTGTTTGTTTGTTTGTGGTTTGTTTGGTGTGTGGTGTAGGGTGCACAGACGATCTCTTTTTTTTTCCCGGCAGTGTTTTTTAAAAAGGGTTTTTGGGGTTTAGAGAGAAGAAGGAAAGGAAGAGAGAGAGAGAGAGGAGGGAGGAGAGAGAGAGAGGGGGGGGAAAAGGGGGAGAGAGAGAGAGAGAGAGGGAGAAGAGAGAAGAGAGAGAGAGAGAGAGAGAGAGAGAGGAGGAGAGAGAGGAGAGAGAGAGGAGGTAAAAAAAGTAAACAGGGTGTTTAAACGCCACAAAAATGAGAATTTAAAGGGACGGGGGAAAGGGGAAAGGGAGGGTAAAAAAGGAAGATATATACTTTTTACACTTCACCACCGAATGATTCCGCATTAAGATGGGCACGTGAGAGCCATTTGTTTTGAGTTTCATTAATTGTGGGGACAAAGTCAAAAGACATTAAAAACCCACAATTTTTGAAGAAAAAAGACCCGAAGCGTTTGGAACCGAGGTCCCTATGCTTACCAGCCTAACGCCTTACCGCTGGGCCAAGCCGGCTCACGAAGAGGTGGGTGGGTGGAGAGGGCCTTGTAACTGACCAGTCCAGCTTGTCCACCGTCTCGGCAAACCAAGAAACTCAAGGAGGATGCAGTGGATGGGAATTAGATGGCGTTGCAAGACAGTGAACTATCTATTTCATCCCGCAACCGACGCTAACTAGCCGCGCGGCGCGCGTTCTAATTGGCCAGTTCTCCGGGGAGAGGCTAATTATTTCTCGAGGGGACAAGCTGTCAACACCGCGTGCAGGAGCCTGCCACTCGCCCTTTCTCCACCGTGGATAATGAACTCCCCCTCTTCACGCAACAGTAGCATCGGGTTAACCCTTTGACAGCTAGACCGGGTTACGGAGTGTTTGGAAAATATTGGTTTTAAAAACAGAGAGAGAGCTAACTATGAGTTAATTAGTTTTCAGCAGTAGCACTTTTTGTTTTTAACTCGTAGGTTAATGACTCGCCTGTCGTCAGCGGTGTGACAAGGTTAAAGCCGAATATTTATTTTTTTTAAATGAAAAAATTCTTGCAAAGCTCGTCTGTTTAAAATAGGCGGGCTTTAGTTATTCGACTTTGTTTTACCCTAGATCTTCACAATTGTACAGACACAGTGCGCGGCATTAATGTTCTTTGGGTGAGAAAAGGAAGACAAAAATAGACTATCAGTAAAACTTCAGTTTAAAATGTTTGTGCTAAACAACACAGTGAACAGGGAGAGCCGCATTTGACAGCAGTTCGTTTTGGATGGCAGGTATATAGTAAGTAACCTTCTTTGTCGAGGAACATCGGCCATTGTGTAGATCTGTGTACATTAGGGACGGCCCTCTGATCACTTTCGTTTTAATTACTTGTGGATACACAAACCCCCCCCCCCCCCCCCCCCCCCCCCCCCCCCCCCCCCCCCCCCCCCCCCCCCCCCCCATGTTTTCCTACGGTTTCATACAGATGTTGCTGTCATGTCCCTTTAAACAATTAACTATTTTTAGTTGTTTAAAATTCCGCGTGCACCACGCACACCCGCACGCACACCAAAACACAACAGACAACACAGGGACGCACACACACCCCACACCACACACACACACACACAAACCCCACACACACCACACACACACAAACACCCAAAAAACACACCACCCAAAAAAGGCACACACACCACACAACCCCACACACACACACAACACCACACAACAACACACACAACACACACACACACACCACACCACACAAACACACACACCACACACACACACACACCAACCACACCAACAACCCAAATTTTTCTGTTGCTTTTAGTTGGTTCCTGTATTTTTAATCCGTAAAACGCACCGGGGGCCTAGGATCAATGTCTATGGTACATGTAAAACACCCAAAGTCCTGTTTGGCGCAATTTTTTGTTGTTTTTATTGGCTTTTTGGATTGAGAGGGTGGAGTTGTTTTTTTTTTTTGGCATGTTTTTTTTGGATAAGAATTAACTTGTGTGTGTGTTGTGTGTGTGTGTTGTGTGTGTGTGTGTGTGTGTGTGTGTGTTTTTTGTGTGTGTGTGTGTTGTGTGTGTGTGTGTGTGGTGTGTGTGTGTGTGTGTGTGTGTTGTGTGTGTGTTGTGTGTGTGTTTTGTGTGCCCGGTGTGTTTTTTTTCTGTGTCTCTGTTGGTTTTTGGGGGTGTTTGGGGTTTTTTGGGGTGGGGGGGGGGGGGGGGGGGGGGGGGGGGGGGGAGGGTGGGTTTTTAGGGGAACGAAAATGTGTGTGTGTGTCTGTGTGTTTGTGGGGGGGGGGGGGGGGGGGTCGGCCAGCTGACAAAATGTTTATTTGTTTGTTTTTTTTTTCCTTGAACAAATTTTGGATCCTTGCTCTGAGTTTTAGACTACTAGCGACCCCCGGTCTTTTTTGGTTTGTCTTTTTTTTTTTTTCTTTTTTTTTTTTCCCTTTTTTTTTTTTTTTTTCTTTTTTTTTAATAGGGGGCGGAATAATTTTTTTTGGGGAGAGTTTTGTTCCCCCAGTACAACAACATAATGCAACACACACACACACACACACACACACACAACCCACACACACACACACAAAAACTCCCCACACACACACACACACCCCACCCCCACACACACACACACACACACACAAAACACACACACACACACCCCACACACACACAACCCCACACCCCACCCCACACAACAACACACACACACACACACACAAACACACACCCCCACACAACCCCCACCCCACACACACACACACACCCCCACCACCAAACCCACCCCACCCCACCCCCCCCCCAAACAAACCAAACCAAACAACAACAACAACAAAACGGCCCCCCCCCCCCCCCCAAACAAATTTAAATCTGTGGGGGTGTGTGTGGATGTTGTGTGTGTGTGTGTGTGTGTGTGTGTGTGGGGTGGGGTGTGTGTTTTTGTGTGGTGTGTGGGTGTGTGTGTGTGTGGGGGTGTGTGTGTGTGTGTGTGTTTTTGTGTGTGTGGTGTTGTGTGTGGTGTGTGTGTGTGTGTGTGGTGTGTGTGTGTGTTGTGTGTGTGTGTTTGTGTGTGTGGTGTGTGTTTGTTGTGTGTGTGTGTGGTTGTGTGTGTTGTGTGTGTTGCTTTTTTTGTTTGCTTGTTTGTTTGTTTTCTTGTTGTTGTCTTTTTTCTCATAACCTCCCTTCTCCATTGCTGTATCCAAGCGGCTTTTGTTAATGTCAGAAGTAGTACATGTCTTCATCGTCGCTTCGTGATACCTGTTCGAGAACGTTTTGTTTTACGTCAAGATAATTACAGATTTACAAACAAGAACAACAGATCATCCTTTTTTTATATATATTTTTTAAAATTGTATTTTCGGTCGAGCTCGAGCATGAATTCATTCATTCACAGTTTAATTGTATGAATTTCCTTTAGGCTTTCTTAGTTCATGCGTTTCCTAGCCTACGTTTCACGGACTGACTGCGTGGATAATTGCTTAGCTGATTGAAAGACTGAGTCG
>JABMCL010001924.1:375000-380000 GCA_018857735.1 Alviniconcha marisindica | reverse complement strand
CTGCTAAAGGATTTTCAAACCATGCAAGCAGCAGGTGTTAAATTTTTTAATTCAAATTGCAACTATTTGTTAATAATTAGTCATTTCAGGTGCATGGCAGATGGCGTGTGGGCAGGTAGGAAAGAATTCAAAGATGTACTCACAGAAATAGATACGGGCTAGTTCTTGTATAGTGATCAGAATTATGTTTCAAGCAGTCAAAGCAACGGTTCAGACTGGCAGATTAAGTTTCGCACACGGATAATTATTACTGTACACCGCTTATCGAGTAAACGCCGTCGAGTGCCTTGTGATCATTTGATCATTTGGTCTTCGCCAACATTTGGTCTTAGCCAACTTCGTCAACGATAAATGATCATTTGGTCTTCGCCAACAAGCATCCACTATGTTATAATTCTGACTAGAAAATACTGAGTCAAGCCTCGACTGTGAACATGGTGAGCAGTGCTGGATGCTAGTAATGTGTGCACTGAAGTTTTATGTACCGCTGATTGAGTGAAAATGGCTCTGACCGGCTGAAAGCGAAGGTGTGTTATGGACGGCTTAGCCAGCACTCAAGCAGCCAGTCACAGCTGTGGACGGGCTGGGCGAAAACTATCCCTCGGCTTAAAGCGCTGATACACGACAGTTTCTGCTGAATGGTTGAGGTGGACCTTTCGAATCTCATGCGGTCGGACCCGTCTGTCTTAAACATTACTGGCTGTCACACGATGCTGCCCGCGAAACGGACGGGTTAAACCGTGGTGAAGGTCGACGTACGAACCTTGCTGCTCGAGACTTAATATCATTTTTGACCTCCGGCCGTTCGGCCTTCGCTTCAGTCCGAACGGCGGGTGCTCATTGGCTGACCGGATGCAGGTCCTGCGTTTGGAATATAGCATGCCGTATTTAGAACGGACAGGTTGAAACCCATGCTCACAGAGCTCAGGAGCTGTGTCAGTGAAAGTCGAGGTGGACGTCCTGGGCTCCCGTCCCTAATAAGCCTGCGGTTTCTGTGGACGTAAAGCGACACTCAACCAGCCGAAGCCGCTCTGAGCCGTTTCAACCCTACGGCTATTCTGGCACACGATCCGTCTGACGTCAGGTTCGGACGGTCCTCAGCCATACGCCAGAAACGGCCCGTGTATCAGCACCTTTTCACCGAGAGGCTGGTTCAACAGACTAGGCCATCTTTTTTTTTTTTACTGCCGTGCTTTCTTTTTCTCCTCCCTTCAGTTTCAAAAAGGGGGCAACTGCGCTGTGGAATCCAGTGTGCGCTGCACGTGTCACATCCGCCGAGCGCTCAGCCTGCTGCGGTGTGCACGTGCGGTGTCATAAGTAGGCGCGGTGAAGCGTGTAGTGACTGTATTATTATTTTCCAGTGACTGACTGTGAGCGTAGGATCGGAGCCACGAAATTTCCAGATGTCCCGAGGGAGGGGGATGTGGAGAGAGAAAGAGAGAGAAAGAGAGAGAGAGAGAGAGAGAAAAGTGGCTCGCACACAACACCGAAGAAAATGCTCAATGTGTAAAATAGTATCACAAACTGTTATTTGTATATATGTGTTGAATTTCATTGGCGTTGTTGTTGTTGTTGTTGTTGTTGTTGTTGTTGTTGTTGTTTGTTGTCGTTGTGGTGTGTGTCAGTTTTGAGTATGACTTTGTAAAGTGAAAGAATAGAAGTTCTAAATGTATTTTTGACGTGTTTGTGGGTATTTCTTGTGTTGGACCAGCACTGCTTCCGGTCTCTCCTTAATGATGGTTAGTTTCTTTGTTTGTCTGTCTCTCCCTCTCTTTCCTCTCTGTGTCTGTCTCTTTCTTCCCCCCCACACTTTTCTACCCCCTCGCTTTTTATTCCTCTTCCTCCTCTTTTTACCCATCCGTCCCCACTCCTCTCTCTCTCTCTGTCTCTCACTCTCTTTCACCATGCCACACTGTACGCACCACATGTGGCTGTCTTTAGGTTGCCTAAAACAGCGCCTATCAACATTTCGATTTCAAGCGTCACTGACTCTGTTAAAAAAATAAGAGAGAGAGAGAGAGAGAGAGAGAGAGAGAGAGAGAGAGAGAGAGAGAGAGAGAGAGAGAGAGAGAGAAGTATTTGTACTCTTTGTGGAATGCCCCTCTAAATTTAGCCTATACCTGAGCGAACTAACAACGTTCGATCGCAAACGTCACATCACGGTCTCGGTATTTAACGCCCAAACCAACTGCGAAGACCCCAAAGACAAAATACGTGTCATCAAATAACCAGTGAACGTCCACGAAAAACACGATTCGTCATATTGCATCTTCAAGTCTGATTTACTGTTCAGTCACGCGTCATTTGAATTTTCAAGAGGATTTGGTGAAAGCGAAAAAATGAAACCGAATGTATTAGGAAAACAGAAATTAGAAAGGCATACATAACAAGTTCCTGGCGACATAATAATCATAATGATAATAATAATAATAATAATAATAATAATACATAGCACTTCTACAGCGCAATGTCCATAACATGACTTAGCTCAAAGCGCTTTACACACAAAAAAAGTATGTACAAATTTACACTGTACAGGACATCAGTAATCATATTAACACCACCTCCTCTACATACACACATCCATTGATTGGCGAAGCATGTAATGTTATATCTGACCTACGCCAGGCTTTGAAGAGAGAGCAGTTGACAGTTCCAGAGTTTCTGCCTAGGTACGTGCTCCACCCGAGATTCAGCCGAGGGACCACAGAGTAGCGGTGCGTAACCACTGAGGTACATAGCATCAGCGCAGCAATTTGAAAACAAGCACAGTTGATGCATTTTGAGGATGTACCTCTGGTGGAGTTTATGTACCTTGTATTCACACGTATGCCAGGTGAGAGTTACCGTTGGCGACTCAGGTATTTGTTGTACCTGTCTTACGTATTTCGAGCGCTAATTAACAACTCCTTTGTGGGTTGATCAAGCACAATTAAGATTCTGCCAAACAGCACGTACCCTCACCGCACCGTCAAAACTGCACACCTCTCCTACAGCAACTCCATTGGCTCCAAATTTAAGGACGAATAAAATACAAAACTGCTTGCACTATACGTTACAACGCAATCCCAGGGTCCGCCCCTCTTATTTTTCTGAGCTACGGATACACCTTTACATTCCTTCCCGCTCTCTCCGCTCTTCGTCAGACCAAAGATACGGCTACAGCAAGTGTAGTGTCTCTGGTGAGACACACGCAAACTTTAACTGCAAACCCCATGGCTTTCGCATTTTAGTCTCACACTTCGGCCCCTACATCTGGAACAATCCTCCCCAAGGCATAAAGCACTCTGCTACTCTCTCTTCCTTCAAAAGCAAACTCAAGACAGTTCTTCTCAGAATATTATAGTTAAGCAACATTGTCCTTCACCCCTAACAACGTGTGTGTGTGTGTGTGTGTGTGTGTGTGTGTGTGTGTGTGTGTGTGTGTGTGTGTGGTGTGGTGTGTGTGTGTGTGTGTCTGTGTGTGTGTGTGTATGTGCCAGTGTGTGTATGTGTGTGTGTGCGCGCTCGCGCGCGCGCACCTTGCACATAATTATACTTCAATCCTTGTTGATGCGTACATTATGTGTTAGCCTTAGTTAAGCTGCGGATAACACTTTCCACTTCCTTTACATTACGTGTGTTGTATTATCTGTCTGTGCAGCGCTTTGAGCCGCGCGGTAGGCGCTTTACAAATTTCCACTATTATCATTACTACCCTAACTCTGCCGCCACCAAAACGGACACCAACAACAGCATCAACAACAGCGTCCTTTGTGTCGGATTCGTGTCATCCGTCGTGACGACCCAACCTGAACCGGGGTCAGATCAGGGCAGTCTCCGGAAACAGTCAACACGCATGCGCGTGCGCTGATAACAAACAGCGAAGTCACGTAGCCTGTGGGTTGCGGTAGGAGCTAGATCTTAGCGTAGCGAGCCGAACACTGGAAGACTGGTCCCTCTAGGCCTGGCCTAGGTCACCTGCCTAACTGCCGAGTAGGCTTTACCTGAACGAACGAGAATCGTCCCAGGCTAGAGACAGTACGGGCGTAGCTTCAAACGCGACTGATCAACGATAGGCTACAGGATTTGATTGTGTCTCCTCTCTCGTCGCTTTGAAGAGCAGAGCAGTGTCTTTATCATTGAGTCAGTGTGTCTAAAGGTTGCGTAGTTTTGAACATCGATTTAACACTGATTTGATTCGGTTTGAGTCAGTGTGTCTAAGTTAGGTTGTGCAGTTTTAACACTGATTTGATTCGGTTTGAGTCAGTGTGTCTAAGTTAGGTTGTGCAGTTTCAAGTTAACACTGATTTGATTCGGTTTGAGTCAGTGTGTCTAAATTAGGTTGTGTAGTTTAAACGCTGTTTTTTCGGTACCTTCATTCAGTTAAGGATATGATTCCTAGATCAGTTTTCCACCTTATCCCGTGATACTGATCGAGAAACGTCGGTGTGCGCTGCTGCAAGACTTGCCTTATTTGGATCGTTTCACAAGAAAAAGGTGAGTCTGTAACTGGGCCTGTAATTTGAGTGAGTATAGGCAGCGAATACAACAAGCCATAATCATTGCGAAATGACTTCCTGCTTGCTGCAATGACTGAATAATATCTGAACATATTTTTACAATTTTTATTCATGACTACAACCATATTTGGGCGTCCAGAGAGAGAGAGAGAGAGAGAGAGAGAGAGAGAGAGAGAGAGAGAGAGAGAGACAGACAGACAGACAGACAGACAGACAGACAGACAGACAGACAAACAGAAAGACAGACAGACGAGAGAGAAAGAGAGAGAGAGACAGACAGCCAGACAGACAGACAGAGACAAAGAAGAGAGAGAGAGAGAGAGAGAAGGAGAGAGAGAGAGAAGGAGAGAGAGAGAGAGAGAGAGAGAGAACACGCGACTGATTCAACGAAGCTAGGTATAAAATGAGGAGTTACTCAGCACGGCATGGAGTGCTGCGGTCACGTAGCGGTAGGAAATTCGAGACAAAGTCTACACCCTAGCGGTTTGCAGTGAACCT
>JABMCL010001924.1:365000-370000 GCA_018857735.1 Alviniconcha marisindica | reverse complement strand
TTCACATGACATTAGACCGACAGGTCAATGTATGCCGAAAGAAAACTTTCCGTTTTGACTGTCATTTTCAAACAGGTAATAACGTTTTGTGATGACCGAATTGAACTAAATTAAGAGACGAATGCAGGGCTCCATCGAATCACCACGACAACACGACAGCATAGTAATGTGTGTGAGTGTGTGTGTGTGTGTGTGTGTGTGTGTGTGTGTGTGTGTGTGTGTGTGTGTGTGTGTGTGTGTGTGTGTGTGTGTGTGTGTGTGTGTGTGTGTGTGTGTGTGGTGTTGTGTGTGTGTGTGTGTGTGTGTGTGTGTGTGGTGTGTGTTTTGTGTGGTGTGTGTGGTGTGTGTGTTGTGTGTGTGTTTGGTGTGTGTGTGTGTTGTGTGTGTGTGTGTGTGTGTGTGTGTGTGTGTGTGTGTGTGTGTGTGTGTGTGTGTGTGTGTGTGGTGTGTGTGGTGTGTTGTGTGTGTGTGTGTGTGTGGTGTGTTGTGTGGTGTGGTGTGTGTGTCTGTGTGTGGTGTTTGTGTGTGTGTGTGTGTTTTGTGTGTGTGTGTGTGTGTGTGTGTGTGTGTGTGTGTGTGTGTGTGTGTGTGTGTGTGTGTGTGTACGTGCGTGCTGTGGCAGATCAGACCCCTTGAGTGATTCTCAACATGGCTATCTTCTGATCAACTCGTTGTGCAAGGAAAACCCGGCTGTGGAAAATTCTAACACTTTTGACTTCTGACCGCTGTATTACCTGTACAGTGGGTCAGTTTGTGAAAGCACTGTGACGATGCTAATGGAAAGATTAAGTTAACCCCGGTTCTATTTTTTTTAACAATCCGTCTGTCGAAGAAACAAAGAGTTAATTATAGCATCAGAGTGACATCACGCGTGCAACACGGTGAAAACAACGGACTTGAATCGCCTGCAGTGACTGTCGCACGGTGCGCAAGCAGATACATCGTGGATAAAAAATTAAAAAAAAAAACCCACAAAAAAACATGAAGGCAGCTTCCTGAAACGAAACACACTGAAAGAGGCTCTTTTCAATGGCGTAACCTCAGCGATGTATATTTATACAGCCAGGCAGAGGGAGGGGACTTGGGTTTTACGCGCAGTCATCCACGACGGTTATACCAGAGTGAACAGGCAGACGGACAGAGCCTAAGAGATGTGGGAGTTAGGTCGAGGTGGCCGTCCTGAGCTCCCTGTCGTTAATAGTCCCTAGGGTCTCGGTGGACGTAAAGCAACACCGAACTTGAACCGTGAGAGAGAGAGAGAGAGAGAGAGAGAGAGAGAGAGAGAGAGAGAGAGAGAGAGAGAGAGAGAGAACTCGAACTCGAAAACTTTATTTTACAAGGGAGAGAGAGAGAGAGAGAGAGAGAGAGAGAGAGAGAGAGAGAGAGAACTCAGAACTCAGAACTTTATTACACAAGGATTAAGATTTTAGGCAGTTGCCTATTCTTACAAACTGTCCCTGCTAATCTACATACACATAAAACAATAGTACAACATTGACTACCGGAGTAATGATGAAAAGGATGATAGTGTCAGGTTGGGAGGAAGAGAAGAAAATAATTTAAAAAAAGAAGAAGAAGAAGAAGAAGAAGAAGAGAGAGATGATAATTTTAAAATCAGAGAGAGAGAGAGATTTTCCCCTTCAGTTTTACATCGAATTTCTGATGGAGCGAGCGTGTTTTTCGGAATTGGGTTTTTTTTGTGTGTGTGTGTGTGTGTGTGTGTGTGTGTGGAGCTTTCATAATCTATACAAAAGTTTCTTTGCACTGAAATTCGGGTGCTTCTCTTTTCAAAAGGGCATAATTGAAACGGGAAGGTCGTTCAGCTCTGTCGGCACGCACGCCGTGACAGCAGCCACCATGCCGTCACCGGCCCGTAAGTGGCGAGCGCGCGGTAGACAGTCTTGGGTGTGATTGTCAGCGCGTCACGTTCCGAACGGTACAGAGACTACATGCAGCTGGTCTACAGGACTAGCTAGGCTACTCCGATGGCGTCCTTTTGAAAAGGCACGCCGGTAGTCGCTGCTTGAAGCGTGTGTGCACGCTGGGTGTTTGCACGAGGTGTGTGTGTGTGGGGGGGGGGAGGGGTGAGGGGTGTGTGCGTGCTGGTAATGGCATTGAGTACTTTCTTAGTGCTTGCTGGCCGCTGCCTACTAAACGCACGAAACGGGCTTCCTCAATTCTCTCCGTCTACCCCCTTCCCTTCCCCTAAACCTTACCCTCGACCCCACTCCCCACCCCCTGAACCCTTTGGGGTAATAGAGCTAGTCTCTCTCTCTCTCTCTCTCTCCTCTCTCTCGCACACACAAACACACACACACACACACACACACTCTCTCTCTCTCTCTCTCTCTCTCTCTCTCTCTCTCTCTCTCTATATATATATATATATGTAATCTTCTCCGAATTTGCTTTTGCGTCTTCAGTTTGAATAGGTTTGAATGACTGAATGAATGAAAATTTATATATAGCGCATTAAAAACTTCCACACAAAGCCTTGCGTGTTTACAGCGGCAATCACACACAGTGCATACATGTAAGCTCTCGCAAGCTAAAAACTACCAGAGGCCATTGATACTAATAAAATACAAATGGCCTCGGCTTACCCACCTCCTCAACGAAAGTGTGACTATGCATAGTAGTTAAATGTAGAAATGTATACAAACTTCAAAATAAAGATCATAATTTTTTTAAATCACATACACACACACACACGCACACACACACACACACACACACACACACACACACACACACACACATACACACACACGACTTCAAAATAATGATCATAATTGTTTTTTTGTTTTTTTAATTTACACACACACACACACACACACACACACACACACACACCACACACACACACACACACACACACACACACACACACAAACACTTCACAATCAGATCATAATTTTTTAATTTTTTTTAATTACACGCACACACACACACACACACACACACACACACACACACACACACACACACACACACACACACACACACACAGGTTTAGCTGATAAATAATTTATTCGTCATCAGTAAACGTATTGCGGCTTGCGTTACACCCTAATGGCATGACTGTGCGTAAAACACCAACTTACTTACTTACTCACCCCAATAGCTACAATACTGTCCTTATGTGTTCGTCCTGACATGAACCTGTGCTGATCTGTCGGGACGTAAAAAATCCAGCTCTCTCATCTGCCATTACACCTTCGTATGTATATTTGCTCGATTTCCCTTTTTTCATTCAAATTAGTATTGAAACGGTGGTGCTTAACTTGTTTGACGTTACACTAGACAGCAGGCTGTGGTTTCAATTGCGCATTGATACGAATGAAGAAATAACACACTGGAAATAGAATACTGTAAAGCAGTGACTAGCTTTTTTCGAAACGCTTATTGTCCTAGAGGTACAGGAGCTGAAAATATAGACACAAAGCCGGTTACTTTGTTTCAAAATGTATCGTTGACTTTATATTGATTTTAGAACCCGAGTTGCCGTAGTAACGATTAACGGGACTGGATGCACAGAATGCACATCACTAAGTGTCACAGCTAGTCTAATGACAAAATTCAGACTAGCTTACCTTAAGCATAGTCTAATTGTAATTTTGTTGACCCTGATGAACTAAGGAAGAGATGACATGACAAAACCTCGCAGCAAAAGTGATTTCGCGTTCAAAGCTCTCATGTGGTCAGATTCGGCAGGGAATCGTGGGAGATGCAATGGAATGTAAAAGCGTGATTGTAAGGCGCCTACACCTAACGCAAGACCACCGCAGTCTCTCTAGTCTTTATCTTGGGCTATGTGAGCACGAAACTTCTCATACCGCACTTCAAAGCGGCGACATCGTGCCACACACGAACTGGGACACAGACGCTGTTTTGTACATCCGGTCCCGCTATTCGTTACTCACGAAAAATTACTGTTAAAACCAAAAGAAAATGAACAATCCCTTTTACGACAGAATGCAGCGGCCAGCAAGCACTAAGAAAATTTACTGTTAAAACCAAAAGAAAATGAACAATCCCTTTTACGACAGAATGCAGCGGCTAGCAAGCACTAAGAAAATTTACTGTTAAAACCAAAGGAAAATGAACAATCCCTTTTACGACAGAATCCTTGAATTCAAGTGTGCCTTTCTAATCTCTGTGTGAACACATTCAATATCAGCTGTATGTCACTAGGCTGTGCTGTTTTCAACGCTCCCTCGGCAATTTAAATTTTTTTTTTTTTTGATATGAACACTATCTTGTCGAGTGCCTCACCTGGAAATGAGTCCTAAGCGTACACAATACAACCGTGCGTCAGTTTACAGTGCCACTTCATTCAAAGCCATTAACGTAGAACCGGCGTCATAGAACCGGCGTGGTAACAAAATCTGCTCCTTTCAAGGGAGGGTGGAGGTGTGTTTTGCTGTAACCCGCCACTCCCAGTTTTCGCATCATGCACGGGTTCTTCTCACTACGTGACACTGCGTTAACGCAGAGCTGGGGCAGACGTAATGCCTACACAGAAAGATATCCTGTGTGTGTGTGTGTGTGTGTGTGTGTGTGTGTGTAGTGTAGTGTAGTGTAGTGTGTGTGTGTGTGTGTGTGTGTGTGTGTGTGTAGTGTGTGTGTGTGTGTGTGTGTGTGTGTGTTGTGTGTGTGTGTGTGTGTGTGTAGTGTGTGTGTGTGTGTGTGTGTGTGTGTGTGTGTGTGTGTGTGTGTGTGTGTTGTGTAGTGTGTGTGTGTGTGTGTGTGTGTGTGTGTGTGTGTGTGTGTCTGTGTCTGTGTGTGTGTCTGTGTCTGTGTGTGTTTCCATGTAATATCTTATGTAAATTGTGTTGGTAGGACTGTGCTCTACGTGTGTTTAGAATATTGTATTTAGGTTAATATGCATTATGTGAGGGCTCAGGGCATTGATGAGCCTATTATTATTATTATTATTATTATTATTCTATTCCCCACTGCAGTGATAGTCAAAGCATCACGTCATCTTTACTGAGTAG
>JABMCL010001924.1:357500-360000 GCA_018857735.1 Alviniconcha marisindica | reverse complement strand
TTTTTTTTTTGAATATCCACCGAAGTGGTGTATTTACAATTCAATTCAATTTAAAAAAAGTTTAATTATCCCCACAAGGGGCAGTTTTGTTGTGGTCGTGGCGGGCTCCTAAAATATTGAATACATAAAGTTAAAAGAACAATACAAGACAACTTAATTAGGCCATTGCGAACATTACATGGTCTGCCATAAAATGTACTATATAAGAAAACATTGCACACATTAAAGGCAATGAAAGCATTGAAGGCAGTACCCCCTCCCCTCGAACCTGTTCGAGGGAACGATCGTAGCACAACATTTAGGAGTCATTTCGAAATACAGGCTTTGTCGCTCTGTGCATAAAGTATAACCGTGTCTCTGTCCTTAGCATAATGTTAATGCCGTCATTAATAACCATTTCATGGTTGTCACTGGCCTTCTGGCGACAGTACTGAGCATTAAAGTACAGAACCTTGATCTTGGATTGCATGGGGGGTGGGGTGTAGGGGGTGGTGGGGGGAGGGGTGGTGTGGGGGGGGGGTGGTGGGGGGTAGGGGGGGGGAGAGACGATGTGGCAGTGGAAGCTTGGACTCCGACAGGAATCAGGTTAGCAAAATAAAACAATAGGCTCGATCAGGTGATAACTGACGTAGATCAGTCTGATGGCATTTGGCGCTAGCTAGACTGACAACAGCATATAATCTTTTCAAACTCCATCGCTGGAGAGCCTGGTCGTGATTACAATAGGTGTCCGATTTAGGTTGTTCTCTTCGTTTTGTATCACATTACTATCACTGACATTGTTCAACTGGTGACGTCACTCGTGATGGCCACAGGCGCCCGATTCTGAAAATAAACTAAATCGTTTCAAATTGTTCTGCCGGTTCAGTTATCTGTGATGGCAGTACTCACCCGATCTGGCAATGTGAAGTCAATTACCTCAATCATCTCTTACAGGGCATCTACCTACTATCGGCTTATTAATCTAAATACACATAAAAAGAACGTCAGAAGATTCAGATTTGCCACACTCATAACAGCTTAATAATCAGATATGCTGGAAACAAATTCCGTAATACAAATAGCATTAGAACCTCAGAAAACCTGTCCCTCTTAACACACACACACACGCACGCACACACACACACACACACACACACACACACACACACACACACACACACACACACACACACACACACATACACACACAAACACGCACGCACGCACGCACGCACGCACGCACACACACATACACACAGAGTTTTTTAATTTTTTATATATAAATTGTTTAATCCTTTTATGATGTTGATGACGATGAGATGAGATGAAAAAGGGAGAAGGATGTCCGAATTTTTCCCCACCACTGGGGGCTTCGTCAGGGACTACGCGGGGTTATCTGCAAAAAAACAACAAACAACAACAACAACAACAACAACTTCAAAACAAATGTCTACGGACATAAAATATATGGATATATATGATTGATTGATTAAACTTTTTCTCAACGGTGAAGATATTAGCACAAAGGCCGACTCACATATCTGCCGTTGCTACAGTACTACTAATATCCAAGACATTCACAGTCAGATATTATGATAGAAGGATATAGACAAATAGAACATCAATACTAATACTAATACTAATAATAATAAACGAGACGGCGACCGCAACGGAAATGATAAAAAAAAATCAAAAAAAAATCAGTGAAAAACAATTGGAACGAAAAGGTAAAAAAGAGAGAAAAAAACAGTGATGTCAGCTTGGTGTTTATATTGCCACAAACTTTGTGGATGTTGATGCTATCTGTGATAGGGCCACAGGCACCAGAATGACACCAAATTTAATGACAGTGTTCATATTGTCACCAAGCTGTGTTGTGTAGCTGGTGATGCTATCTGTGATAGGGCCACAGGCACCGGAATGACACGAAGTTTAACGATAGTGTTTATATTGTCATCAATATAGCTGTGTAGCTGGTGATGCTATCTGTGACAGGGCCACAGGCACAAGAGTGACACCACATTTAATGACATACAGCTGGAGGGATATCGGCCCTCATATCACGACACAAGCGCCTGACTGTCACTGAGTATAATCAATTTAAACTGCACAGCCGATGGGCTATTCATGTTAACCTGTACAGCTGATGGGGCTATTCATGTTAACCTGTACAGCCGATGGGGCTATTCATGTTAACCTGTACCGCTAGATGGGGCTATTCATGTTAACCTGTACAGCCGATGGGCTATTCATGTTAACCTGTACAGCTGAGGGGGCTATTCATGTTAACCTGTACAGCCGATGGGGCTATTCGTGATGTTAAAACTCTTCATCTTAAACTGTACAGACGATGGGGCTATTCGTGTTAAACTTACAGCCGATGGGGCTATTCATGTTAAACTGTACAGACGATGGGGCTATTCGTGTTAAACTTACAGCCGATGGGGCTATTCATGTTAAACTATACAGCCGATGGGGCTATTCGTGATGTTAAAACTCTTCATTTAAACTGTACATA
>JABMCL010001924.1:317500-327500 GCA_018857735.1 Alviniconcha marisindica | reverse complement strand
AAGGCGTCTCAGAAGAACGGAAGTGTCGTTGCGGATCTTGAGATGCTGCTGGCCACGAAGCCGAGGACATCACGCCATCGATCGCCTGGAGAAGGGAGGTGTAGGAAAAGGAAGATCCCGCCGATCTTCCTCGAAAAGGCCAGAACCGGCGATTGTTAACCAGACCAAGATTGGAACTGTTGCAATGGGAACTTTGGATGGACAAACAACAACAACATATATGGAGGGAATGCTGAGTGACGGGATGGAGTGCACGTGGGCTCCTCTGAGAGCATAGATATCATCTTGAACTCGACTGAAATGAACTCAAGCCCAGGAGAGATGGAGAGCAGGGAGGTGGAGGTGGGCTCTCATAGCTGGATGGATTGTCTGGCTGCTGAGTTGTTCCTCAACAGTTGCGTCTCTGACACTGTGTCTTTGTGCCGTTGTTCCGCACAGCCGTTGAAAAGGCAATTAGCGGAGTACACAAGTGTCTTCCCACCGACGGTCCCCGCCTCCTTGACGTTGTTGTTCTGGAGGTGGCTGCATGACGTTCTCTTCGGTCCTTACTGGTCGGAACGCACGGACGGCTACTCATAGGTAACCCCCCCCAACCCCCCACCCCCACCCCCGCCCCCTCCGCCCCCAGCCTTTCCCCCGTCCCTCATTACAAGCCATGCGGTTTGTGCGGACGTAAACACCATAACTACTGAACTGGACTGAATAGTGGGACTGCTTAAAAATGCGATCTTGAAAATTTACTTGACGCTGTCATCATTTACACTTCACCAGTTTTGGTGATCTTGATCAGTTTAAAGGTCACAGCCGTGCTCTTTAACGAGAGTTTTTAACGTGTGCGTGTGTGCTGTTGGTAATTTCACGATTGTAATTTTTCATTTATCTCTCTTTTTCTTTTCTTCTCCTCTAGTCCTTTTTTTGTTTGTTTGTTTGTTTGTCCCACGCCCATATCAGTTTTCTCCTGTAGACTTTATTCAAGTTCGCTTGGAGACCGAAGTGGCTGGTCACAAAAATTAAATAATGTCGTACAGTATGCCTATAGAAGGTTCAGAACTGGCAGCTATCCTTGATTTGAATATAATTAACCAATCAGAAAATAAGAATCAACACACAAGGGAGGTAATCAGCGCTCGAAAGACGTCACACAAACAAAACAACAAGGACCTGTAGGCGACACATGTCCTTGTTGTTTTGTTTGTTAGTTGAGACTAGTATGCGTGTAAATACAAGGTACATAAACTCCACCAGAGGTACATCCTCAATCGGAAAATAGCACAAGCGTTCCGCCGAGCTCTCGTGTTTCTTACGAGCTAAGGCTAAGGGAACAGAGCTACATCGGAGCGAAAGACTGATTCATTCAGAACAGAACCTTTAAGTGACGTAATGACATACGTTCACTGATGACGAAATACACACACACACACACACACACACACACACACACACACACACACACACACACACACACACAGAACAGAACCTTTAAGTGACGTAATGACATACGTTCACTGAGTGACACATAGAACATAATGACATACGTTCACTGATGACGAAATACACACACACACACACACACACACACACACACACACACACACACACACACACACACACAGAACAGAACCTTTAAGTGACGTAATGACATACGTTCACTGATGACGAAATACACACACACACACACACACACACACACACACACACACACACACCACACACACACACACACACACACACACACACACACACACACACACACACACACACACACACACACACACACACACACACGGCTGAGACAACAACAACAAAAAAGTTTAAAAGAGCTTTTAATTAGACGATATAAAACATGCTCAAATTTTCAGCGCAATTACTATTTTCAAGCAACGCAAATACACTAACAAACGACTATAGGACTGAAATTTGTTGTGGAGTTCAATTGTGGAGAAGGTCCCCACCACCACCCAATTAGCCCAGTTTTTATTTTATTTTTTAATCAGTTTTTCAGGACGCAGGCAATCAGCTTTGTGTGTGTGTGTGTGTGTGTGTGTGTGTGTGTGTGTGTGTGTGTGTGTGTGTGTGTGTGTGTGTGTGTCTGTCTGTGTGTGTGCGTGCGTGCGTGCGTGCGTGCATGCGAGTGCATGCGTGCATGCATGCGTGCATGCGTGCGTGCATGCGTGTGCGCGCGCATGTGCGTGCGTTTTGTTCGTAATTTGACGATTACAATTTTTCATTCGTTTCTTTTTTCTTCTTTAATTCTTTTTCCCACGCCCATATCAGTTTCACATAATTTCTCCTCTAGTCTTCATTCAGGTTCACGTTTTATCGCATGGAGAAGAGAGAGAGAGAGAGAGAGAGAGAGAGAGAGAGAGAGAGAGAGAGAGAGAGAGAGAGAGAGAGAGCCTTTGCAACTAAAAGCTAGGTGGATCACATCGTTTTTTAGTCTATCGTCTGTGTGTTCATTTTTGAAAAGGCTGTTTTTGCAGAAATTTGGTCTTGGGTAATTAAAGTAAATATTTTGCTTTCGTTAGTTAGTTAGTTTTTCGAGATATATATATATATATATATATATATATATATATATATATATATATATATATATATATATATTTTAACAACCTTTTGTGTGTTTTAATCTTGCTTCAGAATGCTGGCAGTCAAAGAACTTTGTTTCGCTTTTTTTCTACTTCTTTTTTTTTGCAGTCAGATACGGTAAACTGCAATCAGATCTATGTGAATGTCGCATTTGACTCAAACACTGCGTGCATTCCACACTCACGGTGGTGACATTTAAGCCTGTGAGAAAAGAGGTCTGCGCTTGGAGCTTAGCTCGGAGACCTCTGTAGAAACCGAGTCCAATCGACCCGATATAAAAGGGCCGGGGGGAGAGTGGGGGTGGGGGGTGCGGCGGAGTTCACGGTAGTGAAAGATGTCAACAGATACTTAACCGTACCGAAGGTTCAAGCCGCTGTTATTGTGCTTTTTTGTCCGGAACACAGCTAGATTGCGCCCGAGGCGATGGCGACCTGACCTTATTCTATTTATATCTGGAGGCGTAGTACTACACAACGTTGTTGAATCCGTTCTTGGTGACGTGACCTTATTCTATTTATATCTGGAGGAGTAGTACTACACAACGTTGTTGAATCCGTACTTGGTGACGTGACCTTATTCTGTTTATATCTGGAGGAGTAGTACTACACAACGTTGTTGAATCCGTTCTTGGTGACGTGACCTTATTCTGTTGATATCTGGAGGAGTAGTACTACACAACGTTGTTGAATCCGTACTTGGTGACGTGACCTTATTCTGTTTATATCTGGAGGAGTAGTACTACACAACGTTGTTGAATCCGTTCCGTGTGGCGTGACCTTATTCTGTTTATATCTGGAGGAATAGTAAGTACTACACGACGTTTATTGAATCCTTTCCGTGTGGCGTGACCTTATTCTGTTTATATCTGGAGGAATAGTAAGTACTACACGACGTTTATTGAATCCTTTCCGTGTGGCGTGACCTTATTCTGTTTATATCTGGAGGAATAGTAAGTACTACACGACGTTTATTGAATCCTTTCCGTGTGGCGTGACCTTATTCTGTTTATATCTGGAGGAATAGTAAGTACTACACGACGTTTATTGAATCCTTTCCATGTGGCGTGACCTTATTCTGTTTATATCTGGAGGAATAGTAAGTACTACACGACGTTGTTGAATCCTTTCCATGTGGCGTGACCTTATTCTATTTATATCTGGAGGAATAGTAAATACTACGCGACGTTGTTGAATCCTTTCTTGGCGGCGTGACCTTATTCTGTTTATATCTGGAGGAGTAGTGCTACACAACGTTGTTGAATCCGTTCTTGGTGACGTGACCTTATTCTGTTTATATCTGGAGGAGTAGTACTACACAACTTTGTTGAATCCGTTCTTGGTGACGTGACCTTATTCTGTTTATATCTGGAGGAGTAGTACGTTGTTGAATCCGTTCTTGGTGACTTGACCTTATTCTGTTTATATCTCGAGGAGTAGTACTACACAACGTTGTTGAATCCGTTCTTGGTGACGTGACCTTATTCTGTTTATATCTGGAGGAGTAGTACTACACAACGTTGTTGAATCCGTTCTTGGTGACGTGACCTTATTCTGTTTATATCTCGAGGAGTAGTACGCTGTTGAATCCGTTCTTGGTGACGTGACCTTATTCTGTTGATATCTGGAGGAGTAGTACTACACAACGTTGTTGAATCCGTTCTTGGTGACGTGACCTTATTCTGTTGATATCTGGAGGAGTAGTACTACACAACGTTGTTGAATCCGTTCTTGGTGACGTGACCTTATTCTGTTTATATCTCGAGGAGTAGTACGTTGTTGAATCCGTTCTTGCTGACGTGACCTTATTCTGTTTATATCTCGAGGAGTAGTACTACACAACGTTGTTGAATCCTTTCCTGGCGGCGTGACCTTATTCTGTTTATATCTGGAGGAGTAGTACTACACAACGTTGTTGAATCCGTTCTTGGTGGAGTACTACACAACGTTGTTGAATCCTTCTTGGTGACGTGACCTTATTCTGTTTATATCTGGAGGAGTATTACTACACAACGTTGTTGAATCCTTTCCATGCGACGTGACCTTATTCTGTTTATATCTCGAGTAGTACTACACAATGTTGTTGAATCCTTTCCTGGCGGCGTGACCTTATTTTATTTATATCTGGAGGAGTGTTAAGCAGAACACGACGTTGTTGCATCCTTTCCTTGCAGCGTGACCTTATTCTGTTTATATCTCGAGGAGTAGTACTCTACAACGTTGTTGAATCCTTTCTCGTGGTAGGAGGGTGGGGGTTTGAGTTGCGTTGGAGACTGCCAATTTGATGCATAGTAAAGGAGTCTTTTCTATGTATGAACACACACACACACACACACACACACACACACACACACACACACACACACACACACACACACACACACACACACTTACACACACACACACACACACACACGCTTGCCCGCTTGAACGCAAGCTCGCACACACACACACACAAACACACACACACACTCACACACACACACACACACACACACACACACACACACACACACACACACACACACACACACACACACACACACACACACACACACACACACACACACATTATACGTATATGGCTTTGAATGACAATCAATGTAAACTGATGCATGGTTGCGTGCCATGCGCAAACGTAACATGCGCCGAGACGGCAGCACTGTGACGTGGCACCTGCCATGCAAGAACGAAACGAACGCTGTAAGGACAGGCCACTTCGATGGCTATTCAAGACTCACACAGTCGCTCATTGACAGTCGCTGGCGACCGGAGCGCAGTGAGTCTGCTGGGGATCAGAGAATAGCGCTATATAAAAGCGATCATGAGATCAGACGTGTTAAAGTTCCAGGCGAGATCAAAAGATCAAGAGATCTTAGAGGAGGGAGGTGGAGCTGGACCTTCAAGTTAGCCCAGAAGAGATCATGAGCAGGGAGGTGGAGCTGGGCTGAGAAAGTTGGACTTCTTTCGCTTCGAGTTGTTCCTCAACAGCAGTGCAACGGACATTGTCCTTGCGACTCTGCCCAAGCACGGCAGTTGAAACAGCAATTGCGCGGTGCACTAGTCGCTGGGCAATGGCGAGGGGACACCGCCTTAACACTTCCATTGTTCTGGCGGCGGTCCACGGTCTCTCCGGTCTTTTTCGGGCGGTATCCGCGGTCGTGCCTTCATTCTTTCGTCCCCTTCCCCGCCCCGTCCCTAATAGGCAACCTCGCTTCTGTGGACGTAAAGCAGCATGGTCCTCAGACGTGTCAGTCCGACATCAGCGGACTTTAAGCCCCACATCATCAGACGTGTTGTGACACGGTTTGGCCTAGCGGTAAGACGTTAGGCTGGTAAGCAGAGGGACCTCGGCTCGATCCCGCTTCGGCTCTCCTTTCTCTTCAAAAAGGTTGTGGTTTGTGGACACTGTCTTGTGACTTTGTCCCTCACAATTAATGAAACATTTAAAATGGCTCTCATCGCTGCCCATCTCAATGCAGGAGTCATTATGGTGGTGACAGTATAGCGATATATATAATCTCCTTCCCCCCCCCCCACCTCCATACCCCCTTCCCCCTTCTCCCTGTCCCTAATAAGCCTTATGGGTTCTGTGGACGTTAAGCACCATGTTTACTTACTATCAGACTTGTTGTCGTACGCAACGTGTGTGGCCCACACCACTAAGCTTGCTCTCGATCTTGGGTTACCTTGGTTACCTTGGTGATCCACTTCATGAACGTTCCTTGCATTTTTTCCTTCTTCTCGTGCTTAACCTCCACAGAAACCATAAGGCCTATTAGGGACGGGGAGAAGAGGGGGTGGGTGGGGGGAGGGGGAGAACTGGTATAAGGAAAGGCGAAAGGGGATTATATACCTATCGCTACACTGTCACCACCAGAATGAATCCTGCATTAAGACGGGCAGCGATGAGAGCCATTATGATGTTCCATTAATTGTGAGGGACAAGGTCACAATACAGTGTCCACAGAACACAACTTTTTTGAAGAGAAAGGAGAGCCGAAGCCCTTCTGCTGACCAGCCTATATAACGCCTTACCGCTAGGTCAAACCGGCTCTCTGTCTGTCTGTCTGTCTGTCTGTCTGTCTGTCTGTCTGTCTGTCTGTCTGTCTGTCTCTCTCTCTCTCTCTCTCTCTCTCTCTCTCTCTCTCTCTCTCTCCTCCCCCCCCCCCCCCTTAATCTCTTCACCTTTCCATGTCATTCCTCTGTTCCATTTCAGTTTTACGTCACATAACATGTATTACATCACACCTATTTAACGTCATTGTCATGCTAACGATCTTCCAAGCGCCGAACAAGCGACGAAAACCCAACCAAAACAAGATAAGTTGTTCTCTCTCATCTTTTATCGTTTTTAACTGCTTATCTGTTGTTTAAGAGTCGTTTTGTGGCTTAACAAAGGGGATTTCCCCGAAAAATAATGTGCATACTGTGTGTCCATGTCAAAATAAACAAGCGTTCGTTTGAACCTTTCTGTGTTTGGATCTTGTTTTAGAATCCTAGCAGTCATTTTGTTTCAGATTTTTTTCAAACCGGCTCTCTTTGGACTGCCCGTCTTCCGCAGCTCTTTTGAGCATTCCTTCAGCCTCTGCCGGAACATCTGCAGCTCCACCATCTTGTCGGTAGCTGTACGTCCTAGTCAACTTGGTTCCGTTCAGTTTAAAGGAACTCTCCTTCGGCGGCTAAACTTCGTGTGTGCTTAGAGGAGGTTAAACGAACATGATCAGCGTTAAAGGTTTTGTGATTGAACGTGCCGTTGATTTTATAGCGATTTTAGAAGAGGACTTTCCCAGACAGTGTTACTAACACTGTTTTCACGAGCTCTTTCCCGCGTTTCAGTGTGAAATCATTCATAGGATACCGGAACTTCTCAGTTTTGTGTACATGTCATGTATAAATTATTTTTGACAATTTGTTTAGATCTGGACAGTCTGCGTGAAATAGTTTGATTTTCCTAACGTTTTCATGGGTAACAGCACCAAAAATTCGGAAATAAATTGATAATTGTGTTTGAAATTGCCAAGACGAACAATGAAATGATGTCTAGCGTTCTTTCGAACTTTTTAGGGTGGCCTGGGGGTAATTCATCCGAACAGGTACGTTGATTCACATGCACGCTTCGAGAACACGATTCTGTCACACTGGCTAACCAACACATTGTTGTGGTTTGTAAAAACCCCTTCGACCAATCGCAGATAGTATAAAAACACAACTACCCGTGGGGATTTCATGAATTATGAAAGAAAACATTTTTTTCTGAGGAATGAGTGAACAACTACTGGTGAGACTGACAAAACTGATAGAACAAACTAAGGAAATGTATTCACCTATACGACGTAACCCACAAGGAAACAAGGAAACACAAGCACTTTCGACAGAAAATTGTCTTCGTCAAGTGCAAGAAAAATAGACAGATAATATTAAAAGAAGAAGGGAGCAAAGAAGAAGACAAACAAGAAGAAGCTGATGTAAAAAAATAAATTGTTAAGAATGTATACGCGGATTTAAAACGACGTCATCAAAACGACAAAATGAGGATTTTTTTTTTAAAGTGGGCAGATCGTGGCAAACACTGACTAAACTTCAAAACAAACAAGATCTACCAACAGTATTCGGTCCTTGCTTTTCGTACAACCCACACTATTTTTGTTTTTGTTTTTTGCCAAGCGAATAGCAAGGCTCCCAAAGTAGGACAGTTTTTCCCATACACTACTTGTAACAATCATTTGTTTGTTGTTTTCTTTGTGGACTGATCCATTATGAAGCTGATGTTACAGTTTGGAAAAGTTCAATTACAGGAGTTGATGCGTAGTACTGAGCGCAGTTCACAAGGTGTTTGTGTGTCCGAAGTTCCCCCAACCGAGCGAATGGATGAATTTCCCCCATGCCACCCTAATGATGGCAAAATCATTTTGACGTCATTACGATATCAATAATTTGACGCAAGATTATAGAAAGGAGCAGGAAGAGTCGAAGGAAACAATGGCTCTAGAAGTAGTTACTGATGGCAAGAATGACAAAACTGAAAAGAATGACCAGGAATATGTACACAACAAGAGAAAACGGACATATGTTTTGTTTTATGTGCCTCCTTCTTTTGTGCTAATAGATAATAAATACATTTTTTCATGTGCTATTAGGAGCAAATAGCCCGTTGAACGACAGCAACGAAGAACTTAGAATGAAACAGTGGTGTTTAAATCTTCATAGTTCTTTTCTATTTTTTTCAAGATTATGCAGTCAAAGCAGAGATAATTTGGAGTTACTACCATTTATCTTCGGAGGACCAAAAACAAAAACAAAACAACAAAAAAGCAAAAAAGAAAGTTTAGCTCGACTGGCAAGAGACCGACAACATAGATCATACAGGTCGTGGCTGGTGGAAACCTGGTGACCAGGTGAGAGGTGGAGAGAGCTGTGCAAAGTTAGACGTCTGGAGGAAACGGCAAAGCTGTCATGGACAGTAAAAGAAAAGGGTTTCCCGATACTTCTTTTTTTGATAGGAGTAGTCTACCGGAACCATACGTTTAAATATTCTACAAGTACTACCTGTTTGCGTAAGTGTGTGTTTTGGCGTGCCACCGGCCCGGTAGGTTTTCTTTTCTTTTCATTATTATTATGTTGTCTAAAATATTTCCTGTAGTAGCATCGGATCAATACGCTGAGAAAGAAAATTGTCACCCAACATTTTGCACCTCGGTCCATCGCCGAGCATTATTAGTAAACGGCAGCTATCGGTCTCATCCACTATAGAGAAGTACACGTAGCACGTTTAGGAGATTTATTTATAGAAAGACATAAAATCATTCACACAATCATCAGTTAAGTCGCCCGACAAATGATTAGGCCTGAGCAGATTATATACCTGAGACAGACGCCATTGTCAATTGTTTGCAGGCCGAGTCTACAAAAACTTGTGTAAAACAACAAAATGTAATGACGTAATACGCATTCTGTAAATAGCTGCAGCCGGTGGGGGGGGGGGGGGATCCCCAATCTATTTTTAGACCACTACAGTTATTCTTAAATTGCCGCGTTTCAACAGGACCAGTGCAGAAATTAATGCTACATAATAATCGCACATAAAACAATAAAAATTCATGCAACAAATATTTTAGCCAAACAATCTGCGTGGGCCAGTCCCTTTAAGACCCTGTCTACGCACTAAGGAAAGTCCGTATGCGCTCCGCTCGACCCTGTCGGCCTCTCGGGAGTTTTCTCAACGTGGCTCGTGAAACAGTTCCAATGTTAGTCTGAATCAGCGACTGACGGTGATCCTTTGTCGTCTTTTCAATGGAGATCGTCGAGGACTTCCGCCTTCTACGTTTCTCTCTTGTTTTCCTGGTGATGGATGGTCGGCGATGTCCTTCCGTGTCTTTGTGCCTGCAAGTAGTGTCTCAAGCTCCGTAACACTT
>JABMCL010001924.1:285000-302500 GCA_018857735.1 Alviniconcha marisindica | reverse complement strand
CGTGTGATACTAACAGTAGATGTGATAAAGTAAACCGTACAAGTGCTAAACATTGCTATATATCAGATTTATCAGCGTACACGGCACCGTTTTCTTTCCTCGGAAATCGGAAAAGAAAACAGATCCAAGGCACTTTACAGTGGAATTGGCGCTGCTTATGACAATTAACATACGCTTGACCACCTTTCCTCTTTCCTCTTTCCTCTTTTTCTCTGACGCTACCGATTCCAGGTGTCTGAGTGAGTCAGCAGGCGCTTAAAATGTCTTTAGCATGGGCGGATGGTACCAGATATTTCCGGGACGCGTTTCTGTAGTTTCTGCTTGATGGCCTGCCCTCCACCGTGCCTTAGTTGAAGTAAACGGAAGGTTCCTTTAAAAAAAGAAAGAAGTCATTTGATACCCGTAATCAGAAAGACCCACGTGAAGAACACGTCTTGTCTTGCCTGTGAGTATAGTCTTCAAATCTGGTAAACACGAACCTCTTAACCAAAGTAGTGTTTCTTGCTAGAGTCTGGGATTTCACTTTGCATCAAAGATGATATCGCTTCAAGATAAAAGAGGAAAGACGAATCTTGTTCCTTTTTTCTTTTTTTTCTTTCTTTTCTTTGTCTTTCTTCTTCCCTTTTTTTGGATGTAGTTTTGGGTGTCCAGAAACATCCCGCAAGTTATAATTACTGTATCGGTTTCTTAAGTAGATTAGCTTCCTTGTTTCGTATTTGCTTGCGTGTCAGGGACAATATGAAGCGCAAAGCAAGGCAAAAAGTTCTGATCTATATATATATATGTGCCCACATGTCAAGAAAGTTTAGAACCCACCAGAGAATTGAGGTATTCAAGTGGGTCCGGGTACATTAATTTTTTTGTGAAAAAAACCTTACAGCAGCAGCAGGAGCTGAGCTGATTTTCTTGTTTTTCTTGCTTTTTTTGTGCTTTTTTTATTTTTTTTATCTTGTGTCATTGTTGTTTGTTTTCACGGTGACTGCAGTGGGATTTGTCACACATCCGCCATGCCGCGGGGGGAATTATGTTATGTGACAAATTCACTGTACTCCTCCGCCTTCTTCACTTACAAATTCGGCGTCGCGGAGAAGCTCGATCGTAGACGCATCTTTTTCAGTTGTTGAATATCATTATGCGCGTTTGATCACAGGCGCAATTTTTTCTTTCCTTTATTGCTAGGATGCGCAGCTTTCAAAGTGTTGAGCTGTGCAACCGACATACAACGAAAGAGAGAGAGAGGGAATTTAAAAAAAAGGAGTGAGTGAGAGCGAGAGAGAGAGAGAGAGAGGAAGAGAGAGAGAGAGAGAGAGAGAGAGAGAGAGTGTGTGTGTGTGTGTGTTTGTGTGTGCGAGAGAGAGAGAGAGAGAGAGAGAGAGAGAGAGAGAGAGAGAGAGAGAGAGAGAGAGAGAGAGAGAGAGATGCGCAGAGGATGCGCAGCTTTCAAAGTGTTGAGCTGTGCAACCGACATACAACGAAAGAGAGAGAGAGGGAATTAAAAAAAAAGGAGTGAGTGAGAGAGAGAGAGAGAGAGAGAGAGAGAGAGAGACAGAGAGAGAAGAGAGGAGAGAGAGAGGTGTGGTGTGTGTTGTGTGTGTGGAGAGAGAGAGAGAGAGAGAGAGAGAGAGAGAGAGAGAGAGAGAGAGAGAGAGAGAGAGAGAGAACTCTACCTCGAAAACAAGGATTGTAGTTTAGGTTTAGTCAAAACCTGTCTAACAACTAGTCCTTGCTAAGCTAGTAATGGTATTAATGGATAATGTTTTTGTTTTTATTTTTGTATTGTAGTTGTTTTTGTTTTCATGTTGTTTAACATAAATATACCCATGTTGCTAAATGAATTTAGCAAATTATGCTTGTGAGCATTCACTATAAGCTTAGCTTGTTTAATGCTCATACAATGATTTGGATTTTCCATGTTTTCATGAATGCTGAAACCAATGATTAACTTTTTTTTTTTTAAAGATTACAATCAAGGCATCATTTATATACAGATATGAAGCATGAACGAAGCAGTGTTTTTTTAAATATATGACGCATACAAAGTTCCACACAAAACCTGCGTGTTCACAGCGCAAGATACACACACGTATACAGTGCATACATCACTCAGTTATACATGTATTTATGTAAGCATACAGCCAGTAGATAAAGCACTGAGCTACTATTACTAATAGTATGCTTAAACACCCACACCCACACACCCACCCACCCACACACACACCCACACACACACACTCATGCAGGCGCCCACGCACATACAAATACACACGCGCGCGCGCACACACACACACAAACACACACACACACACACACACACACACACACACACACACACACACACACACACACACACACTCACGCACGCGGCCTCGCACATACAGATACACACACGCGCGCGCGCGCACACACACACATACACACACGCACACACACACACACTCGCACGCACACACACACACACACACACACACACACACACACACACACACACGCACGCACGCACGCACGCACGCACGCACGCACACACACACACATTCTCACTCACTCACTGAGAAGACGAAAAGGGGGGGGGGGGGGGGGGGGACATACAAAGAGGCGAGTGCAGAGATAGCCAATTGACAGACATGTGTCCTTAAATTTACATTGCGCAAATACAATTAATATACATAAAGCACTAAGCAAAACAAGAACAAACGAAAAAACGGATTGTTCATAGCATCTTTCTCTTCACACGTAGGATTTTGCGACTGAGTTTTTTTTTAGTTTGAATTCCAGATGCGCATTTCAGAAGTTGAAAAATCAATAATTATGCCCAGATGTTGGTTAGGTGCGCAACTGAATGGTCATTATCCCTTTTCACTGTGAACGAAAATGAGCAGAATAATTACAACTTTCACGCTGTCTGTCTCCACCCGTTTCCCACTCCACCCACACACACACCTCTTTCCCTCTGACAGAGAAAAAACATCCGTTAGTGATCTCTTACGGATGGACTTGACATTCCAACCATGTGACCGATTTATGCGAAACGTGCAGCTGTATTCCACGACAATTTGAAATTTTACCAACGCGTCGACTGTGAGCTAAAACGGATACGAAACTAAGTGCCAGGTCGCGCACATTCTCTGCGTAATAAGTCACTGCGCCAAGTTGGAGAAGGAAAACTGAGTTTTGAGAAAGCTTGAGGTATTAGCACCTACTTTCTTTCCCTTGTTGATGCGATTTCTTCCAGAGTCTATTTTCTCTCCATTTGTATCTTCCGCCGACGCTCAGCTCGGGAGATGAATGGCAGACTCTGGAATCTCAGCTCATTGTAACCACGCCGTGGCTTCAATGTCTTTCTTCGAAGTGTCACGAAATTTGATTCTTGTTATACGCGCCCTTTATAGGCAGAATCCTTGTAAAGGCTTTCAGGGAGGGGGAAAAAAATCGATATTTAGTGTCATGGCGGGGGTCGTTTTTGTTCATCTGGGTTTTATTCCCCTGTTGCTGTTTTTTTCTTCGTCTTCTTTTTTCCTTCTGTTTTTTCCCCCCAAGTGATGATTTTTTTCTTCTTTTCTTTTCTTTATCTTCTAAGACGTGAAGATGATAAATAGGACCTCGGCAGCCATACACCGTGAAATTAGATCCGGTAATTTGCTAATACCAGGAAACGATGTTGTTTGCGGAGTGATTCCCGGAGCCGTAGGTATAGCCTATCGGCTGGCTATATTTAGACTTCTGCATCGTACATAAATGCAGTGACGGACTGATAGTGCAGCAATCGACCTGGAACTTTGAGGAATTAGAATCGCAAGAGAAAACTGATCGTGAAAATCGAGACGGAAGTTGACAAAGCAATCTGGGTCACAAAAAATACAACGCTCTTGTTAGAAGAATGATAGTGAGATGGAAGTTGACAAAGCAATCTGGGTCACAAAAAATACAACGCTGTCATTAGAAGAGTGATTGTGAGATGGAAGTTGACAAAGCAATCTGGGTCATAGAAAACACAACGCTGTTATTAGAAGAATGATAGTGAGATGGAAATTCACAAAGCAATCTGGGACTAGAAAACAATGCTGTCATTCGAAGAATGATTGTGAGATGGAAGTTGACAAAGCAATCTGGGTCATAGAAAACACAACGCTGTTATTAGAAGAATGATAGTGAGATGGAAATTCACAAAGCAATCTGGGTCTAGAAAACAATGCTGTCATTAGAAGAATGATTGTGAGATGGAAGTTGACAAAGCAATCTGGGTCATAGAAAACACAACGCTGTTATTAGAAGAATGATAGTGAGATGGAAATTCACAAAGCAATCTGGGTCATAGAAAACACAACGCTCTTATTAGAAGAATGATTGTGAGATGGAAGTTGACAAAGCAATCTGGGTCACAAAAAATACAACGCTGTCATTAGAAGAGTGATTGTGAGATGGAAGTTGACAAAGCAATCTGGGTCATAGAAAACACAACGCTGTTATTAGAAGAATGATAGTGAGATGGAAATTCACAAAGCAATCTGGGTCATAGAAAACACAACGCTGTTATTAGAAGAATGATAGTGAGATGGAAATTCACAAAGCAATCTGGGTCATAGAAAACACAACGCTCTTATTAGAAGAATGATGGTGAGGTGGAAATTCACAAAGCAATCTGGGTCTAGAAAACAATGCTGTCATTAGAAGTGATGGTGAGATGGAAATTCACAAAGCAATCTGGGTCTAGAAAACAACGCTGTCATTAGAAGAGTGATTGTAAGATGGAAGTTGACAAAGCAATCTGGGTCTAGAAAACAATAGAAGAGTGATTGTGAGATGGAAGTTGACAAAGCAATCTGGGTCTAGAAAACAACGCTGTCATTAGAAGAATGATAGTGAGATGGAAGTTGACAAAGCAATCTGGGTCATAGAAAACACAACGCTGTTATTAGAAGAGTGATTACGAGAACAGTGATTATGGGAGTCGTTAAGCACCGGCGCACAAAGCGACACTAGCAAATGTGCTGATTTATAATGTAGGTGCCATTATTCTCTTGCATGTCTGTTGCTTCTCGGCACTGAACACCCAGCAATGGGGCACTCCAGACACAGACACTGAGTCCCCTCTAGTGAGGATCCAGAGTTAAATAAGTAAACACGATGCTTAACGTCCACATAAACCATAAGGCTTAAAAAATAAAATAAAATTAAGGACAGGTATCATTTCCGGACAGAACCCATCCCAGAGCTGACAGGCTGTATAGCCTCGAGAAGGTCAGGATATAGCCACGCTTGGTTTTAGCCCACTGCCAGGAATGTCTTCCTTGTGCTAATTTAGACTTTCCCCGTCCATTCACTTTCATTTTTCCCCAAATCCTCTCCATAGGGCCTACTTTTTAAATGCGCTAGGTTTGTCTAACGCAGTTACCCGTGGAGCCCGCAGAATAAAATCGGTCACCCTGCTCCTAGTCACAACCGATTTGAGCAGGTCCTTGTGGCAAGCGAGTGTCTACCGAATATTAATGGCTACCGAACCATGTGTTATTTTACATTGATAGATAGATAGATAGAGTCTTGGTTTTTAACGTTGTTACAGTGAATTAGACAAATCTGTGATTTAGTGACTTGTGTTTTGAACTTATTTAAAAGAATGTTGAATGTGTGATTCGTCCCGAGGTGTCGCTATGCGGTTGACGGAACGTTCAAATCCAAGAACTAACACACCTAACTCGGCAATGAACGCATGGCACAGAATAGTGCACGTTGTGGTAATTGGGGAGGCTGGCCGCACCCCCATCGTCTGTAGCATGGTGCAACCTGGTGGTCCTTATGTAAGGAAAACAGATAGTGGCAGACTGAAGTTTGCTCTGCTTAAAATGTGTCCTTTTCCCCCGACCATCATTAAAAACCCACCACGTGTACTATAATGTACCGGGGTATGCGCTAACCAAAGCCGTAAAGTAAAAAAATAATATTCATCCAGTCAACCACCGCTCCAGACCGCCAGTTAAATTGAAACGCAAATCGAAATGATGATGATGATGATGATGATGATGAAGATGATGATGAGATGATGATGATGATGATGATGATGATGACGACGACGATGATGACAATAATACTATTAAAAAAAGACAATGATAACCATGGTAATGCCCCTAATAAACCCCGAGCACACGCAGCCGTGCTCCGATCTAAACCAGACTTAAACATTAAACATGGTGCTTAACGTCCACAGAAACCACGAGGCTTATTAGGGACGGGGCGAAGGGGGGGTGGGGGGGGGGGGGGGGGGGAGGGAGGGAATGGGGTATGGAGGTAGGGGGAGGGGGAGATTATATACCTATCGCTACACTGTCACCACTAGAATGATTTCTGCATGAAGATGGGCAGCGATGAGGGCCATTTTAAAGTTTCATTAATCGTGAGGGACAAAGTCACAACTGAGACAGTGTCCACAGACCACAACTATTGAAGAGAAAGGAGAGCCGAAGCAGATTCGAACCGAGGGCCTTCTGCTTACCAGCCTAACGCCTTACCTCTAGGCCAACCCGGCTCACAACCAGACTTGGAAGAGAGAACCCTTTAAATAGTTCTAGACTGTCAGCAGACAGGGCCTTAATCGGAGAAGAATGAGGATGGGGAGGAGGGATTGGATTTGAGATTTTAACCTCCCGTCAGCCGCACATGGTCACCTCAGTAGGAGGATCAGGAGGATCAGGAGGAGGAGCGGGAGAATGGGTGGGGGTGTGGGAGGTGGGGGTGTGGGAGGTGGGTGTGGGAGGTGGGGGTGTGGGGGTGGGGGTGTGGGAGGTGGGGGGGTGTGGGAGGTGGGGGTGTGGGAGGTGGGGGTGTGGGAGGTGGGTGTGGGAGGTGGGGGTGTGGGAGTGGGGGTGTGGGGGGGGTGTGGGAGGTGGGGGTGTGGGAGGTGGGGGTGTGGGAGGGCGGGTGTGAGAGGTGGGAGGTGGTTGGGAGGGCGGGGTGGGGGAGGGGGGTGTGGGAGGTGGGGTGTGGGAGGGGGGGGGGTGTGGGAGGGGGGGTGTGGGAGGTGGGGGTGTGGGAGGGCGGGGTGTGGGAGGGGGGGTGTGGGAGGGGGGGGTGTGGAGGGCGGGGTGTGGGAGGTGGGGGTGTGGGAGGGCGGGGGTGTGGTAGGTGGTGGTGTGGGAGGTGGAGGTGTGGTAGGTGGTGGTGTGGGAGGTGGAGGTGTGGGAGGGCGGGGGAATCAGAGGAGGAAGAAGAGCCGATAACCGTTTTTTTTAAAACTCTCAATCAGTTTTGGAGCTCATACGAATTAGCCCATCTAGGCGAAAGAAGGCCACGAGGCAGTAGAGGATTTAGAGCCAAACAGGGGAAAGGTTCAAAAGAACGCTATTTATTAGGACAAAACGCAACGTGCGAATTTTCGGGGTAATCTCCTTTATCGAGCTACAATACGACACTTAAAACAACAGTTAAAACGGTGAACAATGCGATGTGGACCTGAGACACTTATCTGCTTCTGGCTGAGCTACGTTGCTTTCTTGTCCAGTCCGGAAGTGGAATTAGTCCGAGGAACCTCATTCAGACCGCATTTTCCTTCCTCCTTTCTCAGAAATGGAAGACAACAACGACACCGACAACCTGACGTCGGCCTTGGGCGCCTCACCCGGGCAAGCGTCCCGCGATTACGGCAGCGGTCTGACCGCCGACGAAACCTTGCTGCTCGCCCGCATCGCAGAGGAGTACCAGAACCAGACCTACTGGTTCACCACGGAGACGGTGGTGGCTCTGGTCATCTCCTACTGCCTGGTCATCTCCCTGGGCCTGGTGGGCAACATCCTGGTAGTGGTGGTGATGCTGCGTCGGAAGGACCTCCGGACGTCCCGGAACTTCTACATCCTCAACCTGTCCATCTGCGACATCTTCATGTGCAGCGTGTGCATGCCCTTCTCGCTGGTCAAGTACACGCTCAAGCGGTGGATGCTGGGCGCCGCCATGTGTCGGATCGTCCCGGCCCTGGCCACCATCGACGTCTTGGTGTCCACCTTCACCATCATCGCCATCGCCTGCGACCGCTACCGCTCCATCGTGCACGCGTCCAGCGAGCACAGCCGGCACCACCATGGCCACGGGTCTCCTTACAAGGTGAATACATGAGCAGTCTACCCTACTCTCCTTATTACTACTCTCTACTACCCTGCAGTCTGTTGAAGGTGTTATGTTGCATTGTTGTTTAAAGTTTGGTCTCACCTTACTCCCTTCTCTCTGTCTCTTACTTCAGAGACATATAATTATATGTTAAACTATGTATTCCCTAATTGTGAAAGCTTAATTGGCTACTTCCATCTGGCTCCCGTTTTGTAATCTTTTCTTTTGTATTCATCTCCTCCCCCCCCCCCCCCCCCCCCCGCCCTCCCGCACCCCTTTGTTCGCTTTTTTCCCCTTTCTTATAATGTCAGTGTTTATTATTATTACTAGGTTTATTATTTAAGTTCTATGTCATTATGTTTTATTATTATTACTAAGTTTTGTTGTACGACTTGGTTGTGTTGTAATTGTATCAAGGACAGGTTGCCCGAAAGGCATTCGTGCCTAAACCTTTATACTTGCGTAATAAAGTCCATCCAGTCAGTCAGTCAGTCCCTACAAGGTGAATACATGAGTAATCTACCTTACTGTCTCCTTACCAGGTGAATACATGAGCAATCTACCCTATGTCTCCTTACAAGGTGAATACATGAGCAATCTACCTTACTGTCTCCTTACCAGTGTGAATACATGAGCAATCTACCTTACTGTCTCCTTACCTAGTGAATACATGAGCAATCTACCCTACTGTCTCCTTACCAAGGTGAATACATGAGCAATCTACCTTACTGTCTCCTTACAAGGTGAATACATGAGCAATCTACCTTACTGTCTCCTTACCAGGTGAATACATGAGCAATCTACCTTACTGTCTCCTTACAAGGTGAATACATGAGCACTCTACCCTACTGTAAGTTTAACACAACCCTTATTCGACCCTTACAAGGTGAACACATTAGCAATCTACCCTACTGTCTCCTTACAAAGTGAATACATGAGCTGTCTACCATACTGTCTCCTTACCAGGTGAATACATGAGCAATCTACCTTACTGTCTCCTTACCAGGTGAATACATGAGCAATCTACCTTACTGTAAGTTGTAACGCAACCCTTATTCGACCCTTACAAGGTGAATACATGAGCAATCTACCCTACTGTCTCCTTACCAGGTGAATACATGAGCAATATACCCTACTGTCTCCTTACAAGGTGTACATGAACACTCATACCCTACTGTAACGTTTAACACAATCCTTATTCGACCCTTACAAGGTGAATACATTAGCAATCTACCCTACTGTCTCCTTACCAGGTGAATACACGAGCAATATACACTACTGTCTCCCCTTACAAGGTGAATGCATGAACACTCTACCCTACTGTAAGTTGTAACGCAACCCTTATTCGACCCTTACAAGGTGAATACATGAGCAGTATACCCTACTGTCTCCTCACAAGGTGAATATATGAGCAATATACCTTACTCTCTCACTCTCTGACACGCTTCTTACACAACGTCATTTAAATCTTACCTCAAGACCTACATTTTCTCCTCCGAACTCTGAATGCCTTGCCCGCGTGCGTCTCTGAGTGCAGTTGTGTGCCATTGGTTTTTTGTTTGTTTTGTTGTGTGTGTGTGTGTGTGTGTGTGTGTGTGTGTGTGGTGATGAGCAAGATGTTGAATGAAATGTTCTAGAGTGTTCACGTAATTAGCAAGACTGACTGTGCTCTATGTTGTGTATACCTTTTGTTGACCCTATTGTTTTTGTATTGTGGGCTTCGGGTTCATGTTAGGCTTAAGCATTTATCAATACTCTTTTACATTAAATCACACACACACACACACACACACACACACACACACACACACACACACAGGCTGCCTTGGCAGTGGAGGCCATGGAGGCAGATGTTGTTGTCTGTTTTCTCTCTCTCCTGGTCGTCGCAAGCTGTCTGTTGTGTATGATCGTATGCCACAGGCATAGGCAAGAGCATGCTCAGTTTGATTGAATGTTTCGCTCTTTCTCACACTTGGGTCCCCAGATCCGGAGGAATCTCCCGAAAGACATCAGGCGCTCTGCTACTCTTTCTTCCTTCAAAAACAAACTCATGGCATTTCTCCTCTCCAAATATTTCAACCAAGCAAACACTGCCATTCACACCTATCGGTTTGCACTCTGTGTGTGCGTGCGTGTGTGTGTGTGTGTGTGTGTGTGTGTGTGTGTGTGTGTGTGTGTGTGTGTGTGTGTAAAAAACATTCAAATTTAAAACATCAAAGCAGTTTTGAGAGAGAGAGAGAGAGAGAGAGAGAGAGAGAGAGAGAGAGAGAGAGAGAGAGAGAGAGAGAGAGAGAGAGACAGAGAGAGACAGAAGAGACAGACGAGACAGAGAGACAGAAGACAGAGACAGAGAGAGACAGAGAGAGACAGACAGACAGACAGAGACAGAGACAGAAAGACAGGGACAGACAGACAGAGACAGAGAGACAGAGAAGCACTTGCATGGACCTCTTCCAGTAAAGGAAACAAGCTTACTGTACCACGGCAAACACCACTTTCATTGCTGCAATGTTCCACTGTTTGAGAAGCTGATACTGTGCACCAGTTCAGTCTCATCGCGCGGTGGTTTTGTAAACCTCGGTTTTCACATAATGTCCAGAGTAAGGCAGCTGTGTAAAAGCAACAAAGTAAACATCCCCCCACCCCCACTCCACCCCCCACCCCCGCACCCTACCCCCCTCATGTTGCTGATGGCTTGTCTGAAATTTCCCTAGACAAAAATATTCGCGTGAAATGTCAGGTGGGAGGGGGGAGGGGGAAGGGGGGGGGGGGTACGTGCGTGTATGGGTGCATGTGTGAGCGAGTGTGCACGTGCAAGTGTGTGAATGTGTATCTTTTGTTTGCTTTGGTTGTTGCTGCTTTTTGCCTGCGTGTGTTTGGATGTGTGATTGCGTTTATTTGTGGGGGATCGGAGGCGGATGGTTGTGGTAGTGGTGGTGGTGGTGGTTGGGGCGGGGGAACGGGAAGGGAGGGAGGGTGGGGGGTGTGGGGGCGTCGGGGAGGTGGGGTGGAGGGTGTTGGCGATCTGACATTACCCTTGAGAGCAGCAATCCTCTGCTCAGACTGGAAGTCCAAACAGTGACACTTAATTAAGACCAAACTGGGAATCTTCAACAGCAATGACCTGAGCATCGTTCTGCAAAACTGCAAGTGCTGGAACACGACAGAGACAGCTGGCACATCAGTCGACACCCTGAGAACTACGTGCTGAAGATGGAGGCATCAGATAAATGTTCCCAGCCCAGCACCCGTCAGAAACCAGAACCCGCTGCTGTCCGCGTGCCTCTGATCAGAACCGCTCGTCACCATCGTCAAGAAAAGATGGAGACGACTGGACAGGTTCCGAGAAGGCTGACAGAATCGCTGCAGCGAGCGACAGCTAGACACCAAACAGGACCCCATAAGAGAAATGCACACCAAGAATGTACACAAAAAAGATCGATCCATGTCACAGAGAGAGAGAGAGAGAGAGAGAGAGAGAGAGAGAGAGAGAGGAGAGAGAGAGAGAGAGAGAGAGAGAGATGGGGACGGTTCGTGGAGAGGGAAATGAGAGCACGTGCAGCTCAGGGCTTCTCGTTGGCCGAGAGGCAGTGAGACGCAAGGATGCTGACCGGCGGTCTTGTGGAAGACCCCAGTGTTACACTGCAGCCACTATGAGGCATAAGTAAATGAATGAGAGAATGAGTGAGTGACGGAGGACTTGAGTGAGTGGGTGAATGCATGATTGATAGGTTCGAAGGTGTGGACTCCAAGCGAAGAGAGAGAGAGAGAGAGAGAGAGAGAGAGAAGAGAGAGAGAGAGAGAGAGAGAGAAGAAGAAGAAGAAGAAGAAATCGCATCCTGATCTAGGCAGATTTGGGTCTTCCAAATTCTTTAATGCAAGTCGATAAATCGATCTACTTCTCCTCAGAAGAAAACTCACAAGACGTTAACAACGTTTCTTTGATATTAAACGCCCAGTCAGCTACGCAGCTCATGTCAGGGCGAAGCAGTTAACGTATAAAATGCATTAAAAAAATCAATTTAAAAAAAATCAGGCAAGACATGACAGTGTGCACATTTTCGACAGAATTGCCTTTACCAAGCGGCAAACTAACAGAGGGACAGCGACTAGGCAGGAAAACCACAACCTTCTTCAAGTTGGTTGAGGGACTGAGTTGGTTGAGGGACTGAGCTGGTTGAGGGACTGGTTTTGTCGAGGGACCGGTGCCGCATGACCCTATAACCCCACACAGCAAAGCCTCATAAAAGAAAAGCAAAAATCGATCCCAGCTTCGGCTTTGACAATCCGATCATCAGAGCAATCTGGTGTGAGCCCAGTGAAAAAGTTGTTAATGGTCCATCTGTTGATGCCTTCACGTCTGCAGTGGGCAGAATCATCACGTTTTAGACCTCCCGCTTTTAAGTCAAGTATCCATTTAAACGAAAACGTGTGTGCCACGCAAGGATTTGCAGTTAAAAAGGGTGCAACAACAATTAAGCAAGATTGATACAACAAGCATATTTAATAGCATATATATAATATATATATATATATATATATATATATATATATATATATATATATAAGAGAGAGAGAGAGAGGTGTGTGTGTGTGTGTGTGTGTGTGTGTGTGTGTGGTGTGTGTGTGTGTGTGTGTGTCCTTATAGAAATGCGTTGCACACATCTTAATATGAGTAAATATAATTGACGCAAGTGTACTTGTCTCAATTCTTATCCTACCACTTCACATCCACATCCACAGGCTTAAGGTGACAAAACGTGTCAAATCTGATGCACTGCCTGCACGTTTTTTCACCACGTGGTGACACAACATGTCGAAAGGTTCACTTGCTGCACAATTTGTCACTCCTTCGCCAGTACCACTAGAATCTCTTTCCTCTTCCCTCGATATAGGAGATGTCGATAGTGACAGAAATCGTGTCGCATCACGCACCTTTCTCTCCTCTGCCACGTAAGCTGTCCAGATTTAGATCCAGATCCAGATATAATAATAATAATAATAATAAATAATTCTTATAAAGCGCTATTCTTTAACTAGAGTTAAGCTCACTGCGCTGTACAAATATCTTATCACAAAAACCACATTAGGATACATTTCATCAAACAAAAGCTTAATTATTGTAGCTTTAATTACCTTATCACCTATCAAACAACACACACACACACACACACACACACACACACACACACACACACACACACACACACAGTGACATGCGGACATCAGTCTCCGCTCGTCCACTCGTACAACAATTAACAAAATATTTATGATCTCAAACAACAACATCAATTTAAATGTCTTTTCACCCATCCAACCCATGCCTCCTTTTCTTGCCTAGATCTCTCATGCTCTCTCCTTCCCCACTTCCCTCCCCCCTCCCCCTATCCATATGCATCCATCTACATTCAACTGCCACACACAGACACGCCTTTCTTCAGATTCTACAGGAAGGCCTGGGCAAACAAGAAGGTTTTTAGCTGCGATTTGAATTGAGACAGTGTTGGTACATTTCTTAGAGAGGCCGGCAGAAAATTCCAGAGAGATGGTGCCATGAAACTGAAAGCACGTTGTCCAAATGATTTGAGATTTCGCTTCGGAATTTTTAGCAGCTTTTCATTAGAAGATCGGAGAGAGCGAGACGGTTCATAAGTGCAGAGAGATGAAGAAAGATAAGGAGGTAAAGACCCTTCAAAACGGCGGTAAGCAAGAATCGCGATCTTGTACTGGCAGCAGAATTTTACGGGTAGCCAGTGAAGTTCCTTGAGAAGCAGTATTACGTGATTTCGTCCTCTATTTTTATTTATTTTTTATTTATTTATTTTCGTCACGAGCCGTGCTGCGTTATTCTGCGCCCGCTGTAGCGCTGTAAAGTCTCACAGAAATGTATGTGCGAGTGGGTGGCATTCCTATCACTGACAGTCACTTCAGGTTTTAGCTAGGGGGAAGGAAAAAAAAGTCATCTGTTTATCAAATATTAATTTCGAGCACGCCGTCGGCTAAAGGAGAGCACGATGAAGGAGCACTTTTTACAGCTATGAGAGCGGTTTAAAGCTTCTCACGTCCTCTTGACTACCTGAGCTGCATGAAGCGCCTGCGAGCTGTTGTGTCACTGGGAATGGCTTCAAAACAAACAAGCAAAAAACAGCAAGAAGCAAACAACAAACAAAAAAACGTATAAAGGCTGGACGAATTCATTCCATATTATACCATTCACTCTTGCGTGTATCGTGCCTAAAATGTACACGTCGGTAGGCTGCCATTTTGGGACGATTTATACAGATATCCATAAACCAGTTCCTTCACACCAGAAAGCGTTGCACTAATGAATGCTCTCTCTCTCTCTCTCTCTCTCTCTCTCTCTCTCTCTCTCTCCTCTCTCTCTCTCTTTCTCTCTCTCTCTTTTTCTGTTTGTCTGTCTGTCTCTCTCTCTCTCTCTCTTTTAGTGATCCCATTTTGTCGACGGAACAACTTTATGTGGCGTGTGTGGGGATGGGTTCTCGCCAACTCGGAGCCTTGGCTTTTTGTTTCAGAATAGTATTATAAAGACACCATGACCACATTGACTCAAATGGGTATTTTCAATGGGAATTGTAGATAGCGTTTCGGAAGCAACGTCAGTTTCCACCGATTACAGATGTTCTATGCAGTGTTTTCACGTTTGGAATAACGTGTGGCGTGGGAAAACATCCAAAACAAAACAGACTCGACAAGAACATCAAGGTGGGTGGGGTACAAGTGTTTACATCTATATGCATGTGCATTTGATATATTTTTGTATGTGCATCTGATTCTTATGTCAGATACAATTGGATGGATATACAGGTTGCTAGCTATCTAGTTAACTAATTTACCCGTCTGTGCATCTACCGGCAGTTAACTAACTTACCCGTCTGTGCATCTACCGGTAGTTAACTACCTTACCCGTCTGTGCATCTACCGGTAGTTAACTAACTTACCCGTCTGTGCAGCTACCGGTGTCTACTCTGCTCGCAGAGACACCTCATACGATTATCCTGGTTTATTTCTGTATTTTTCTCCTTTTTGTTTCACAGGTTGTGTGCAGCCTCGTGGTCACATGGCTCGTGTCTATCGGACTAGCCGCTCCGCTCTTCATCTTCCACGACCTGAGCACGGAGAGCGTGCTGGGAAAACCCGTGTTCCACACTTGCATCGAGATCTGGCCCCATGACCGCTTCCGTGAGACCTACTCCATTATCGTGTCGCTGATCCAGTATTTAGCCCCAACCATCGTCATTTCCGGCCTGCACGCGCGCATCTGCAACTTTTTGCGCAGGCGCATTCACGACAGCCCTACTTCAGAATCCCAGGTGAGAACTTCCGCTTTCGCAAGTAAAGGGGGGAGGGGGGGGGGGGGGAGCCCGATTTCTGGGGAGGGGTCGGATGTGGGAGGATCCCCGCTAGGGGCCCATGAGCAACTGCTATTGAGCTAAGCAGGTGTCTATAGACTGTTATGTTTGTTTGTTTTGAAAGAGAAAAAAAGAAAGAGAGAAAAAAGTTATACAGTTACTCAATTTGAAAACAAACAGAATATAATTTTAGGTAAATCCACTGGCATCCCCCCCCCAAACAAAACAAAACAACAACAACAACAACAAAACACACACACACACACACACACACACACACACACACACACACACACACAAAAGGGAAAAAAAGACGACTTCATTTTTCCTGCCAGTTTTGCATGGACGACCTTGGCCTTCTTTGGAGGGGTCGAGACAGAGTTTGCTTTCCATTGCTTCGACTCTTGCTTTGTTTGAGGTGTAAAGTGGTGAACCCATGCTTCTTCCACAGTCACATATTTGTCCAGAAGGTCTGTGGGATTTCCTTCAGATCGGTGCAAACTGTAACAAGAGATGCTGAAGCGGAAGCCCTTTTGACAGTATGTCAGAAGTCTGGGGACCTGTACCTCAGTGACATTTTCCTCATAGCCGATTCTCTGGTCAAAATGAAAGAACGTTTGAATGTGAGATGACCGGAGGTGTTGCTGTGTGCCTGTTAGTCAGTCGCACGTCATCCATAACTAGGTCACGAACTCTGGCAGTCGTTTCTTGGCACATGGCGGTTTCAAGTCTTCCAGGACGGCGGCCATTTTGAATGTTGTTTCTTCCTCTTCTACATTCTGCTGACCACGTTTTGACCGTGGCGCAAGACGCAACACCCTTCCAATAAGTCCTACCTTTGTCCTCATCAATGGCTTTGGGACTTACGCCTTTTTTTCCCCTCTTCAAATATTGAAGGCCAAAACGGCACTGACTTTTCCCCATTTTTATGGAAAGGTGTCTCATGGTCGACAGACATGAATCTTCGCACGCAATCTTCATAAAAAATAAAAAAGCACTCGCAGTTGTGCGCCGATTTTTTTTTGGGCGTTGCTTAATTCCTTCATGTGGGAATATTTCCTACAAAGTGTTCACAGCCACGGACATTTTTATCAGCCCTCGTATTTTGCCTACTTTGGTGTCCCAGATAGGATTTTTCCTGTGGGAAAATGGGGTCGCTTAATGACATCGCGGATTACCGGCTGCGATCTAGCCAACTACGAACGTGTCGCTGAAAGCTGAATGATATACCACGATTAGCCAGTCAGCACGTGCAAACGTGAAACACTACTCTTTCGACTGCCAGTTTTATCCGACTCATTTCCTTTCGGTGAACTTTAATTGCTTCTTCATCGAAGGGGCCGAGTAGTCTGTCGTACGTGGGTGGGGGAGAAAAGCACTTTGGTAAATCTTCAAAACGTCGTCACGATTTTGTCCGACCTTACATCAGGTGGCGGGGTTTTCTCCGGTCTGGAAACACGCTTATTAATACTTGACGCCGGTAGAGCTACGAGTTGCACACATTTTCCCTGACTGTGGTTTTTCCTCTGTCAAGATAATTGGGTTCATATGTAGAAGAAATAAATGAAGAAAAGATCAACTCGCTCACATTCCACATAACTGTCACGTCACTCGTACGCGTTCATTTAGCGTGTTCATCATTATTCCAGTCGAGTCCAAAAAGCTGCGACAGGTTCCCCATCATTTTGAGAAAAGGTCACGTTGGTCTTCAACCAGGAAATATTACAACTTTTTTGTTGTTGGTTTGTTTCTGCCTGAAGGATTGTACGGAAGTTAATTCCGGAATAAGATTCCGGTTAATTGTGGAGAGAGAATCAACAACAACAAAATCAGACAACCAAAGACTCTTGCTCGGATTACACCTGGCAAACAACCGCTACAAAAGAAGTCAGTTTTAGATTCAGTATAATACCAACCATCTGGATATGTATCTACCTTTCGTTTTCCTGTGTGTTCATTCATTCCATGTTTATATGAGTTATAAAATGTTGACTGTACCAATGCCGCATGTTCTCCAGTGCCCCGTGTGTGTATTTTTATAA
>JABMCL010001924.1:277500-282500 GCA_018857735.1 Alviniconcha marisindica | reverse complement strand
CATGTGGGATTTCTCGGCCCAGACCGGCTCAGGTCAAAGTTGGGAGTGCTATAATAAATGGGCCTAGTGGGAAAACGCTGTGGGATCACACAGCCGAATTTCATCCACTTTACGGGTGCGTGTTTGAGGGTGTTGATGTAATTACTTGACCTTGACCGCAGGCGCTGTAGTTTCTGGATCTTATCGAAACTTACTGGTTGGCTAGACATAAAACATCAAAATAGAACAGATCTGGGGAAATGTACTCGCCAATGCGACGAAACACATATATACCCATGTAAAACTTCAAGTTACTAACTTACTCGTCAACGAGTTAATTTTCATGTACGCAGTAATTGTCTGCAGGGCTTTGTGGAAAAACCCGAGACTGGGACGGATCCCCATTATAGCCTCATCAGCTGTTGTCCTCATCCCCCTTCGCTTCACATAATTAAAACTCTCAGCCTCTGTGGCCTTTTAACGTTTTAGCCCCTGCCTCGCGCTGACGTACGTGGAGCACACGCTCGACGGGACGTTCAGAAAAGCAATTACTTACTTATGTCTTTGCTTACTACTTTCCCGGTGTTCTCCTGGTCACATAATAGTGTCAATGCCTCCTGCTCCTCCTTCCTAGCCTGCGGGCGTCATCAAAGCCTTCAACGTCGGATAGTCAACACAGGGAGCTGGGGAGACACGTACGTACATAGTACCGTCTGATGACCGGAGGGGACGCTCGCTTAGTCTGGCTCGATCCACGAGCTTGCTAGCATATTCGTCAGTACATCCTGTGTCCTACATACATGTTGAACCAGAACAGTGTATCCCAACGGAAGTACGCAGCATTGGGACTATGCTGCCCAGCATTTTTAAAGACCGGCGAAAACGAAGGAGCCCCACAGACCACCAGTACAAACGGAATAAAAAACAGTAGACGAGTATTACACCGTATGTATCCGCTCGGTTTATGCTCCTGTATCTAAAAAATAAAAAATAAAATTAAATTACGACCGTGTGTGCTGCCATCGTGTACCGACCTGTCTCATCGGTGACGTCACGAACAAGGCCGGGATGTGTGCCGCAAAAGTATGAGATACGTCACCGTATAGACAGCCTTTTTCTGGTTTCTCTTTGGCAAAGAGTGAACCACCATGGCTGCCTCTCGCGGAGGTCCAATTCGAAGCAGGAAAAGTGCTGGCTTTGTACAACTATTGTGTGTGTGTGTGTGTGTGTGTGTGTGTGTGTGTGTGTGTGTGTGTGTGTGTGTGCGCTGTGGTGTATGTGTGGTGGTGTGTGTGTGTGTGCGTGTGTGTGTGTGTGTGTGTGTGTGTGTGTGTGTGTGTGTGTGTGTGTGTGTGTTTGTGTGTGTGTGTGTGTGTGTGTGTGTGTGTGTGTGTGTGTGTGGTGTGTGTGTGTGTGGCAGGTGATATCTTCCTTTAGGCCACATCCAAACACATGAAAAGATTCAAAACAACGTCATTTACTAGGACAAAACACAACATGCGAATTTTCGGGGTAATCTCCCCAAACACAAACGGTTCGAAAGAACGCTATTTGCTAGAACAAAACACAACATGCGAATTTTCCGGGTAATCCCCTAGTTAATAGCTTTCTTTTGAACCTTTGATGTGTTTGGATTTTGTTTTAGAACGCTAACAACAACAATACACTTCATTTATCACAGCGGGAAATTAAAGCTGTTGTTCGATCTTATACATTAACGTACAACGAAGAGTTGAACTGCACATGTATCTAGTAGTCATTCTTGTTTCAGATTTCTTTTTATTGATAGCCCAAGCACACAAAGCCTGCAGATCCAAATATGTGCACAATTTCTACCATTTCAGGACAGCTCTCCGTTGTTTTCTGTTTTCTTCCTTTTTTTTCTTTCTTTTTTGAATTTTTTTTTAAAAGCCTTTTCGCATAAGTGATATTAGACTGATCTTACAATTATCATGCTAACAACGTGTATCAGCAAGTTGCATCAACAGATTTTTTTCTGTTAAAAACAACATCAACAAAAACCGGTTCTGAAGTCAACAAACAACCATATACGTTTGTGTCTGTATCCATACTGATAATTAGTTTCACTTAATCTCTGTATCTCATACTCACAGGACCCCATAATATACGTGCATATTGTAACACAGCCATACACCCTAACTGTCGTATACTGTCGCGACGATACTCAAATGATATTGTATAGAAACTCTCGCTTAGGACAACTCGCGTCTTCCCTTCACTTCCCGTTTAGGCTTCCCTCTAATGAGAATCCAGAGCCGTAATGAAAGCTTCTCGATCGATTGCAGGCCAGAGCAGGTCGGAATATAACGTTCTCAACCTTCAAATGCTGCCAAATATTCCGGCTGTCTATCTTCTGCTTTAGTTGTCTGCATTTCTACTTCTTTCGCGATTGCACTTGCCCTGAATAGTAGGTCGTATTGTTAACTGTGGTTTTGATTAATTTGTTTCGGAAAGTCGAGGATTTAATCGTCTGAAGAAAAAAAACTGCAATCGAGTTTCGGTGACGTTGCAATTGCTAAGCAGAACATTACTGCTTGTCAGATTTTTGTGCTGTTTTCACTTGTTTGATATTGTGCGTTTGATATTTCCGATTTGTGCTGTTTTCACTTGTTTGATATTGTGCGTTTGATATTTCCGATTTGTGCTGTTTTCACTTGTTTGATATTGTGCGTTTGATATTTCCGATTTGTGCTGTTTTCACTTGTTTGATATTGTGCGTTTGATATTTCCGATTTGTGTTGTGATTTGCAAATAGTGTAGCTCTGGCGGGTGCATGTGAGTTAAATATTAAGCAACCCACTAAATATGATAGGATTGGAACTACAATACGACACAGACGTGTTTCTCTGTTGGCATATAATTATATGTTATATAGCGATGAGGAATGGCTGTAGCTGGGCGCAGGGATGAGAATGAGTTCAGTTCACTATGGTATCTATGCGCTTGGAAAAGCCCATATGCGCTCCACCCCGTTCTTCAGATGTTTTCCCCAACGTTGCCTTTGAAACAGTTCTAATGTACATCTGACTGACGATGGCCCTCTCTCGTCCTTTCAAGGAAGATCGTCAAGTGCTTCCCCTTGGAGCAAGTAACATATGCCAGAGTATCGCCTGACAGCAAGATAGAGCAGATGCTAGAAGAGCCGCCCCCCCCCCCCCCCACCCCTCCCCCACCTCTCCTCTCCTTCCCCCCCCTCCCCCAACCCCCTCCCCCTTCCCACCACACGACACACCAACTTTCACGCCCGCCGCCGGCAGAAATGTGAACATTTGTGTGATTGACTGGTATACATAAAACATGCGGATGATAGAGCCCTGCGTTAAGAGTTGAATGTAGGTGGCGCCACTTGACGTTTACTTTTCAGACTTTCAGGAAGTCAGATAAGAGATGACTGAGTGCAACACTAACTTACACAGTTCCCGAGTCGAGCTGCGGTCATGAAGAGTATTGATTTTCAAAACTACGACACAGCTTTTGACTGTAGGGAACTATACAATAGCGTGGCATTTGAGCCTTTCCTTTGCAGAAACTGCAGTCGCTTTTAGGCACTTTCCCTGTCCTGTGATTTTTGTTATTAAAAGAATATATATATAAGAAGAAGAAGGAGAACCTGGTGTCTATATGCTATACCACCTCCTCCTTGTCACGCCATATACTCTTTAACAGCGAAAAAGCTGAAAATCTACAAAAGCAATCCAGTGTCTACACTGAGTGGTTTTTCTCTGTCAATTAGCCAGATGCTCTTTGGCAAGAAAAGAGCTAAACAGCCTCCTATTTTTTTAATAGAAAAAGAAGAAGAAAAAAACACACCAAAAAAACACTACGTTGTCTACATACTGTGTCTTTTTCTGTCACACTCCTTAACAGGAAAAAGGCTAAACCGCTGTAGGAACACCCCGGTGTCTATATATATCAGAATAATATAATATATATATATATATATATATATATTATATATATATATATATATATATATATATATATATATATATGTGTGTGTGTGTGTGTGTGTGTGTGTGTGTGTGTGTGTGTGTGTGCGTGTGTGTGTGTGTGTTTCTCTCTGTTACGCTATATATAATCATAGCCCTGATATAACCCTATATGCTTGATTGACTGGGACCAAAGTACCAACCAACTAATCATATACTCTTTAACAGAAGAAGAAGAAAAAAAGGCTATAGAAACACCCCGGTGACTATACTTATAGGTGTGTTTCTCTCTGTGACGTCACAGATACGGCGCAGCCAGCGGGAGATGAAGCGTCACCGCAAGAACTTGATCCTGCTGACCTCCGTGGCCGTCTCCTTTTCCCTCGCCTGGCTGCCCCTCACCGTGCTCAACATCACCGCCGACTGGACCCACGACAACTCCGTCTTCGGCATGTTCGGGGAGGAGCAGTTCTACCTGGTGCACGCCGTTTGCCTGCTGATCGCCATGACCTCCTCCGCCGTCAACCCTTTGCTGTACGGCTGGTTCAACACCAACTTTCGCAACGCCTTCCTGGAGATCCTGTGCCTGCAGAAGGTCCCTCACCAGGAGTCGTCCTCGTTGAAAGGGGGGCAGGGGTCTGGGCAGGGGTCCGGGCAGGGGTCCGGCCAGGGGCAAGGGAACTACGACAGTTTCATGAGGACCCCGAGCCGGCCCAGCAGCAGCCAGTGACTCTGCCTCCACTACCTCCCCAGCGGGGTGCTGTGACCGCAAGGTGTTGTCGTCGCTCAAAGGGGGCCAGGGTTCCGGGCATGGACAAGGGAGCTGCGACAGCTTTGTGAGGATCCCAGTAGTGCCAGCAGCAGTGGCTCAGTCTCTGCTAGTTCCCCAGCACCTGAACGGGTCGTCCTTGCTCAAAGCGAGCCATGGCTACGGGCAGGGACAAGGGAACTGCGACAGCCTTATGGGAACCCCGAGCCGGCCCAACAGCAGCCAGTGACTCGGTCTCTGCTACCTCCCCAGCGGAGTGCTGTGACCGTCAGGAGTTGTCCTTGCTCAAAGGGGCCGGGGTT
>JABMCL010001924.1:255000-267500 GCA_018857735.1 Alviniconcha marisindica | reverse complement strand
GGTTAAAAACGATGAAAAATGAGACAGAAACGTATCTAATGATGTCTACAATCTTCCTACAAATGACAACAGATCAACCAAAAAAAGATAAGTTTCTTTCTAATTTTTCTTCGTTTTTAGCCGTTTAAGTGTCGTTTTGTGGCTTGACGAAGGGGATTTCCCAGAAAATTTGTATATTATGTATCCTTATCAATAAATAAGCGTTATTTTGAACATTTTTGTGTTGGGATCTTGTTTTAGAACGCTAGCGGTCACTCTGTTTCAGATTTTTTTATGCAGCAAAAGGCAACCCATTACTTCCGGTTACAGAGAAAGGGGTTGGGGAGAATGTGATGTGTCGATTCGAGGAAACCTGTTAGCGACTTCGAAATAACTATTCATCCGCCCACTTAATTATTATAGAAACATTTCGTAAGCTTTCAAAAGCTTTCAAAAATGTATTGTCATAACTGATATTGTATGGGACGGAGAAAGAACATGAAAAAGGGAAACGCGATTGTCGCATATTTCATGAATATTTATTGGTTCATTTTCTAGTTTCGGTTTTGTAGCCGAACTGTAACAGGTCAGCGCAAATTGCTGGACAATATGAAAAAAATACAAACGTGGTGAAGATGTGTGTTTGGGGAATTAGTTATTTGTTAGAGAGAGGAAACGTTTGGGTTGTCAACTGCTTTTAATATGCGCCCTTAATACAGAGAGACAGACAGGCGGACAGAAAGACAGACAGGCAGACAGACAGACAGACAGACAGACAGACAGACAGACAGACAGACAGACAGACAGACAGACAGCAGCAGGACTGAGAGACAGAAAGACTTGTAGAAGACGAGAGGATATTTTATATTTCATTTCACGTCAGAAGCATGATAATGACAATCTAAATAATTATGTCCAGGTGTTTAGAGTGCATAACGGAATTGATCCCCCTCCCCAACACACACACACACACACACACACACACACACACACACACACACACACACACACACACACACACACACACACACCACACACACACACCACACACACACACACACACACACACACACACACACACACACGCACGCACGCACGCACGCACGCACGCACGCACGCACGCACGCACGCACTCACCACGCACGCACACACACACACACACACACACACACGCACGCACGCACGCACGCACGCACGCACGCACACAGACACACACACACACACACACTACACACACACACACACACACACACACACACACACACCACACACACTCACCACACACACACACACACACACCACCACACAAAACACACACAACACACACACACACACACACACACACACACACACACACACACACACACACACACGTTCATATTTCAGTTTCAGACGTGTGGGGGGTGGGGTGGAGAGAGGGAGGAGAGAGAGAGAGAGAGAGAGAGAGAGAGAGAGAGAGAGAGAGAGAGAGAGAGAGAGAGAGAGAGAGAGAGAGAGAGAAGAGAGAGAGAGATAATGTGGTGTGTGTGTTGTGGGTGTGTGTGTGTGTGTGTGGTGTGTGTGTGTGTGTGTGTGTGTGCGAGAGAGAGAGAGAGAGAGAGAGAGAGGGGGGGGGGAGTAGAGAAGGGGAGAGGGGAGAGAGAGAGAGAGGGTGTGTGTGTGTAGGGGTGTGGGTGTGGGTGTGTGGCGGTGGATGGCAGGGGGTGGGGTGTTGACATGAAATCACTACCACAGAGCCACTCGCACTTAGGAGTTAATGAACTGTGCTTCTTTACAAAAGCGGTTCGCTTTTTATAGAAGCGTGCTCGAGGGTGGTGAAGGGCGGGAGAGGGGAGGGTCACGGGGGGTGTGGGGGGGGGGGGGGGGGGGGGAGTGGGATCTGCGAGAGATCGTTCCTGATTGATGCTAAGTGGGGTCATTTATAGTGCCGCGCAGAAATACATTGCTCCGATGTGGCCGATAACAAACAAGTTTAAACTCATTTGAACGCGATTGTAGCTGAATGGAACACATAAGAACGAAGCGATATGAAAAAGAAAAAGAAAATAATAATAAATAAAGAGAGAGGATTTGCTACGCTGCTTGTGGATTGGTGATGCTAGTGGTAGTAGTAGCGATGATGATGGTGATGGTGTTGATGGAGATGTTCTTATACTATTGTCGCACTTCTCATTCTGTCACAGACACTCATACGGCGACGTTCGTTATGTCCCTTCTATGTCGTTCGACTTCAAAGAAAACAACAACAGATAACAACAACAACAAAACGACAACATCAACAAAAAACGTGTTCATTCCCACGTCGCTCATCGCGACACTATACCTATTTCTACGTGTTCATTCTCACGTCGCTCATCGCAACACTATACCTATTTCTACGTGTTCATTCCCACGTCGCTCATCGCAACACTATACCTATTTCTACGTGTTCATTCCCACGTCGCTCATCGCAACACTATACCTATTTCTACGCAGCCACACTCCACACTGCGGTTCTGCCGCCGGAGTGCCCAAGAGGGAAGACGCCAGACGAACCGCCTAGGCAATTATAACCTTCGGAGATACCGCACGTTGGTTGAAATGTTGTTTTACGTCCACAGAAACCGTAGGTTTATTAGGGACGGGAGCCCAGGACGTCCACCTCGACTTTCACACAGCTCCTGAACTCGAGACACTGCTCGTAGCTATTGCTGCCTATATATTGTAAATATGTAAACATGGTACTTAACGTCCACAGAAACCGTAAGGCTTATTAGGGACGGGGAGATGGGGGGGGGGGGGGGGGGAGCGGTAGGGATAGGGGCGGAGAGGGAGATTATATACCTATCGCTACGGTGTCACCACCAGAATGACTCCTACGTAAAGATGGGCAGCGATAAGAGCCATTTTAATGTTTCATTATTGGTGAGGGACAAAGTCACAAACAAAACAGTGTCTACAGACCACAATTTCTGAAGAGAAAGGAGAGCCGAAGCGGATTCGAACCGAGGTCCTTCTGCTTACCAGCCTAACGCCTTACCGCTAGGCCAAACCTGCTCACCAAGACGCCAGACCGATCGCCTAGGCAACTGTAACCTTCGGAGATACCGCACGTAGCTATATACTGCTGCCTATATAGTCACCTTGAAGGTGCTCATACAGGCAGCGATGCTTCTTCTGATTCGACATTTACGCAGTACAATCCTACCTACTAAGAGCTACGCGTTGACGACAATTAGTGTATGTTCATGAAATCTTGGAGCCAGACTGATTGAACGTCTCCTCCTCCAGATATATGGTGGCCACTACGCCCATCCACCAACCCGTTTATGCGGACTCTCTGAAGCTGAAAGCTTGTTAGGGGGGGAGAGAGGAGAGAGAGAGAGAGAGAGAAAAGAGGGGAGAGAGGGGAGAGGAGAGAGAGGAGGAGAGAGGAAAACACAGTCCAAGCATGTCCTGGTTCTGAACCTTTAATCAATGTTTGCCCATGAGGGCTTTGTCAAGGCTTGTCCGGTGGCCGATACAACTAACATTTGAACGCGTTGTAGCTGAATGGAACACATAAGAAGAAGCGATATGAAAAAGAAAAAAAAAATAAAAAATAAAGAGAGAGGATTTGCTACGCTGCTTGTGGATTGGTGATGCTATGGTAGAGTAGCGATGATGATGATGATGGTGTTGGTGGAGATGTTCTTATACTATTGTCGCACTTCTCATTCTGTCACAGACACTCATACGGCGACGTTCGTTATGTCCCTTCTATGTCGTTCGACTTCAAAGAAAACAACAACAGATAACAACAACAACAAAACGTGTTCATTCCCACGTCGCTCATCGCAACACTATACCTATTTCTACGCAGCCACACTCCACACTGCGGTTCTGCCGCCGGAGTGCCCAAGAGGGAGAGACGCCAGACGAACGCCAGGCAATAAACCTTCGGATATACGCAACGTGTGCAAGATGTTGTTTACGTCCACAGAAAAGTGTTTGTAGGGCTGGAGCCCAGGACGTCCTGATTTCACCGAGTCCGACGTGGAATGCTCGTAGCACTGTGATTATTAATATTAAACATGGTGTAACGTCCAAGAGAGAACGAGGAGAGGGAGAGAGATGGGGGAGGGGAGAGAGAGGAGGAGAGAGATGAGGGGGGGGGGGGAGAAGAAGAATACCTTCCTACGGAGCACGACCAGAATACAGGAAACAGCGAACACTGGTTGAGTCATTATGTAGGGTCACATAAAAGGTCTAAGGACCATTCAAGTAATAGCAGAGTAGACAAACGATGCTTACAGGCCTCAAGTTGTGGCAAGACCTGCACAGACCCAGCCGATCCTTCGGAACTCGTACCTTCGAGATTACCTAGCACAGCTAGATGTCCATATATCACCAAGGATCGCCATACAGGCTAGGAGCTTATAGATTCGAATTTACGCTAGTACAACGGTCCTATAACACTAGGTGACACATACGGTAGTTATGATCTTGGAGTCCATTTCGAGTCCGCTCCTCAGATGTGGGTAATACGAATACAAGCATGCACTTTCAATGAAACTGTGTACCAGATTGGGTTGAAGGACTTCACGAGGAGAGAAGAACGTCACGTAGCGCTGAGGCAGCAAAAATGACAAAGACATCATTGCACATGAATTCTACTTTTCTTCATATGGACTCGAGTCTTTCTTACATCCAGCTTCTCTCGCTCTCTACTCTCTCTCTCTGGAAAGAATGAACGAGAGAGTCGGATTGAGAGATGTCATTATATGTCACGAAGATGAAGGTATGAGGTCAGTCTGGGCTGGAACACAGTCAAAGATTCCTGTTAACTTGATCACTATTCTGCCCATGAGCTATGTAAGTATGCCTGCTAATTTGATATTATATCAGAGTAGAGAGAGATGAGTGTAGGAGAGAGAGTGAGAACTGAAAGACAATCCTCTGCTAAAATGAAAGAAACAGGAAACAGGAACACTGGTTGAGGTCACTATATGAGGTCAAGGACCATCTCCAAGTAATATGCATGAGATAGCAAACGATGCTTAGAGGGGTCAGTTGGGCGCCTCGCACACCCCAGCCTCTCTTTCGGTCTCGCGACACGAGATTACCTAGCACACTAAGAATGGTCCATTCTCCACAGAGAATGGTCCACAGAGAGATGCACGATGATTGTGAGAAACGTTATGACAGGCAGCTTGCAACTAGTTCAGGTGCGTGTACATATCACCGACCGAGGGACTCATGACTGGCGGACGGACGGGCAAATGCAGGGAATGAAAGTGAATATGCAGATCGCCTACAAAATAATGCCACTGCCGTGCACAGAATGTGCTCACCGCACTTACAACGAAGGGCAAAACAACAGGAAAGCAGAAGACGTAAACCCAAAACCAAAAGAGAAACGGCCTTGAACAAGTCTAACGGAAAGAAACTCTCTGAGCTGAGCTGTTTGCCAGTGAACCCATGTGCTGGAGGGGAAGAATATGACGTCGTTTTGTATTTCGGACACGAGCCTTGCGGTCCTGTCGTATTGTACTTAAGCATTTTAACATTGTGCATCGGGGTCAGTGGCCCACTCAAAAGAAAAGGAAACTGCAAGCAAACATATCAGACACCCAGATACAGACAGCATGCACACACACCACACACACACACACACACGCACGCACGCACGCACGCACGCACGCACAAACACACACACACACACACACACACACACACACACACACACACACACACACACACACACACGCACGAACACACACATACACACACACACATATACACACGCACGCACGCACACACGCGAGCATGCACACACACACACATACACACACACGCGCGCGAGTGCGCGCATGCAGCCATCACACGCACGCACAACAAAACATACACACACGCACGCACGCAGGGAACACAAATAACTCGGATGCACGCAGTACACAAAACGAGAGAGAGAGAGAAGAGAGAGAGAGAGAGAGAGAGAGAGAGAGAAGAGAGGAGAGAGAAGGAGGAGAGAGATGAATGAATAAGAATAAACTTTATTTTAAGAGGGTTGTGGAGAAGATTGGAGGTCTTTTTACATCCAGCCCTCGCCCATGAGAGAAACTACTATTAACTAAGGATACAATGAGCTACAGTATGTTGAGTACATGTACATTCATACAAACCATGTTGAGATGGACACCAGTAAACCGAGAAACAAGTAGATAATGAGCATTATTTATTTTATTTTATATATATATACATATAAAAATTAGCTAGATCTGGGGTAAACACACACACGCGCGCACGCACATAAGATTAAGAACATGTTTGTCATCGAAAACTACATGCACATAGAGCACAGACACATAAAAGGTATGGGCTGCCTGAAGCAGCACAACACAAGTTGGAAGCAGCACATGGGGAGATATATCTATGATAATGGTTTCACGTAACACCTAAGAGAGATAACATATGAAGCGTAAGACGTTTTTTAAACACTGAAGGACTGACTGGAAGCCTCAATTCGCTGGGCAATGAGTTCCAGAGAGCAGGACCAGAATAAACCAGGCTGGACTTGAATAAATCTATCCTTGGTATTGGCACATTTAGCTTTCGTTTTAGAAGAGCAATTTTGACTGCTCGCCTGTGTATAGTGACTTCAGGTTTTTTTGCAAAGAGTCACTTGCTGAGTCCCAAAGAGTTGAAACATAATCTGACTGAATGTGTGCTTTGAAAAAACGTTTTTTCTGGAATGAAAGTTAAGAAAATGCTTAATTTTTGCTGATTGGTAGACCTTTTTTGCCGTAGTTTTGCACAGGTCACGACTGTGGGGGCCCCAGGTCAGATTATTGTCTATTGTAACACCTAATGCTTTGTGATCACTGACCTCAGTTATTTGCTGATTACCAACTGAAAGGTGCGCAGATGCTGAGTGAAGTTGTTGTCGCTTCTGACGCGTCGTTAGTATCATGTACTTCTTTTTTGATGGGTTAAGAGACATATGATTAAGATGTGTCCATTCAACAACATCAGAGAGACATGACTGGAGAACAGATGTTATTGTCAGAGGTGTCCACAGGTGTGAATTGTCGTGTCATCTGCTAACATGTCACATTATGCAGAAGGGATATGTAAAGGTAGATCGTTTATGTTGATGGAGAACAGGAGAGGTCCCAGGACAGATCCTTGGGGAACTCCAAATAAAACTGTCTTAAAATCCTACTGATTGTCTTTCAAGGAAACCTTTTGGAGGCGGCTGTTGAGGAAGGAGCAAATCAAACTAAAGGTGTTCGCTGATATGCCATAGAGGGTTAGTTTTCTTAGAAGTAGGTCATGATTGATTATGTCAAAGGCTTTAGCAAAGTCAATGAACAAGGCCCCACATAATTTGTTTATGCTGATTTCGGATAGCCAGGTGTCGATCAGTTCTGATAAGGCTGTGTGGCAGGAGTGGTTTGGTCTGAATCCTGATTGCTTTTGATAAAACAAGTCATTAACAAGAAAATGCTTCATAACATGTTCATTGCTATGTTTTTCTAACGGTTTTGACAAAATAGGTAGTATAGAAATGGGTCTAAAGTTTGAAGGAACCGATTTATCACCAGATTTGAAGAGGGTGATAACTTTTGCTTCCTTAAATACCTGGGGGAAGGTGTTCTTGTCAATACAAAGGTTATATATATATATATATATATATATATATTATATATATATATATATATATATATATATAGGTTAGAGTTTCAGCAATAAAAGGGGCCGAGAGACGCAGTATTTTCCCGTCTAAACCATCAGTGCCTTTTGTGTTTGATTTCTTTAAATGACATAAAGATGTATACACTTCCCTGACTGTCATAAAAAGGACGCATTGGCTTCATGGCTAATCTTTTCTGTGCAATACTGTTCCAGCACAGTTAGTTCGTTATTGGGAGAATTATCTGTTTTAATCACTTTACTGGCAACACTGCAAAAATGGTTGTTTAATTCATCTGGGGATATTCCACTAGTAGTGCTAGTATTCGCTGGTGCATGGTTATTAGTGAGTAGATTAATAGCTCGCCACGTGTCTTTTGAATTCTTGCTGTTTGCCAAAATGTTAGCAAAAAAATAAAAATAAAAATAAATAAATAAATAAATTGAGTCTTGGATCATGTAGATGACTTTATTTCTTTGTTTTTTGTATTCATCAAATAGTTTCAGTTTAAGAAGATACTCTCTGTAACGCAATGCATCCAGTACTTCCAGTGTCAGCCATCCAGGTTTGAAGCAGTATTTGATTCTCCTCTTTTCCTGAGGAGCATGTTTGTCAAGGACTTGAAGAAACACTGAATACCAAGTCGCTAACGAGAGAGAGAGAGAGAGAGAGAGAGAGAGAGAGAGAGAGAGAGATGGCTTTGGCGATTCATTCGTGAGAAACTGAGGCGCAGAGCTCACGTCGAAGCAGTTCTGTTTGTGTGGATCAGCAAAGTCTGGCTACGCACTTCTAAAGTGACATATGCCATTCGAATTCATGAATCCGAGATTTGCAGCCCAAGATTAAAGCAGCACGTCGGCTTTCCCGTTGTCCTGATAACCGAATTAACTGAATGATTTCTCTTAAAACGCCCACAGTGAACGCCAACGTGTGCTGCTCGCGTGAAGTATGGGAGCCGTGACACCAACAACGAGAGCTGTCTCGGTAATTAAGACAGCCACTGGCGACACCAATAGCAAGCGATGTCTAAGTAAAAAAAAAAACAGCCGTTCTCGAAACCAACGTGCAGCGCTGTCAGAGTAAAATAGAGCAATGTCACCAACAGCGACCGGTGTCTGAGTAAAAGAGAGATGTGACACCAACAGTGAGAGCTGTCTGAGTAAAAGAGAGATGTGACACCAACAGCGAGTGCTGTCTGAGTAAAAGAGGGCACTGACACCAACAGCGAGCGCTGTCTGAGTAAAAGAGGGCAGTGACACCAACAGCGAGCGCTGTGTGAGTAAAAGAGAGATGTGACACCAACAGTGGGAGCTGAGTAAAAGAGGGCAGTGATCCAACAGCAGGCGCTGACTGAGTGAAAGAGAGCAGTGTCACCAACAGCGAGCGGTGTGTGGGTTAAGAGACATGAGACACCAACAGCAGGCGCTGTCTGAGTAAAAGAGAGCAGTGTCACCAACAGCGAGCGGTGTGTGAGTAAAGAGAGCTCTGACAGCATCAGCAAGCGTTGTCTGAGTAAAGACAACTGTGACACCAACAATGAGCGTTGTGTGAGTAAAGATGGCAGTGACACCAACAGCAAGTGTTGTCTGAGTAAAGAGAGCTCTGACACCAACAGAGAGAGCTGTGTGAGTAATTAGAGATGTGACACCAACAGTGAACGCTGTGTGTGTAAAGAGAGATGTGACACCAACAGTGAGCGCTGTGTGAGTAAAGAGAGATGTGACACCAACAGAGAGAGCTGTGTGAGTAAAGAGAGACGTGACACCAACAGGGAGCGCTGTGTGAGTAAAGAGAGCTCTGACACCAATAGAGAGAGGTGTGAGTAAAGACAAATGTGACACCAACAGTGAGTGCTGTGTGAGTAGAGAGAGATGTGACACCAACAGGGAGAGCTGTGTGAGTAAAGAGAGATGTGAGACCAACAGGGAGCGCTGTGTGAGTAAAGGGAGCTCTGACACCAATAGAGAGAGATGTGTGAGTAAAGACAAATGTGACAACAACAGTGAGCGCTGTGTGAGTAGAGAGAGATGTGACACCAACAGGGAGAGCTGTGTGAGTAAAGAGAGATGTGACACCAACAGGGAGAGCTGTGTGAGTAAAGAGAGATGTGAGACCAACAGGGAGCGCTGTGTGAGTAAAGAGAGATGTGACACCAACAGGGATCGCTGTGTGAGTAAAGAGAGATGTGACACCAACAGAGAGAGCTGTGTGAGTAAAGGGAGATGTGACACCAACAGGGAGCGCTGTGTGAGTAGAGAGAGATGTGACACCAACAGGGAGCACTGTGTGAGTAAAATAGTTGTGACCCCGACAGAGAGCGATATTTGAGTAAAGAAGTAAAGTGAGTTGTGACACAGAGACCGCTGTGTGAGTAAAGGAGAGCTGTGACACCAACAGCGAGCAGTGCCCCCCCCCCCCCCCCCCCCCCCCCATCCACTTCCCCCTCCTCTCTCTCCCATACACAGACACCCCCCTGCCACACACGCACGCACACACACACAAACAGACACACACGCACGCACGCACGCACGCACACACACACAAACACACACACGCACGCACGCACGCACGCACGCACGCACACACACACGAAAACACGCACGCGCGCATATACAATACTCATGCAAGCGCACAAAATTATGTAAGTTCGTTCGATAGGTGTGAGGTCATGGCTGCGTGTTAGCTCGCTTCGTATAATGTCCTACTCGGTTCTGTACGTATTTGCTTGCTTGTGTCTGTCCTTGGCTTTAATTTGCATCCGCTCGCTTGGTCTTACGGCTTCGTGTCCGCCCGGCGATTTGCCGCGATGCATGCGATTTTGTGTCGGTTGGCTTGCTTTGGTGGTATCCTGGACGATTCAAGACTGCACAGTGTGGCAAGAAACAGCAGCAGCTTTTTATGATATTTTACCGCAGTTTGAGTACCGGTTGACTGGGCGTAAAACACCAACTTACGTACTTACTTACCACATTTGGAGTATCGGTTGACTGGGCGTAAAACACCGACTTACTTACTTACTTACCACATCTTGCTCTCACGAGTGAAATATAGTAAAACACATGTAGTAAAACAGAATACATTTTTGTGTAAGTGTGTACGTGTGTGTTTCATGACTTTGAATTATTGACATAATTTTATGTGCGGTTCAATTCTTCGTTGTGCGTTAATGTATAAAATCGAACGACAGTTTTAATTTCCCGCTGGGATGAAAAAAGTATATTATTATTATTATTGTTATTACTCCTTTTTATTTGTATACGCTCACATTTGTTATGCTGGTTTGTGTAATTGTCCTTTTTATTGTGGAATTCGAGTGACCCTAAAAGGCCAATTTTCATTTTATGCATTTATTATGAATAGAAAAGTTCTTTCGTATTTTTATTTGCATCATCCCGTTTACGTGAGTCGTTTAGGGGTCATAAGAGCAAACAAAGCGAGAGCACCAACGATTTAGTAAAGAATCAAACAAAGGCATTGAAAGGATCGGAACGGTTTCATGCAGCTGCTGACATATTCAAATAAAACGGCCAGCTTACACTTTCCAGCAATCTTAGACATCAAACAATTCCGCTTAAAAAATCCACAGCCTCCGAGAAGCAGTAAGGTCTACTATTTATGTGACAAAAGTCTTAACTGAGTGGACGCAACAGGGCAGTTCGTGAAATTATTCGCTGCCTTTCTTCTTCTTCTTCTTCTTCTTCTCTCTCTCTCTCTCTCTCTCTCTCTCTCTCTCTCTCTCTCTCTCTTCTCTCTCTCTCTTTCTCTCCCCCTCCCCCTCCCTCTCCCACCCCCGTTTCTCTCTTTTCCTTTTTTTCTTTCTCTTCTCTCTCTCTCTCTCTCTCTCTCTCTCTCTCTCTCTCTCTCTCTCTCTCTCTCTCTCTCTCTCTCTCTCTCTCTCTCTCGTTGGCAAACTGTATACACCCTTGAAGAGTTGCGTTCTAGTATTATATTGTAAATTGAATTTAAGGTATTATGGAAGAGTCGCGTCCCGTGTGATCTATCTATCTACCTGTCTATCTCTCTCATGAGAGATGTAACCGAGTGTATTGTGGGTGTTCCGGGCCATGACCCTTTAACCTTTTCTTTCCTGTCTGTCCTTTTCTTTTTGACTGGATGGGAGTTTTATGGCCCCAAATATCTAAAGTGTTAAAACTTGTGCGCTGGGCCAGCAGCGTCCTTCATAGTTCAGGAGCTGTGTGAGAGTCGAGGTGGCCGTCCTGGGCTGTCCGTCCTAACGAGCCTTCTGGTTTCCGTGGACTATATTGAACCATGCTTTGGCATTGGTCTCAGCTTGTCCCTAATATGTCAACTGACATCTGAGGACATTAAGGACATTAAGCAACACTACCTACCTACCAGCAGTATTTTTCACTGCTATTTTTTTTTTCATTTCCGTTGCAATCGCTGTCTGGTTTTATATGTGTTGTTGTTGTTATTATTATTATTATTTTATTAATTTTTGTTTTTATTTTTACTGATGCTGTATTTGTCTATAGCCTTCTGTAATAATATTTAACTGTGAATGTCTTGGTTATTAGTAGTACTGTAGCAACGGCAAATATGTGAGTCGGCCTTTGTGCTAATATCTTCACCGTTGAGAAATAAAGTTCAATCAATCAATCAATCAATCCATTTTACCCCAGTGTCCCTGCAGAGACAGGTTGTTTATTTGCTGTTGCGGCCGGTGTTCATGTATTCATCTCAGGGGAGAGCCTACACCGTTTCCTGGTTGGTGTAAATAAAAGTTATGTTATAGCAGCCTCTGACTTGTGACTCTTCGTTCATGCTGCCATACAAAACCTGAATCCAACGGGATATTCCCGCGCAGGTTCGAATCCTGGTCGCAGCGCCAGGTTTTGTAGGGGAG